>JANAVB010031420.1:213643-598643 GCA_029216955.1 Iris pallida
TACTTATAGTATATATTTCTATTAGAGTTCTCTCTCTGTTTACATCATGTACTTTCTTTCAGTTTCATGTATCGTACTCTCTTGCATGTTTATATTCTTTAACCTGTTATGATCTGCGTGAGATGTATTGTGCTCGCTCCCGTCCTGTCTGGACCTGTTGAAAATTTTACAGAGGATGATGAGGAACCCTACACCCCTTACTTTGGAGCTTGCCTAGATGACACCCGCGACCTGGACCCCTGGGTAGGTTCATGCAGCTGCTGAGGACGATACCTTGCTTAGTTTAGATAGTCTAGATTGTTTTCTTTTTCATGTTTAACTGTTGTCTTTATTTTCAAGTTGTATATTTTAGTGATGTTGAGACTGGTAGTTGTTGAGACTTATGTTATTTCATTCTGTTGTACCTCAGTTGAGGATTTCTCTATCTTTTCCATCGTGCTATATTCTACCTTTAGATGTGCTTGAGACTGTATTCTGCTATGTCACCTCCATTCGGAGTGTATATACTATACAGGTATCTTATATATTGTTAGATGATTGACCTAGGACAGCGTTCTACCGTCGACACTGCGGCGTAGGCTGGGCGCTGTTACGTACTCGTACCCTTACAGTGGGTGCGGGTCGTGACAAACCGTAAGGTTAATAATCTTATCATAGTGATCCACATGGTCATGTTGTCAATTTTAGCGATGTGAGATCAATGGAATCGACTGATCTCAATTTCTTTGCACTAATTCCGAAATACAAATATCAGAAGAATTAATTATAATTAATGGTGATACATAGAGAAAATATCTACATGCATTGTCGGATGATGAAACAAACATCATTAACATGTCCAGAATGGTCAAATCAGCTAGGATAGCCTACCCATAAGTCCAGTTTGGGCACAAGTGCAAAAAGATAATTTCAGGTCAAAATGGTGTCTGTATTGGACCCACTTTGTACCAAAAAATGTGCAAGGATACAAGTCCACTAAACCTAACAAATTATATGTCTACGAATCCAGAATGACGATATGAACCCAACGGTATATCCAGAATTGGATTCTGTTGACCCGATCACAAAATGATCCGTTGACCAGGACATTAAAATTCCGATTTGTACGAAAATACGTGTCGGAGCCAATGTCCACTAAATCTAGCAAAGTATATGTCAACAAGTCCAGAATAATGATACGAACTCAACGGTATATTCAGAATTGGATTCTGATGAGCCAATCTCAAAATGGTCCGTTGATTCGGACTGTGGGGCCCGCTTTGCACTGAAATATGTGTCGGGGCCCACGTCCTCCAAATCTAACAAACTTTATATGAATTCATGCAAAAATGATGCCACGAGTCTATTGGTGGTGTCAGAATTTGAATTCGAAGTCCCAGGTCCAAAATTAGAATTTTACAAGTTAGAAATTACGAATTCGGACGGCCAACTTTGGCGTCAAATTCAACCAATCAAACAAGCTCATAATGAAATGAAACATGAGGGACAAGAAGATGGTTATACTAGCTATGCATAGGAACTGGTAGCACATCAAATGGAGCTTCAACGACGGAGATACGAGTCGACAAAGTTTGCCCCACAAAATTGTCCAAAAATAATACAATTTAAATGGTCAACTTGGCGGCCGATTTTGATCTATCAAACAATCGAATTAATGGTTGAACTTGACAGGGGTGAAGGAGTATATACCAAGATTGTGAGGGATCAAAGAGTTTGTCGATCTAACGGTCAAATTGCCCAAAAAATGTGCACGAAGTTGCTGTTTTGAGGCGCTATTCTGACTTCAATATCACGTACGTCTCGATGGGATTTTGACTCGAAGTCAAAATCAACTGCTCGTGGCGCTCGGGAAGGATGATGACCACCCAAAGGGGATCGCCTGAGGTTACCTGGCCATGGGGGAGGTCGCAGTGGCAGTGCACGACCGTCGCCGCTGGTGTAGCGCCCGCAGGCGCGTGCGTACGCTCACACAGGTGGCCGTGCCTGCTGCCCGTGCTACCCTCGCGTCTGCTGCTGCCTGCATCGGTGGTAGACATGTGCGACCATGGGTGGTGGTGCACATATTGTCGGCCTCCAGCAGCAGCAACTCACAATAAAGAAGATAGTGATGATGGTGGAAGAGAAAGGTGATGGAGATGGTGTTGAAAATGGTGATGGTGAGAATGATGATGGTGTAGAGAAGAAGAAGAATAGGAGGATGAATGGAGCTATTAGCTATGATGATGGAGAAGATGAAGAAAAAAATATGGAAGGAGAAGCTGCTACTGTCAGCTAAAAAAAGAGAGGGGGCTGCTGTTAGTATTGTAGGATCGTTGAGCACTTCTAGAGGGGGGTGAATAGAGTGCGTGTGTGCAGCGGAAATAAAATCACCAATTAAAAATTAAACTATGGCAATGATGTAAGAGCAGTAAATAAAGATAGGAGAATCAAACTCAGTGACACAGCGATGTATACTGGTATCCCTCTGAGAGGACTAATCCAGTCTCGAGTACTCTTGCACGATGTTAATCCACTAAAGGCACAAGCTTTAACTGAGTGCTTGCAACTCTTACACCACCGTGCTTGTTGACGAGTGCACGACCAACTCCAACACACACCGTGCTTGGTGACGAGCGCACGACCAGCTCCACAACGAGAATTTGTTGTTGAAACTTGACGACCTCTTTACAACTCTGAATAACCAAAAGACTTCTAAATCAAATCTGATAGTACTGGCTTTTGGCTAAGAGAAGTATAGGTGAGATTTGAAATTTTTAGATCACTAGAAAACACTTGAGATGAATAGAGAAGAGAATAAAGAATGAATTGATGTTTTGAAATGAAAAGTTCTTCTCTATTTATAGGTGTTTTCACCAACCGAACTCGGGCAGAACTCGGACAGAGTTCGGATGCAAATATCTCGCAAAATAGACGTTGCTCGCAGATTTGGAGGCAACTGAAGTTTGAATACAAACTGACCGAACTCGGTCAGAGTTCGGGCCGAACTCGGCTAGGAGTTCTGTCAGGAGATATAATAAAATTCTTTTGTAAAAACAGTTTACAAACATGTTTTTGGTAATTTGTAAAATCATTTGAAAAGGAATATTTTCCAAATATATTTTTGAAATATTTGTAATCGAAAATATGAAGGGTAAAAATAGGTTTAGAGAAGGAGAATAATTTTAACCCTAAGCCAGTAATACCATACTTGATTTTACAAGGAAATTCCTAGACTCAATAAAGTGTAAAAATACAGAATAAAAGTAGAAAAGAGTCTTCAGAATTTTTGATGACTTTGACGCTTGGATTTATGCAGTACATCGTCCGTTGAATAAGATTTCATGTATCCTGAAATAGTTAGCAGCATTTTCTATATTTTGTGTATGGACTAAAGTATAAGTTGATTATCGAAATCGGGTGTGACCATGGAATGGGCCAACAATCTCCCCCATTTTGATAATTGACAAACTTGAGTCTATACCAAAATATATTTATAAAAAATAAAACAACATATCAAAATACCTGAAAAAAATTTGTTCTAGCCTTGCATTTGTGATATTTTTGTATACTCATTTTCTCCCCCTTTGTCAAGTAGTAAAATGAATCGGCTCTCCCGTAAATCATGAAGCCAACAATAGAAAAGACAAGACAAAGTGAAAGAAAAAATATCATAAATTTTCCATTAGAAAGTCAACTAGTACAACTGATAAATGTCTAACTGAAAGAGTTTAGACATGAAAGTAAAAAGTACTACATGAACAGCATCAAAACTAAACAAAACTAAATCCACTATCCTATGGCTGAATCCACATCACATCTCTGCATCGTCTGCACCGGGAGGATCATGAGGGAAATAGGCAGTGGTTGGGTCGAAGTACTGAAAAGTAGTCTCATCAGTAAAACGAGGACCAGGGAAAGCAGGATGTGGAAGGATAGTGAGTGGATGAACTGGATCATGCACCAGGCTGTAATGGAGATCGGCAATGCTGTTTCTCAGCACCTGGGCCTGAGAAATATGCCGGAACTCGGAGTCTTGATAACGTTGCGTGGAAACGGCAACGAAATCATCAAACCGCTGGTAGAATGCCTGATCGAGTCCAGGGGCAGGGGCCGGAGCAGGAGGAGCATCTGCTGGAGGGGCCTCAGCATCAGCTACTGGGTCAGCAGGAGCAGCACCGGGAGGTTGAGGAAACCGACGAGAGCGGGTCAACTCAACAGGTGGAGAAGAAATAGCACACGTTTCAAGATCAATCTCGAAACGGCAAAAAATACTCGCAAGGTGCATAGGAAAAACAAGGTTCCTACCTGCATTCTTGCAGTTGAGCATCCAAGACATCATGGTTTTTGGAATGGAGAAAGGAATTCCAAAATGAATGTGATACATAGCAGAGAGTTCCAAAAATGTGACCTCATCGGTAGAGCCTTTCTTCGGAAGAAGGGCCGAGAAAATCATACGATGAAGTTCGTAAAAATTCTGGTTAAGATGTCTAGAAAATATTCTCCGAGGAGGAGGAGTAGGGTGACAAATCAATTCCCTAAAAGAAGCTAAAGTGACATCGGCAGGGAACTGAATATGGTGGATGTCAACAAGAGCATCACCAAGATCAGGAACGTAAAAATATTCACTGATATCGGTGGCACTAAATTCTAGTTCCTGTCCAGCAACGCAGGAATAGAAATTTCCGTTTTGTTGTACTTGCAAATTGCAGTAGAACATACGGACAGCATTGTCGAAAATACTATCTTGGACCTCGAAAAAGTCGCGAAATCCAAGTTGATCAAAAACAGGAGCATATTCAAAGAAGGTTGTAAAGTTGACAAAGGCTCCAGTACAAATACGACGTAAAGAAAAGGAATCAAACCAGAGATTGGAGAAGTCTCTGTCGGGAAACAGAGTGCCATCATATTCCTCGGGATCTCTAGGTTTGGCTGGACTGAAGAGACTAGCCGGAGTGTAGTCGGATGAGGAGGAAGCACCCTGAGAAGAATTTCCTCGTTGACGCTTCGGAGCCATGAAGAGATGGAGGAAGATCGTCGATGCCTTGCAAAGAAGGAGGAGGAAAGTCTTCTGGAAGGAAGTGGAACTATTTCACGTTTTGGTGTGGAGAAATAGTGGAAGAAAGGATGGGATATATAGGTGCTAGGGCCGGCTGTTCGGTTCTGGAGCCATCACAGCGCCGACCGAACTCGGTCCGAATTCGGTCCGAACTCGGTCAGAGTTCGGGCCGAGTTCGGCCACTTGCATTCCCGAGATAGTTAAAGCAGTCAGGTAAGTAAAGATTGTAATAAATGATGTTTGACTGGTTTATTAACTAATTGCTGTTATTTTTAGGTTAACTGTAGGGATTGTCCCAGCTAACGGTGGTTCACCGGGGAACTCTTAAGTACCGCTTCGCTTCGACCGTAGCCGTGGTGACAGACATATCCTTTGTAAGTTTGTCCCCAAAAATAATTTTCATTAGATAATAAATTATCAAGTCATAAATACAGTATTTAATTACCATATGTTTTAAGAATCCGAGAATTCAAGAATGCCGAGCTCACGCCTCAAGATGTTAAAACGGTCTTCAGCCAATGGTTTAGTGAAAATATCTGCTAGTTGATGTTCAGTATCAATAAATTTTAAGCAAATATCCCCGTATTGTTGATGATCACGTAAAAAATGATGTCTAACTTCTATGTGCTTTGTGCGTGAATGACAGATAGGGTTCTTAGTTAAATTAATTGCACTAGTGTTATCACAATATATAGGAACATTTGTATAGTGCAGATTGTAGTCCTCTAAGGTTTGCTTCATCCACAAAATTTGAGCACAACAACGTCCTGCGGCGATATACTCAGCCTCAGTTGTTGATAATGCTACTGAATTTTGTTTCTTGCTAAACCAAGAGATTAGGGCCTTTCCCAAGAAATGATATGTACCACTGGTACTTTTACGGTCCACTTTGCATCCAGCAAAATCCGCATCCGAGTAACCTATGAGGTCAAAGGATTTGGTTTTGGGATACCATAAGCCAACTGTAGAAGTTCCTTTAAGGTATCGGAAGATACGCTTAACGGCACTAAGATGTGATTCCTTAGGGTTTGCCTGATATCGTGCACATATGCAAACACTAAACATAATATCAGGACGACTAGCAGTTAAATATAATAAACTACCAATCATACCTCGATACTTACGCTGATCAACAGGTTTGCCACTTTCATCAGCATCAAGCTTTGTAGATGTAGCCATAGGAGTCCCAATTGGCTTCACATTCTCGAAGTCGTACTTCTTTAATATGTCCTTCGTGTACTTGGCTTGGTTGATGAATGTTCCGTTTGAGTGTTGTTTGATTTGCAATCCTAGGAAGAAGTTCAGCTCTCCCATCATGCTCATTTCAAATTCACTCTGCATACACTTGGCAAATTCTTGACAGAGTTGTTCATTAGTAGAACCAAAGATGATGTCATCTACATAAATTTGCACTAGAAGTATATTATTATTCATAGATTTAATAAAAAGAGTAGTATCAATCTTGCCTTTTGAAAAACCATTATCAAGTAAGAAGGCGCTTAGGCGTTCATACCAAGCACGAGGTGCTTGTTTGAGTCCATAAAGTGCTTTCTTAAGCTTGAAGACGTGATCAGGTTTTTGAAAATCTTCAAAACCAGGGGGTTGTTTCACAAAAACTTCTTCTTTCAAAAATCCATTTAGAAATGCGCTTTTCACGTCCATTTGAAAAAGTTTGAAATCATTAAAACAAGCAAAAGCGCAAAACATGCGAATGGCTTCTAGTCTAGCAACAGGAGCATAGGTCTCATCATAATCAATTTCTTCTTCTTGATTATAACCTTGTGCAACTAGACGTGCTTTGTTGCGTAGAACTTGACCATCTTCACTAAGTTTATTTCGGAACACCCATTTGGTACCAATTATCGATTGACCAATAGGTTTAGGAACGAGTTCCCAAACTTGGTTTCTCTCAAATTGATTAAGTTCCTCTTGCATAGCAGAAATCCAAAATTCATCAGAAAAAGCCTCATCAATATTCTTAGGTTCTATTTGAGAAATAAATGCTACATTAGCTGCTACTTCAGAATCTCTAAGAGATGAACGAGTACTTACACCTTTGGATACATCACCTATTATGAGTGTTTCTGGATGATCCGGTTTGAATCTTAATGATTCGAATCTTTGGGCCATACCTTTCACAAGGCTCTTCTCAGTTCCTGCATCTTCGGAACTTTTATCAGTTCTTGCCTCTTGGGTAGGATCTTTCTCAGAACTCTTCTTTGTCTTTGTAGGTGCATCTTCATCATCACTGTCGCTAGATCTATGACTATTCAACTCATCAAAGGTAACATTAATACTTTCTTCAACAATCAAAGATCTTTTATTAAAAATTCTATATCCTTTACTCTTAGCAGCATATCCGAGAAATATCCCGTCATCTGCTTTCGAGTCGAACTTACCCAAGTTATCCTTGGTGTTCAGGATGAAACAGCGACAACCAAAAACTTTAAAATAAGATATGTTTGGAATTCTTCCAAACCAAAGCTCATATGGTGTTTTCTTCGATATAGGTCGAATTAACACCCTATTTAAAATATGACAGGCTGTACTAACAGCTTCTGCCCAAAAATATTTAGGAAGATTATGCTGATTAAGCATGACTCTAGCCATTTCGCTTAGAGTACGGTTCTTCCGCTCCACAACACCATTCTGTTGGGGAGTTCTAGGACAAGAAAATTTGTGGTAGTATCCACTATCATCATAAACTTTTTGAAATCAGTATTTTCGAATTCGCCACCATGATCACTTCGGATACGAGTAATCATGAAGCCTTTTTCGTTTTGAACCTTTTTACAAAATATCTGAAATTCAAAAAATGCATCACTTTTGTTTGATAAAAAGTAAACCCATGTAAAACGAGAGAAATCATCAACAATGACAAAAGCATAGAGTTTACCGCCAAGACTAGCGACTCTACTAGGACCAAATAAATCCATATGAATCAACTGCAAAGGTCTCGAAGTACTTACAGCGTTGATGGATTTAAAAGAAGACCTATGTGCTTTGTTCTTTTCACAGTCAGCACATACCATGTCTCTCTTGAAAGGAATTTCTGGGAGTCCTTTTACCAACTTCTTTGTGTTCAGACGTGAGATAGTATCCATGTTTGCATGTCCTAGTCTCATGTGCCATAGCCAGCTTTCATTTTGATTGGCTACTAGACACCTTCCTGTATTATTAGTATTCTCCAAAAAGAAAACATATATATTATCTTCTCTAATCCCTTTATATATGGGATCACCAGATGACATATCATATATAGTACATTTATCTTTCACAAAATTGATACCATAACCATTATCTGCCAAATGACTTATGCTCAATAGGTTATGTTTCAATTCGGTTACTAGACAAACATTTTTTATTATTGGGTAAGGAGACATACCTACAGTGCCATTACCTATAATATCACCTCTCAAGTTATTTCCGAAGGAGACGTATCCTTCTTTCTTCATCGATAGCGTAGCGAATAAAGATGCATCACCAGTCATGTGTCGCGAACATCCGCTATCGAGAATCCACTTGCTTCTAGCATGAGAGGGTTGAGGGTCCACCTACAAGACAAGTAGATGAATCCTTTGGTACCCATTTTCTGAAGGGTCTACTCAGATTAGCCTTAGGTTTCCAAACTAGAGTATGGTTATCAACAAGGTTTCTTGCCATACAATATTGTGATATATGACCGTGTGTACCACAGTATGTGCAAGTCAGTTTAGTAGAATAAACTGTGTTTGTAGGCTTGTTCTGTTTGGAAAACCTATAAGTGAAAGCATAATAGTGTTCGTGTTTCCTTTGTGCTTTCTTGTTTTTAGTCCTTTTTGGTGTATGCTTTGCATTAGGACTAATATTGGGCTGTGTCACAGGTATTGCCTGTTTGCCCAACTTGATTTCTAACTTTTTAGAAATCGCTACAGACTCTTCGTATCTTGCAGTCATATCAAGGAGTCTTTGTTCAGTTACTAGGTGCAACTTCTTCTCTATGTCATAAAGTTTGTGTATTTTGACATAGTCTTTTTCTTTCTTTTCAATGTTGAGGATAGCCTCTTGATAGTCTACTTTAAGTTTGGCTATCTCTTCCGTGTTACCGGTAGCAGATGTCTCTTTAATGTCTTCAAGTAAATTAGACAATCTAGCTATCTCGGCTGTGTGTGCCTTAATCTCTTTTCGAGATTGCTTATACTTGTCGAGCACAGTTTTGTGATCTTCAAGTAAATCGCTAAAGGCAGTCTCTAGTTCATCAAAAGTAAAATCATCAAACAGAGGATTAGATGATACCTTTTCGAATGCCATAAGACAAACATTTGCATTGCTGCAAGGTCTGTCTTCTTCTTCTGAGTCACTGGCATCACTCTCGTGCCAGATGCTTGTGTTGGCATACTTTCGGCCAGATGTGGATCTTCTGTTTGATCTTGACCGATCATATGGACTGCTCTTCTTGGTAGCTGGACAGTCCTTCTTCATGTGCCCTGATTTCTTGCATCCGAAGCATATAGTCTCGTCTTCATTGCTTTCTTGGATGTCTTTCTTCTTTCTGCTTGTGAACTTTAGATATTTCTTGAAGTTCTTCACAAGTAAGGCACGTTCATCACCACTTGATGATTCTTCATCTAAGTCATTGTATGTTGATTTTCTTGCTTGAGCTTTGAAGGCGATAGTCTTTTCTTTTGGTGTGGCCTCTTCAAAGTCTTGCAAGTCGAGCTCATGAGTCATCAATTTGCCTATCAGTGTTTCTAGAGTCATCGTGGTGAGATCGTTTCCTTCAATGATTGCTGTGGCTTTTGGATTCCAGTTCTTTGTTAGAGCCCTCAGCACTTTCCTGATTTTCTCATGGTTGCTGTAATCTTTACCAAGAGATTGAAGGGGATTAGTTATATCAAGGAAACGAGTAAACATCTGTGTAATTGACTCACCAGGTTTTATTTTAAAAGATTCATATTCCTGAGTCAGTCTACTGATTTTGGATTCCTTGACTTGGGAAGTCCCTTCATGGGTTACCTTAAGGAGTTTCCAAATTTCATGAGACGTCTTGCAGGTAGAAACTCTATTGAACTCGGTTTTGTCAATTGCACAGAATAGTGCATTGATGGCTCGAGCATCAAGACTAGCCTTTGCTTTTTCAGCATCGGTGTACTTGTCATGCGTCTTTTCCATAAGAATACCTTCAACCACTGTAGGTGGTGGTTTCTTATACCCATCAATGACTATTGACCATAAATCAAAATCTAGAGACTTTAAAAAGAAAGTCATACGTGTTTTCCAGTATGTATAGTTTGTTCCATCAAATAGGGGAGGTCTATTTGTGGATTGCCCTTCACCGTTGAATATAGATTTCACGGCTGCCATATATATACTCTCTAGGATATGTTATATAAGAATATAACCTGCTTTGATACCAATTGTAGGATCGTTGAGCACTTCTAGAGGGGGGTGAATAGAGTGCGTGTGTGCAGCGGAAATAAAATCACCAATTAAAAATTAAACTATGGCAATGATGTAAGAGCAGTAAATAAAGATAGGAGAATCAAACTCAGTGACACAGCGATGTATACTGGTATCCCTCTGAGAGGACTAATCCAGTCTCGAGTACTCTTGCTCGATGTTAATCCACTAAAGGCACAAGCTTTAACTGAGTGCTTGCAACTCTTACACCACCGTGCTTGTTGACGAGTGCACGACCAACTCCAACACACACCGTGCTTGGTGACGAGCGCACGACCAGCTCCACAACGAGAATTTGTTGTTGAAACTTGACGACCTCTTTACAACTCTGAATAACCAAAAGACTTCTAAATCAAATCTGATAGTACTGGCTTTTGGCTAAGAGAAGTATAGGTGAGATTTGAAATTTTTAGATCACTAGAAAACACTTGAGATGAATAGAGAAGAGAATAAAGAATGAATTGATGTTTTAAAATGAAAAGTTCTTCTCTATTTATAGGTGTTTTCACCAACCGAACTCGGGCAGAACTCGGACAGAGTTCGGATGCAAATATCTCGCAAAATAGACGTTGCTCGCAGATTTGGAGGCAACTGAAGTTTGAATACAAACTGACCGAACTCGGTCAGAGTTCGGACCGAACTCGGGCCGAACTCGGCTAGGAGTTCTGTCAGGAGATATAATAAAATTCTTTTGTAAAAACAGTTTACAAACATGTTTTTGGTAATTTGTAAAATCATTTGAAAAGGAATATTTTCGAAATATATTTTTGAAATATTTGTAATCGAAAATATGAAGGGTAAAAATAGGTTTAGAGAAGGAGAATAATTTTAACCCTAAGCCAGTAATACCATACTTGATTTTACAAGGAAATTCCTAGACTCAATAAAGTGTAAAAATACAGAATAAAAGTAAAAAAGAGTCTTCAGAATTTTTGATGACTTTGACGCTTGGATTTATGCAGTACATCGTCCGTTGAATAAGATTTCATGTATCCTGAAATAGTTAGCAGCATTTTCTATATTTTGTGTATGGACTAAAGTATAAGTTGATTATCGAAATCGGGTGTGACCATGGAATGGGCCAACAAGTATGAGGAAGGAGAGAGAAGAGAGGGTAAGGATTGGTTGTGTTAAAAAAGTAGATGGAGAAAGAATGAAATATCTTTAGAAAAGTATAGAGGGAATTTGTCCTTGGGATTAGGGCCGCCTAGTATGAGGGGTGTGTGAGTTTGTGTTGTGAGGAGATGTATGGTGGAGATTGATGGAGGCAAAATCAAGGGCTAGGATTTTGTGTAACTATATTAAGTCATTCTTTAGGAATTTGTCCAATAGAATTGTCCCTTGAATATTTTAAGTGGGTACACTTGGTGTTTTGTGTTTTGTAGGGTAATAGGTGTAGGGTATTCATAAGGGGGTAACATGAAGCTTGGGTTGAGTCTAGTTGGGCCGGTTCGGGTTACAATCGGGCTTGGTACAATAAATGATTTAATTTTAGATATTTATGATCATGAGTAAATAAATAGCATGTGGGGGCTCAATTGAATGGGACATAAGTGTCATGTAGGTAGTAGACTTAATGTAGGCCATGTCCATATTTTGGGTCGACAAGTTTGGGTCGAAATGGTGTCCCCAATTCGAGTCGAAAATATATATGACTCCGTGGGATGAATTTAGATTGGGTCTTGTGTCAGGAAAGTTGTGCGGTAAAAATGAAGCACAAGATGGTGTGTCTGAGTGGCACACGAAGGTCATGGGTATAGGGTGTCTCGAGTAGATCATGCACGAGAAGTTGGTTTTGAGAAAATGACTAGTCTTGTGCTCCTAAATTAAAATTTATGTCAATGTGAATATGATGATCAAAGATAAAAGTGGCAAATTTATTAATAATTATTCAACGATCAAATGGCCTAAATTGACCCAAAGTTGTGCGATGCAAAAAGAGTACAAGGAAACAAGTTTGAGTGGGATATAATATATCAAAATGAAGATAATCTTGTCTACTACAAACTTATGAGGAAAGTTTTCGGAGATTGGCATCTCTGACACTCCAGAAATCAAAGTCACAGAAAAGAACATTAAATAAAAAAAATCAAATAACAATACTTATTGAAAATGATTGATTTAGAAAATTAAAAAAATAAACCCTAAATTTCAGGGGGCTTACATCCTACCCACCTTATAAGAATTTCATCCTCGAAATTAAAATCATCCAATAGGTCAAGCTAAGGTATGTAGCCGCTAAGGCACAGTACTCAATCTGCTGTCCTTATGATCATCCATTCTGTTTCTCAATACAAATATTTTGGTTCAGGTTCAACAAGCTTCTTCCGTAAAAACTATATCATTTTACCCTTTAGAATATTTATATCAATAAGAACCTTTACGTATACTCTAAAATATAGGTCATCCTCGATATACGTATATATATCAACAATGCTTGGCCATCAACCATAATTCCCAATCTCAATAGCAAATAGTTTGTTCCCTTATCCTATCCTAAGTATATTTATCCTATTAATCACAAGCTCCTTCAAATTATACATTCAAAACCTATTCTTGGCATTGAGCCTTCTCTCCTTTTTACTCAACAACTCCCGAATATAAACCCTCAATTTCAAACTCTTGATATATTTATCGATTTATTTACTACCAATGTATATATGTCCTTGCTT
The DNA here is from genome assembly GCA_029216955.1 of Iris pallida. Taxonomy (NCBI): domain Eukaryota; kingdom Viridiplantae; phylum Streptophyta; class Magnoliopsida; order Asparagales; family Iridaceae; genus Iris; species Iris pallida. Next base: position 226,790 of record JANAVB010031420.1, read on the forward strand.
TGTTCCTTGTTACTTTAACTGCTATCTTTCGATCTTGTATGCAATGTTATATCTCCTTCTAATTTATCCTATATCATTCCACATATCGATCTACCCTCCAATCATACGTAAATAGCTTGTAGATAACCAATAATCACTTGGTCATCAAAGTCTTACAATGCTCAACCCTAGAACCTAAGCACAAGATTCTAATCCTTAATCCATAGTCACAACAATATAATATTTCATTACTCCATCTTAGATACTGTGGACACACACAAAAAGAAAAATAAATGTTGTCTTTTCTTTATTGGCGCAAGGCACCACAAATCGAGTACGCCTGAGAGATCCTGTGTTGAGGATCTTCGAGTACAAAAAAGAATTCTAGGAAATAGGATGATGGAGATCGAGCGGCAGTTGCTCCTTTACTCCATTGACACTTCAATTACAAAAGTGGAAGAAAACCTAAGAAAATTGCTAACTCTCGGCTCACTGGCAAGAAGTGCAGCAATTTGGCTCTTGAAAATGCTCTCCATTCTGTCTTTTGAAGAGGGATGAGACCCCTTTTTATAGTAGTTTCTGAGCTGGAATGATGTTATGCGCCCACATGAGAAAACGTACTGGTTTTCATGTGAGCGCATGGTCTTACTTTAGGCGCATAGGAGGTAGGCGCATGCAAGTTGCCTGGTCGTGGGTTGATCGGGGTGCTGACGTGGGTGCATGCTTCGGTGCATGATTGCTCGTGGAGAATGACGTAGCCGTACACTTCAGGGCACGTTTTGATCATGGCTTTGACCGAGTCAGGGATGCTTTGGCTTTGGCGCATAGCCTTGTTTCAGGCTATGCGCCCTCCATCTAGGGGAGCTTCACTTGGGCGCATAGAGCTTCACAGGGTAGCTTGGGCGCATAGAGCTTCACATGGTGACTTGGGCGCATAGAGCTTTCCAGGGTAACTTGGGCGCATGTGAGTTCACTTAGGCGCATATGTCCTCATTGGCTTGGGCACATAAGGCTTTATTATTGAAATTTTCATACTTCTATAAGACCCCCTTCAAAGTTTTTGATATTTGAACGAGTTTGAAATACTTTGAAAGAAGCATGGACCGTCTTCTTGTGATGCAGTGGACACATAGCATGGATCTCTCTTTGGGAGCATAGCGTTTGGCCAGCCTGTCAGAGAGACGACTGTTGAGATCTTCCTCGAAAATCTGAACTGACAGATTCATCGGGGTAGAATTTGAAGAGGTCCATCCTTCATACGTCGTCCACGTCAGCAAGTGGCAGTCGCATAGTGTGCAAGAGGCTGGATCTTCACGTGGGCGCATAGGCTATGGTGGGTGCATACTGCACAATGGGTGCATAGACGTATAAAAATAGGGGGCTCATAGGGTGTGGCCCAAGCCTATAAATAGTCTTTGAAAGAGAGAGAAAGTTATTATTCTTATTTCTTTTTAGAACTTCCAAAAGACTCTTCTTCTCCTTTCTTTACGAACTATGTCTCCCAAGGTTGCCAAGAGATCTGCGAAGGGCAAGGGGGCTGCACCGAGTGGCTCTCCTCCTACGGCAGCGTTCTCGCCAGTTCAGGACCCGATTCTGGGTGAGGCCATGCCTCAAAAAAAAAGTCTTGAGCGTTAATTTGTGATGCTCAGACTTTTCTTCTGCCTGGACATATGCGCCTAAGGCAACATACTTCTGTGAGCATTCTTATGCGCCCACAGAAGTCATGCGCCAACACTGTGGTGTGCTATGCGCCCATATGTTGCCATGTTATGCGCCCACATGTTATTTGCATGTTATGAGCCCACGTACTATTGTACGTTATGCGCCCACATGTTTGTCTTGGACGCATAGTCCTTTGGGCGCATAGCCCTTTGGGCGCATAAGAGTCCTTCAGCACTTAGTTTTTTCTACAGTTTCTGAGTCTGACTTCCTCTTCTGTCTTTAATTCTTGCAGCATATGTGCGAAAGGATGAGACCGTTGTGAAGGAGGAGATGCTGCCTCCTTTCATCAAACAAGCGTCACCATTCGTTAAGGAGGATGTGATACCAAAAATTGAGGTAAAAGAAGAGCTGGCGCCCATCAGGAAGGGAATTACTCCCAAGATTGAGACTGTTGTAAAAGAGGAGCCCAAGTCTGAGGGTAGTAGCACTGGGAGTTCTGACCCTCCTGCCCCCGCTGAAGACCTTAATCAAATAGATCTTTCGTATGCGAAATGGCTGAGAGAAGGGTATATGCCTCAACATAACTATGATCCTCGACTGTAGGGATCCATGAATTGTCATGTAATTGCTGTTTTCGGGACTATGAAATAAAATCAGTGTAATCTTTTATTGGAGATGTACTCCTATGAATGTAACTGATTTTGAATAAACAGAATACATTCACTCCATCCTTTATTTGTGGTATATGTAGTGCTTGTACTAGAGGGCCTAATACAATATTTGTGTTTGGTAAAGGACATTCCGTTGGGGGATTTTTTTTTTCTTTCTTTAGCCGTCACGGCTCTTGTACCCTTTTCCGTCTCTTGATAGCCGTTCAAGCAAGGAATAAAGAATTTTTTCAAAATGAATGAGGTTTTGTGAAATATCGGAACTAGAGGTAATGTGGACGTAGTAATGATATTTTTGGTGGGTATTCTGCTGAAATTTTTTGATGTGGACCTATTATCCTTTTTATATTCAAGTTTTTTTTTGAATATAGATAATAAGTTGAACGAGGCTGCTAGTAGAGGTAATATGGACGTAATAGCAGGGGATGTTCTATACTTGACCAGAGGTAATATGGACATGGAAAGATATATAACATTAGGTAGAAGTGGATAATCCAGAGGTAATATGGACATGATTATCCTTGATGAATGCTTTGCTCAAAGGTTATATGGACATGGCAAAACATTTCTTAATCATTCCACTGGGGAAATAATTATTGAAAAATAATTCAGAGATAATAGGGACGTGACTTGTTTTCGTCAAACCGAGTTTGGATAGAGTCAAAAATGAGAATGATTCCACTAGAGAAATAATTATCGAAAAACAATTCATAGGTAATAGGGACGTTACTTGTTTTCGTCAAACCGAATTTTGACAGAGTCAAAGACGGAAATGATTCTACTTGGGAAATATTTTAGAGGACCTATTATCCAAGACATATTCAAGACTCTTGAAATTCGGATATAGTTCGAATCACGTAAACATCACACTATACATTTATATGACTGAAAAAAGGTTACATATAGTATTTCTTCATGAACTTGTCGTTGATAGGCATCATGAGCAAATCACTATAAGGCTTGGTTAGTCGGTATGCACCGTTTGAATACACTAATTCTATGATGAAAGGACCCTCCCATTTAGGCTAAAATTTTCCTTTCACTTTTTGTGTCATGACCATTAGTCTTCTCACTGCTAAGACTAGATCACCGACTTGGAAGATTCTTTCCTTCACCTTTTTATTGAAGGCTCTGGAAAGACGTGATTGGTATAGCTCAATGCGCTGCTGAGCTAACAAGCATTTTTCATCTAGCGCTTCGAGCTCCTGGAGTCACAGACGGTAGCTTTCTTCGGTAGTCAACTCGCTAGATAAGGCTACTCGAAGAGAAAGAATCTGAATTTCTAGGGAAAAAATTGCTTCACTTCCATAAACCAGAAAGAATGGCGTACTGCCTGTTGGAGTCCGGACCGTTGTACGATAGGCCTATAGACACTCGCCGAGCTTCTCATTCCAATCGTGCTTGTTTGAAGACACAAAATTTTTGAGAAGTTTTATGATGGTTTTATCGAAGGCTTCTGCTAGCCCGTTAGCCGCTGGATTGCAGGCAGTAGAGGCTACGTTCTGGATTCGATTCCTATCGCAGAACCGATAGAATGCATGGCTTGTAAATTATGGACCATTATCATGGATGATCCTGCGAGGTTGGCCGAAGCGGTAGATAACGTGATGTTTGATAAAACTGATCATATTTGACGCCTTTACTTCGGTGAGCGGTATAGCTTTCGCCCATTTGGAGAAGTAATCGGTTATGGCTAGGATGAACCGATGTCCTCGGAAAGATGGCAGGCTGATTAGTCCTATGACGTCCATGTCCCAGGCTTCAAAAGGCCAAGATGCTGCCATCGGGTGTAGAAACTCTAAAGTTTGATGAATAAAATCGGCATGGAACTGACAGGCTCTACACTTTTTTCATATTCAACATCATCTGCTATCATTGTGGGCCAATAATATCCCATTCGTTTGAGGCGATCTTGTAATTTGGGGCCTGGTTGATATGCACCACAAACTCCATCGTGAGCCTCCCGAAGTGTATATTTGGCTTCTGTGTCTGATAAACATCGTAACAGTAGCCCATCGTAAGAGCGTCGGTACAGCATCTATGTAGTTGTGTCGTAGTAAAATCTGAGGGATCGTCTTTGGAAAGATACTGCTTCCTTCGGGTCCTCGAGGAGGATTCCATAGACGGCGTAGTCTATGAAAAGAAATCTCCAGTCTTTAACATCGACGTTTGTTTCCGTTGTGTAACTGTGATGAATATGCAAGACATTTTTCATACAGAATAGTTCACGACCAGACATTGTGATCAACTGCTGAGTATTGGTAGGGACGGTCAAGGAAGCAGCGAGACCGACTAGAGCATCTGCTTCTATATTCTATAATCGAGGCACGTGCTCAATGAAGAATCTAGCGAAAGTAGATGCTAACTCGATTATTGCTCTGTGATAGAGGATGATATCTTCGTGACGAACTTCATAATCCCTTCGGACCTGACTAACTATTAGCTTGGAATCATTGTAAGCTTCTAGATAGTCAACTCCCAGTTGTTTTTCCAATTACAGGCCGATTAATAGGGCATCATATTCGGCCACGTTATTGGTACATGGTTCCACGAGAGAATATGCACGATGTATAACCAGATGGTCAGATGACACGAGCACGACGCCTACTCCAGCCACAATATTTCCCTTGGGTCCTGTTCTTGATGCACCGTCAAAAAACATTCGCCAAATGGGGGTTTCTTCAGTTGCAGTGTTAGACTCCACTACTTTATCAGGAATTTTGTCATAGAGTTTGGAAGATTCTTGTCACCCCCGTTTTCTGTTATCCGTATTTCCAGTATACGTATACGAAATTCTGACACATATTTTTACTTCTCCTGCCTTGCTAGCTAATTTTGGTTTAATCTTGCTTAGGTTCATCATGGCATATCATGGTTTGACTTGGTTTATTTTGGTTTAGCTTGGTTTATTTCTTTGGTTCATCATGTTAAACCCTCCCCCTTTTTTTCCTTTAAAGCCCACCAACCCACTCTCTCTCCTCCATTACTTCTTCTTCTTCTTCCTCCTCTTTCATTAACTCCTCCACCCACCAAGCTTAGCCGCTGGATTACAGGCAGTAGAGGCTACGTTCTGGATTCGATTCCTATCGCAGAACCGATAGAATGCATGGCTTGCAAATTGTGGACCATTATCATGGATGATCTTGCGAGGTAGGCCGAAGCGGTAGATAATCTGATGTTTGATAAAACTGATCATATTTGACGCCTTTACTTCGGTGAATGGTATAGCTTTCGCCCATTTGGAGAAGTAATCGGTTATGGCTAGGATGAACCGATATCCTCGGAAAGATGGTGGGCTGATTAGTCCTATGACGTCCATGTCCCAGGCTTCAAAAGGCCAAGATGCTGTCGTCTGGTGTAGAAACTCTGAAGTTTGATGAATGAAATCGGCGTGGAACTGACAGGCTCTACACTTTTTTTCATATTCAATATCATCTACTATCATTGTGGGCCAATAATATCCCATTCATTTGAGGCGATCTTGTAATTTGGGGCCTGGTCGATGTGCACCACAAACTCCATCGTGAGCCTCCCGGAGTGCATGTTTGGCTTCTGTGTCTGATAAACATCGTAACAGTAGCCCATCGTAAGAGCGTCGGTACAGCATCTTGGTAGTTGTGTCGTAATAAAATCTGAGGGATCTCCTTTGGAAAGATACTGCTTCCTTCGGGTCCTCGGGAAGGATTCCATAGACGGCGTAGTCTATGAAAAGAAATCTCCAGTCTTTAATATCGACGTTTGTTTTCGTTGTGTAACTGTGATGAATATGCAAGACATTTTTCATACATAATCGTTTACGACCAGACATTGTAATCAACTGCTGAGTATTGGTAGGGACGGTCAAGGAAGCAGCGAGACCGGCTAGAGCATCTGCTTCTATATTCTATAATCGAGGCACGTGCTCAATGAAGATTCTAGCGAAAGTAGATGCCAACTCGATTGTTGCTCTATGATAGAGGATGACATCTTCGTGACGAACTTCATAATCCCTTCGGACCTGACTAACTATTAGCTTGGAATCATCGTAAGCTTCTAGATAGTCAACTCCCAGTTGTTTTGCCAATTGCAGGCCGATTAATAGGGCATTATATTCGGCCACGTTATTGGTGCATGGTTCCACGAGAGAATATGTACGATGTATAACCAGATGGTCAGGTGACACGAGCACGACGCCTACTCCAGCCATAATATTTCCCTTGGGTCCTGTTCTTGATGCACCGTCAAAGAACATTCGCCAAATGGGGGTTTCTTCAGTTGCAGTGTTAGACTCCACTACTTTATCAGAAATTTTGTCATAGAGTTTGGAAGATTCTTGTCACCTCTGTTTTTTGTTATCCATATTTCCAGTATACGTATACGAAATCCTGACACATATTTTTACTTCTCCTGCCTTGCTAGCTAATTTTGGTTTAATCTTGCTTAGGTTCATCATGGCATATAATGGTTTGACTTGGTTTATTTTGGTTTAGCTTGGTTTATTTCTTTGGTTCATCATGTTAAACCCTCCCTCTTTTTTTCCTTTAAATCCCACCAACCCACTCTCTCTCCTCCATTACTTCTTCTTCTTCTTCCTCCTCTTTCATTAACTCCTCCACCCACCAAGCTTAGGCAAGTGCAACTTGCTTCATGAAGGAACCCTCCATTTTATTGTTCTAATCTCTTCTATGCAATATTCTAAGCTACTTTAGTTCTTGTCATTTTGTATTTTTATGTATATATTTGTGTAGATCTAACTATACACATTTTTGTTGTTTTCTTGGGTTTTGATCTATCAAACCATCTTGCTTTTAAAACTAAGAGTTCCATGTGGTAGAGAATTTGATTTTACACAACTTAGACCTTTGAAAAGTTAGATTTTATTGTGTTTTGACCAAGTTATGGGAGTTTGAAGTTCATGGGTTCCATGGCCTTCTTCTCGAAATTTTGGAGAAGAAGAACAGTGTGGGCGCATGGCATTTTATGCGCCCACAAGGACTTTAGCCTTGGGCGCATAGCCCTATATATAAGCCCAAGCTTCATGCCTTCCACATTGCTGGCGCATATCTATGCTCCCACGATTTGTGTGGGCGCATGGACACATAACCCCCCTGGGCGCATGCCTCCTCTTGGGTGCATGTATCCCAGACCCCTATTCTCTTGGGCGCATGCTGCCCTGACCACCCCCATGCTTAAGTGCATGTTGCCTTGACCATCCCCTGGCTTGGGTGCATGACTTTGCATGCGCCCAAGTGCACTATGCCCCCTTTCTTGTGCGCATAGACCCTATCAGCACACTTATTATTGAGGGAGTCTCTTGACTTTCTTTAAGTCATCCTGACTCCACCATGTGGGCGCATGGTGTTCCCAGGATCCCCTTTCTTGATTTTTGTACCCATTTTATATCCTTACGCCTTTTCGATATAAACTCGACATGAACAGGATGTGAGCATGACATGTTAATGGATTGATAGCACTTGATGGTGGCCGTTGTGGCGCACCCTTGACAAGTAATATTGACATGATAATCTGTACACGACATGATATGTGAACACGGCATGATACATGAACATGAACGTAGTAAGAACATGACAGTGGCCCATCGTGGCGCACTCTATACAAGAATAAGACAAGACAAGAACATCATAGTGGCCCATCGTGGCGTACTCCAGACAAAAACATGACAGGCCAGTACATGTCAGTGGCCCATTGCGGCGCACTCTTGACAAGTAAATATGACATGTAACCTTGAACGCTGTTGCGACGGCTACCTTGACTCGCTAAGTAAATTCTCGTCTTGACACCATGGCTGCTTGCTTGAAACATGTTTGTACAAGCTACTAGTCTAGTCTCGTCCTGCATCATGTCTAGGACATGAGTTCCTGGTTACTACGGTCAGGGATTCATACTGAATCTGACTAAGATTAATAACAAGATTGATCAAGTAGTTCATTCTAAGGGAGATTTCTCCAGTTACAGGCGATCCCGTTATCCAGGCCACACTTGATGGACTTATAGCCTGCCGTCGAGTAGGACACATTTCTAGTCCACTGTCATGTGGGACACACTCATGAAACAAGTACAAGGCACACTGTTATGTGTTACACTCTAAGCCATCTAATAATTCTGGATAACTTGGTAATCAACCTCGCCTGGATAACCTGGATAGCTGTAGGGCCTGTGACTGCTGGAACATCTCATTGCATCTTGCTAGTAACTAGGTTTGTGATAACCCTAGCTAGTTAAAGTATCAAGCCGTACTCTTTACTTGGCCGTGATTGATGGATGTAGTCCAGTCTAGTCTTGTCTAAGCTATGCTAGTCTATGATTATTTCAGTACGTGCTCGTTCAGGCTTTACTCTTGTCGATAATTGGTTGGAGACTAAGCTCTGTTCAGGTGAAGGGTTATAACCCCGATCCTTATTTGGTTTATGGGTTTTGACTTGGCTACCGGAATGATCCTTTAGTCGTCCTATCGTTTATCATCTTATTTTTCTCTAACTCATGTCTTTTATTATCCATTATGTCTCATGTGCTAATATGCTGGTTTTAGTTCTTAAGTGAAGCCTCCCTTGTGGCACTTGCTCTTTCTGGGGTTTGACCTAGCTGGTTTTATATGGCCAGATTTCGGAGTAGTTCCCGAGGATCTTCCAGCCTTTCAGCCAGATGGTGAACACTAGGCGCAATCCTGACAACGAGTGGGTTTTATTTTGCTCTTCCACTCCATTGTAAATTATTCTTTTGAGGTGTTTAGTCTCCGAGCAAGTGTTAGCTCGTTTGCAACTTTACTTACTGTTTGCCTACGGGCTGTAACATGATTGATAAATCCTAGGGTTGATCATGTATGACTTAAACTCTTGCTAGTCTTCGCATTTTGTATGACTAGCTTCATGATTATCTGAATATGTACTGTATGGGATGCCTTACTGTCACCCTCATTTCCCGTATTTCGTATTTATACTCGTAGTTGGATTTTGGCTTGTATTTTTAATTTTCTCGACTTGCAGAATTTTGGGTTTTCTCGTATTTCGGGTTTTGGTTCGGCTTGGTTTTAATTGGTTTGGTTTGGTTTGGTTAACCTACACTCTACCCTCATGACAACACAACCACCCTCATTATAACTCCACCTACTTTCTCTCTCCTCTTTATTCTCTCATTTATTTCTTACAACTTCTTCTTCTTCCTTCTTCCACACAACTCCCCAACCCATTAGGCAAGTGCACCTTGCCATCAAATAAGCACCACCTTTTATTTGTTCATTAGCTAGATTAGGACATGGAGAACAACATTAGAACTTGGAATTTTGTGATTTGGAGTCTCCATTGTTCTAGATCTAAGTTTTAGTTATTTTCGGAATTCCTTGGTTTTGATCTATTAAACTTTGATTTTAGCTTGTTTTGATGCTTCCATGTGGAAGAGAATTCAATTTTACTCAAGTTAGAACTTTGAAAATCTAGATTTGGCTTTGATTTGAAAAAGATATGAAAGATTGAATTTTTAGTGTTCTTGGTGTTCTTCTCGGCCTGGAGAAGAAGATCTACAGTCTGCGCTCTTTAGCGCAGCACTGGATTGCGCACCATTCCTGCACAAACCATTCCTGCGCAATCCATTTCCTGCACAAACCATTCCTGCACAAACCATTCCTGCGCAATCCATTTCCTGCACAAACCATTCCTGCACAAACCATTCCTGCGCAATCCATTTCCTGCACAAACCATTCCTGCACAATCCATTCCTGCGCAATCCATTTCCTGCACAAACCATTCCTGCACAATCCATTCCTGCACAAACCATTCCTGCACAAACCATTCCTGCACAATCCATTCCTGCGCAATCCATTTCCTGCACAATCCATTCCTGCACAATCTATTCCTGCACAATCCATTCCTGCGCAATCCATTTCCTGCGCAATTTATGTCTGCGCACTTGGCACCTTGTACAACTGACACCCTGCATAATCCAACCCCCTGACCCCTTGTGCAATCTATTGGCTCTTGGAGATTTGATTTTAATTCCTTGAGCTTGGCTCTTCTATAGCATTGTATATTGATATTTTATTAGGTATTTTACGCCCATTTTATATCCTTATGCCTTTTGTCATGAACTTGATTTTTACTTATATACTTGGAATGTCTATGGTACATGGCCTGGTATGGTAAGGAACTTGCATAACATGACAGTGACCCGTAGTGGTGCACTCCTGACATGACCAATATGACATGATAGTGGTCCGTCGTGGCGTACTCCTGACTTGACATGACATGATAACTTAGCTTGACTTGTCTTGACACCGTGGGTGTTTCTGCTTGCTTGCTTGTACAATCCACTTGTCTTGTCTTGCATCATGTCTAGGACGTGACTTCCTGGGTACCACGGCCAGGGACTCGCGCTAAATTGGATTAGGCTAATGATTAGATCAAACTAGAACATGGAGAATTCCCAGTCACAGGCAATCTCGTTATCTGGGCGCTTTAATGGACTTGTAGCTTGCCGACGAGTAGAGCACATTTCCAGCACACTGTCATGTGTTGCACCCTCTAAGTCACCTAAGGGTACATTTGTCTCCCGGGCGATGTACCCAACTATAACTCTCAACCCGCGGAAGGATAACTGGATGGTCTGCAGGGCTTGGGACTGGAATTCTCACTTGCATCTTGTTAGTAATTAGGCTTGTGATAACCCTAGTTAGTTAAAGTAGTAAGCCGTAGTACTTGCTTGGCCGATTGTGAATGAATGGTGTCCAGCCCTGTATAAGTCTTGTCTAGCCCCTGTACCTGGAACCCTTGATCATGATTGTTTTACTTATATCTAACGATAAATGGGTAGAGACAGTGAGCTATTCAGGCGAAGGGGTACAATCCCGGTCCTTGTTTGGTTTAAGGATTGTAACCTGGCTCCCGGAATGGTTCCACGTCCCTAATTTTTTATCGCCCTGTGTACTTTTACTACTTGTACTTTTCTTTTATTCTTTATGTTCTGATATGCTGGTTTTTGTTCTTATTTGTGGCCTCCTTCGTGGCACTTGCTCTTTCTGGGGTTTGACCCAGCTGGTTTTGTGTGGCCAGATTTCGGAGCAGCTCCCGAGGATCTACCAAGCTTCCAGCCCAATGGTGAATACTAGACGGAACCCGGGCTACGAGTGGGTTTTCCCTTTTTGATTCACCCACTTATATGTAAATTTATTCTTTTGAGGCGTTTAGCCGACGAGCACCTGTTAGCTCGATGCACATTTACTTACTGTCTGCCTACGGGCTGTAAACATGATTAACAAATCCTAGGGTTGATCATGTATGACTGAACTCTTGCTAGTCCTATCATTTTGTACGACTAGCTTCATGATCATCCAATATGTAATATTTGGGACGCCTTATATATATATTTGATGCTCTAATATCTTGTAACTCTGTTAATTGCTTGAGATTGAGACAATAGGCTTGACCTTAAGAGACTGCTGGCTTGTAGTAAACCCTCATATCTAGACAGCCGTGACCGTATAGTTGAGATGTATTCTATTTCAATATACGTAGCTGGCTGTGTCGGCCCCCGCTCTCCAGTATTCTGGTTCTGGGGCGTGACACGGTTTAAGTGGTGGCCCATGCAGGTCTTGTCAATCAAGAAATGTGAGGGTTTACCCAATAGATGTCTCAATCAATATTCGCCCTTGATCTCTGCTCGTATCTTCAAATCCCTGATATTCTTGACTTGATCACATGCTTGTATCATTGATCTGTCCTGGTCCTTTCCTTATTGTTCCCTATGTCGTCTTCTTCAGCGGCATTACTCCCGGACCTGCCAACCAGCCAGAGGAAGCTCGACAAGCACTCCAGCGCCAGGAAGATCAAGCTCAGCACTCTGGAGTAGCCTCCCGAGTTATGCTTCCCGGAGGCTCGGAGCCTCCAGTTCAGGCAGTTCCGCCCGTTCAACCAGCTAGACAGGATGAGGGGCCTTTGGTAGGGCTTATCAGAGAACTGCTTGCATCCCAAGATCGTCGAGGCGACGCCCTGCACCAGGAAGTTCATGATGCACTAAACCGAGGAGGTCCCCAAGGAAATCAGGCGGCCAACAGTTTCAAGCGCTTGAACCCTCCCTTCTTTGACGGCAGTGAAGATGCGATTGCCGCGGACGCTTGGCTTCAGGATACCGAGGTGGTTCTAGAAGCAGCTAGGACGCCTGAGAATGAGAAGGTGGCGGTGGTACGCCTACAGTTGTTAGACTTGGCTCGTGATTGGTGGGCAGCTCAGGCCATGGGATTAGCAACACCAGTCACTTGGGCGACGTTCAGAGAGAGGTTCCAGACAAAGTACTTCGATGCGGTGGCACGGTACGACCTGCAGACCAGATTCACCAACTTGAAGCAAGGAGGCAGGACGGTCGATGGCTATGCGACCGAGTTTTCCAGGCTGAGTAGGTTCGCCCCCACCTTGGTGGCAACCGAGTTCGATAGGGCTCAGCGGTTCCAGCAAGGGCTGCACTTAGAGATATTATTGGCTGTGGAGCAGTTCGAGCACCAGACGTTCGATGCAGTGTTGAAGGCAGCAAGGAGGCATGAGTATACCTCCCGGAGAATTGTGGATAGGACCGGAGGCAGGAAGCGGTCCCACAACCAGATGCACCAATCTTCAGCTCCAGTCCCGGCAGCTAGGGGTATAACCATTGGAACTCCGAGGCGGGCGGCCTCAGTGACGTCGGTTCAGCATTCGACCCCGACGTACCCGCAGCAGCAGAAGCAGAAGCAGTCTTCCGCGGTGGGATGTTCTCATTGCGGGAAGCCGGGCCATGTAGTGGCAGAGTGTCGTAGGGCACAGGGGTTGTGCCTGGCTTGTGGAGGAGCAGATCACAAGATAGGGACCTGCCCGAATAGGGGTGGCTCGACGTCATCTAACATTTCTAGTTCTTCGGTGAGAGGACCAGTCCCAGTTCCAGTCCAACAGCAGCAGCAACAGCAGTACCCGAGGCCATTGGCGCCCCAGGCCCAGGCCTTTCAGCAGCAGAACCAGCAGCAGTTCACCCAGGCTCCAGCACAGAGCCGACAGAGGGGTTTCCAGCAGAGGGGACCCGCAGCTAGAGGTCAGGCTATGATGATGACCATGGAAGAGGAAGTTGCACCAGGTGAGGTAGTGGCAGGTACTATTCTCGTCAACACTTTTCCAGCATCTGTATTATTTGATTCTGGTGCATCGCATTCATTCATGTCTGCACGATTCGCGACACGGATAGGATTGGAGCCCGAGTCATTATCAGTGAGGCTCAATATACTTACTGGTAATGGTCTTGTGGGAGTAGATCGAGTATTTTCCTCGTGTCGGATCGTAGTTAGCGGTAGAGAGTTCCCCGCTAGGCTCATAGAGTTCCCTATGGCAGACTATGATGTAGTCCTAGGCATGGATTGGTTGAGGAACCATTATGCTAGGATAGACTGCCATGTTGGCAGAGTTGTCTTTAGTATTCCCGGAGAGCCAGAGTTTTCTTTTTCCAGAGGCACAGTAGAGCCATCTCCCCCAGTATTGCGGATGGCAGTAGCAGCAGTGCAGTTGCCCCGGATAGTTGAAGAGTTTCCAGATGTCTTTCCAGAGGAACTTCCAGGGATGCCACCAGAGCGGGAGATCGAGTTCACCATTGACTTGATTCCCGGGACAGCACCAGTATCAGAGCGAGTCTACAGAATGGCGCCTTCAGAGTTGGAGATTTTGTATAAGATGATTGAAGAACTCAGGACCAAGGGATTCATTCGTGCAAGTGGATCGCCTTGGGGAGCCCCGATGCTTCTTGTGAAAAAGAAGGATGGTACGTCCAGGCTATGTGTTGATTATCGTACCTTGAACTCAGTGACAATCAAGAACAGATACCCTCTTCCAAGGATAGATGACTTGTTTGATCAACTCAAGGGGGCTTCAGTTTTCTCGAAGATAGACTTACGGTCAGGATACCACCAGATCAGAGTCAGAGAGCAGGATATCCCGAAGACGGCGTTCAGATCTAGGTACGGGCATTGGGAGTTTCTAGTTATGCCCTTTGGAGCGACCAATGCGCCGGCAGTGTTCATGGACCTCATGAACCGTATTTTCATGCCTTACTTGGACCAGTTTGTGGTAGTGTTCCTTGATGACATCCTGGTCTACAGCAAGAATGAAGCAGAGCACGAGCAGCATCTCAGAGTTGTCCTCCAGATTCTCAGAGAGCACCAGTTGTACGCCAAGTTCAGTAAATGCGAGTTCTGGCTCGATCGCATTTCTTACTTGGGTCACATCATTACCAGAGGAGGAGTGGAAGTGGATCCCCAGAAGATTGTGGCCATCGAGTCTTGGCCAGTACCCAGCTCAGTGGCAGAAGTTCGCAGCTTTCTTGGATTGGCCGGCTACTACCGACGGTTCGTCTCAGATTTTACAAGGATTTCAGCACCGATGACCCAGTTGACCCGCAAGGATGTGCCGTTCGTTTGGACAGCAGAATGTCAGGAATCATTTGAGGAGTTGAAGCGAGGTTTGATAACGGCTCCCATTCTCACACTTCCAGATGGGACCGGAGGATTCACAGTTTATTGCGACGCTTCAGGCAGAGGATTGGGATGTGTTTTGATGCAGCATGGGAAGGTAATTGCTTATGCGTCACGTCAACTCCGTGATCATGAAAAGAATTACCCGACCCACGACTTGGAGCTAGCAGCGGTAGTGTTTGCACTTAAGTTGTGGAGGCACTACTTGTACGGGGACAGAGTGGAGATATTCACTGATCATAAGAGCCTGAAGTATGTTTTCACCCAGAAGGATCTTAATATGCGGCAGAGAAGATGGCTCGAGCTACTTGTGGACTATGATGTGGACTTGCAGTATCATCCAGGGAAGGCCAATGTTGTAGCAGATGCGTTGAGCAGGAGAGCCGGAGTTTATTTCTTGACGGCGCAACCAGAGCTATTGTCGGATCTTCAGAAGATGGGAATTGAAGTGATTCTTCCTTCCAATGTGGCCTTGATGGCCAGCCTACAGATTCAGTCCACCATAGTTGAGAGGATCCGGACAGCACAGTTAACAGATTCCAAGATTCAGCGGCTCAGAGCAGAGTGCGAGGCAGGGAGAAGGCCAGAGTTATGTATTCATAAGGATGGTACACTTCGACACGGCACGCGTCTTTGTGTACCCAGTGGAGATATCAGACAGGAAGTCATGGCAGAGGCTCACAGTTCGCAGTACTCCATTCACCCAGGCGGCACAAAGATGTACCGAGATATTCGTCAGCACTTTTGGTGGAATGGTATGAAGAGGGAGATAGCCCGGTATGTCTCTCGATGTTTGGTTTGCCAACAAGTCAAGGCTGAACATCAGAGGCCAGCTGGACTTCTTCAACCTTTACCGATCCCAGAATGGAAATGGGAACACATTACCATGGATTTCGTGACTGGATTACCCAGGTCTCCGGCAGGCAGAGATGCTATTTGGGTCATTGTGGACAGGCTTACCAAGGTGGCACACTTTCTTCCATTTATAGTTGGACAGTCAACGGCACAGCTAGCAGAGATGTATCTCAGGCAGATTGTCAGACTTCACGGAGTGCCAGTCAGCATAGTATCAGACAGGGATACAAGATTCACATCGCACTTCTGGCGCAGTCTTCATCAAAGTTTGGGGACTCGTCTCAAGTTCAGCTCAGCATATCACCCGCAGACAGATGGGCAGTCAGAGCGTACTATACAAACTCTCGAAGATATGTTGCGGTCGTGTACCCTTGACTTCGGTGGTTCGTGGGAGGATCACCTGCACCTGGTGGAATTCTCGTACAATAATAGTTTCCAGGCCAGTATCCAGATGGCACCCTTCGAGGCTCTGTATGGTAGGAAGTGCAGATCCCCGTTAGCATGGGACGATGTCGGAGAAAGGCAGATGCTCGGTCCAGAACTGATTTCTCAGACGGTTGAAGTGGTCAGGAAGGTCAGAGATCACCTCCGAGTTGCTCAGGATCGCCAGCGCCATTGGGCCGATGCTCATCGGCGCCCCTTAGAGTTTGCCGTCGGCGACCATGTATTCCTTAGGATCTCGCCTACCCGCGGCGTCATTCGTTTTGGTGTGCGGGGAAAGCTTAGTCCTAGGTATATAGGGCCGTTCGATATTCTGGAGCGAGTAGGCGATGTGTCCTATCGTCTCGCTCTTCCGCCGTCGCTAAGTGAGGTGCATGATGTATTCCATGTATCCCAATTACGACGATATATTCCGGACCCGAGCCATATCCTAGATCATTCGGAATTGGTTGTTGGTACCAACCTTTCGTATGAGGAGAGGCCCGTGTCTATATTGGACCGGAGAGAAAAGACGCTCAAGAACAAGACTATTAACTTAGTCCGTGTTGCTTGGGGTCATCACTCTCTAGGTGAGTCAACGTGGGAGCGTGAGGACGACATCCAATCGCGATATCCCTACCTGTTTGACTCGTGAGGTATAATATCTTTCTTATGCCTTACGCTTTCCCTTCCTTGCTTGCATTGTATGATTGTATGATTGAACTGCTTAGTGTAGCTTGTCTGTGCTTAGTATAGCTTGTCGTGGCAATCTCTAGCTCCTTGATTAAATTCCGAGGACGGAATTCTTTGAAGGTGGGTAGAGTTGTCACCCTCATTTCTCGTATTTCGTATTTATACTCGTAGTTGGATTTTGGCTTGTATTTTTAATTTTCTCGACTTGCAGAATTTTGGGTTTTCTCGTATTTCGGGTTTTGGTTCGGCTTGGTTTTAATTGGTTTGGTTTGGTTTGGTTCATCATGAGTGGAACACCTTAACCTACACTCTACCCTCATGACAACACAACCACCCTCATTATAACTCCACCTACTTTCTCTCTCCTCTTTATTCTCTCATTTATTTCTTACAACTTCTTCTTCTTCCTTCTTCCACACAACTCCCCAACCCATTAGGCAAGTGCACCTTGCCATCAAATAAGCACCACCTTTTATTTGTTCATTAGCTAGATTAGGACATGGAGAACAACATTAGAACTTGGAATTTTGTGATTTGGAGTCTCCATTGTTCTAGATCTAAGTTTTAGTTATTTTCGGAATTCCTTGGTTTTGATCTATTAAACTTTGATTTTAGCTTGTTTTGATGCTTCCATGTGGAAGAGAATTCAATTTTACTCAAGTTAGAACTTTGAAAATCTAGATTTGGCTTTGATTTGAAAAAGATATGAAAGATTGAATTTTTAGTGTTCTTGGTGTTCTTCTCGGCCTGGAGAAGAAGATCTACAGTCTGCGCTCTTTAGCGCAGCACTGGATTGCGCACCATTCCTGCACAAACCATTCCTGCGCAATCCATTTCCTGCACAAACCATTCCTGCACAAACCATTCCTGCGCAATCCATTTCCTGCACAAACCATTCCTGCACAATCCATTCCTGCGCAATCCATTTCCTGCACAAACCATTCCTGCACAATCCATTCCTGCACAAACCATTCCTGCACAAACCATTCCTGCACAATCCATTCCTGCGCAATCCATTTCCTGCACAATCCATTCCTGCACAATCCATTCCTGCACAATCCATTCCTGCGCAATCCATTTCCTGCGCAATTTATGTCTGTGCACTTGGCACCTTGTACAACTGACACCCTGCATAATCCAACCCCCTGACCCCTTGTGCAATCTATTGGCTCTTGGAGATTTGATTTTAATTCCTTGAGCTTGGCTCTTCTATAGCATTGTATATTGATATTTTATTAGGTATTTTACGCCCATTTTATATCCTTATGCCTTTTGTCATGAACTTGATTTTTACTTATATACTTGGAATGTCTATGGTACATGGCCTGGTATGGTAAGGAACTTGCATAACACGACAGTGACCCGTAGTGGTGCACTCCTGACATGACCAATATGACATGATAGTGGTCCGTCGTGGCGTACTCCTGACTTGACATGACATGATAACTTAGCTTGACTTGTCTTGACACCGTGGGTGTTTCTGCTTGCTTGCTTGTACAATCCACTTGTCTTGTCTTGCATCATGTCTAGGACGTGACTTCCTGGGTACCACGGCCAGGGACTCGCGCTAAATTGGATTAGGCTAATGATTAGATCAAACTAGAACATGGAGAATTCCCAGTCACAGGCAATCTCGTTATCTGGGCGCTTTAATGGACTTGTAGCTTGCCGACGAGTAGAGCACATTTCCAGCACACTGTCATGTGTTGCACCCTCTAAGTCACCTAAGGGTACATTTGTCTCCCGGGCGATGTACCCAACTATAACTCTCAACCCGCGGAAGGATAACTGGATGGTCTGCAGGGCTTGGGACTGGAATTCTCACTTGCATCTTGTTAGTAATTAGGCTTGTGATAACCCTAGTTAGTTAAAGTAGTAAGCCGTAGTACTTGCTTGGCCGATTGTGAATGAATGGTGTCCAGCCCTGTATAAGTCTTGTCTAGCCCCTGTACCTGGAACCCTTGATCATGATTGTTTTACTTATATCTAACGATAAATGGGTAGAGACAGTGAGCTATTCAGGCGAAGGGGTACAATCCCGGTCCTTGTTTGGTTTAAGGATTGTAACCTGGCTCCCGGAATGGTTCCACGTCCCTAGTCTTTTATCGCCCTGTGTACTTTTACTACTTGTACTTTTCTTTTATTCTTTATGTTCTGATATGCTGGTTTTTGTTCTTATTTGTGGCCTCCTTTGTGGCACTTGCTCTTTCTGGGGTTTGACCCAGCTGGTTTTGTGTGGCCAGATTTCGGAGCAGCTCCCGAGGATCTACCAAGCTTCCAGCCCAATGGTGAATACTAGACGGAACCCGGGCTACGAGTGGGTTTTCCCTTTTTGATTCACCCACTTATATGTAAATTTATTCTTTTGAGGCGTTTAGCCGACGAGCACCTGTTAGCTCGATGCACATTTACTTACTGTCTGCCTACGGGCTGTAAACATGATTAACAAATCCTAGGGTTGATCATGTATGACTGAACTCTTGCTAGTCCTATCATTTTGTACGACTAGCTTCATGATCATCCAATATGTAATATTTGGGACGCCTTATATATATATATTTGATGCTCTAATATCTTGTAACTCTGTTAATTGCTTGAGATTGAGACAATAGGCTTGACCTTAAGAGACTGCTGGCTTGTAGTAAACCCTCATATCTAGACAGCCGTGACCGTATAGTTGAGATGTATTCTATTTCAATATACGTAGCTGGCTGTGTCGGCCCCCGCTCTCCAGTATTCTGGTTCTGGGGCGTGACACTTACTTTTATGTCTGATGATCTACCATCTTGTTATATTTACTTACTTGCTTGAGATTGAGATACTAGGCTTGTTCTTGACCCTAAGAGACTATTGGCTTGTAGTAAACCCTCATGCATCTAGACAGCCGTGACCGTATTGCGAGGTAGGATTCACTTCAATGTACGTAGCCGGCTATGTCTGTTCTCCGCTCTCCAGTATTCTGGTTCTGGGGCGTGACACGGTTTAAGTGGTGGCCCATACAGGTTTTGTAAATTAAGATGTGTGAGGGTTTTACCGGATAGATGTCTCAATCAGTACTCGCCTTTGATCTATACTCGTGTCTTCTAACCTCCCTAAAATTTTGGCCTGGTCACATGCTTATATCCTTGATCTATTATGGTCCTTCCTTATTGTTCCCTATGTCATTTTTTCAGCGGCATTATTTCTGGTCCTACCGATCGACAAGGCGGAGCACCTCTAGTGAACCAGCAGCAAACTGGAGACCAAGTGCAGCATTCAGGAGTAGCCCCCAGAGTCATGCCTACCGGAGGTCAAGAGCCACCAGTTCAGCCCGTCCAGCCTACAAAGCCTGATGATGGAACCCTGGTAGGACTCATCAGGGAATTGCTTGCATCTTAAGATCGTCGAGTTGACGCCCTGCACCAGACAATGCAAGATGTTATGGGTAGAGTTGGTTACCAAGGGAACAATACGGCCAATAGCTTCAAACGCTTGAACCCTCCTTTCTTTGATGGCAGTGAAGTTGCTATTGCTGCTGATGCTTGGCTTCAGGACATAGAAGTTATCCTAGAGGCAGCTAGGATTCCCGAAGGAGAGAAGGTGGCCGTTGTGCGCCTGCAATTATTAGACTTAGCCCGCAGCTGATGGGCGATACAAGCAGTTGGATTGGCGATACCGGTCCCATGGGTGGTATTTAGTGACAAGTTTTAGATCAAGTACTTCGATGCTGTATCTCTACGACCTACAGACGAGGTTCACCAATTTGAGGCAGATGAACAGGACGGTCGACGGTTTTACGGTCAAGTTTTTAAGACTAAATCGGTTTGCTCCCACCTTGGTGGTGACCGAATTGGACCGAGCCCAGCAGTTCCAGCAGGGCCTCCACCTAGAGATTATTCTAGTTGTGGAGCAGTTCGAGCACCAAACATTTGATGTCGTCTTGCGAGTAGCAAAGAGGCATGAGTATACTTCCCAGAGGATAGTGGACCGAACCGGAGGTCGGAAGAGGTCCCATGGGAAAATGTCCCATTCATCAACTCCAGCCCCAGCAGCTAGGGCTTTGAATATAGGAACTCCGAAGCGGGCAGCCTCAGTTACGTCGGTTCACCATTTAACCCCGACATACCCTCAACTGCAGAAGCAGAACCAGTCTTCCACAATGGGCTGCTCTTATTGTGGGAAGCCCGGTCACATTGTTTCAGAGTGTCACAGAGTACAGGGATTGTGCTTGGCTTGTGGGACATCGGATCACATGATAGGGTCCTGTCCGTACATGGCCAGTTCATCATCAACCCTAAACAGTCCATCGGTTAGGGGACCAGCTCCAGTTCAGCAGCAGCACCAGTTTCCGAGGCCCTTGCCTCCTCAGGCCCAAGCTTTCCAGCAGCAGAGACCGCAGTAGTATACCCAGACCCAAGCTCAGATTTAGAACAGGCAAAGAGGTCACCAGCAGAGGGGACCAGCACCGAGAGGACAAGGTCAGGCAAGGGCTCTGACGGTAGAAGAGGAGTTAGCTTCAGGTGAGGTGGTGGCAGGTACCATTCTCGTCAACTCTTTTCCTGTATCAGTCTTATTTGATTCGGGAGCCGCGCATTCATTCATGTCTGCACGATTCGTCACACGGATAGGAATGGAGCCTGAGGCATTATCAGTAAGGCTCAATATACTTACTGGTAATGGTCTTGTGCGAGTAGATAGAGTCTTTTCATCGTGTAGAATCGTAGTTAGCAGTAGAGAATTTCCTGCTAGGTTGATAGAGTTTCGATGGCCGACTATGATGTGGACCTAGGAATGGATTGGTTGAAGGATCAGTATGAGAGAATAGACTGCCATCTTGGCAGGATTATTTTTGGTATTCTCGGCGAGGTAGAATTTTCATTTCCCAAGGACGAAGTAGAACCTTCTTTCCCGGTTGCGGATGGCAATTGCGGCGGTTCAGTTTCCCAGAGTAGTTGAAGAGTTTTCCGATGTGTTTCCCGAAGAGCTTCTAGACATGCCCCCAGAGAGAGAGAGAGTTCACCATTGATTTGCTTCCAGAGACGGCACCTGTGTCAGGAGGAGTCTGTAGGATGGCACTTTCCGAGTTAGAGATATTGTACAAGATGATTGAAGAACTTAGAACCAAGGGATTCATTCATGCTAGTGGATCTCCTTGGGGAGTACTGATGCTTCTTGTGAAAAAGAAGGATGTTACGTCAAGATTATATGTTGATTATCGTACTTTGAACTCTGTAACAATTAAGAACAAATATCCTCTACCAAGGATAGATGATTTGTTTGATCAGCTCAGAGGATCGGCAGTATTCTCGAAGATTGACTTACGGTCAGGGTACCATCAGATCAGAGTTAGAGAGCAAGACGTCTCGAAGACATCGTTCAGATCAAGATATGGACATTGGAAGTTCCTTGTTATGTCATTTGCAGCGAACAATACGCCAGCCGTATTCATGGACCTCATGAATCGTATCTTCATGCCCTATTTAGATCAGTTTATGATAGTGTTCATAGACAATATCTTAGTCTATAGCAAGAGTGAAGCGGAGGATGAGCAGCATCTCCGGGTAGTCCTTCAGATTCTTAGAGAGCACCAGTTGTACACGAAGTTTAGTAAGTACGAGTTTTGGCTAGATCGTAACTCGTACTTGGGTCACATCATCACCAGAGGTGGTGTAGAAGTGGACCCCCAGAAGATAGTGGCTATAGAGACATGGCTAGTTCCTAGCACCATCGCAGAAGTTTGAAGTTTTCTTGGATTAGCTGGCTATTACCGACGGTTTGTATCAGACTTTGCTAGGATTTTAGCACCTATGACTTAGTTGACCCACAAGGATGTACAGTTTGCTTGGACAGCAGAGTGTCAGAGTTCATTTGAGAAGTTGAAGCAAGGATTGATGACGACACCCATTCTCATGCTTCCAGATGGGACTGGAGGATTTTCAGTCTATTGCGACGCATCCGACAAGGGATTAGGATGTATCTTGATGCAACATGGGAAGGTTGTAGCTTATGCATCACGACAACTTTATGATCATAAGAGGAATTACCCAACCCATGACCTGGAGTCAGCAGCAATAGTTTTTGTATTGAAGCTGTGGAGGCATTACTTGTATGGAGATCGGGTAGAGATTTTTATCGACCACAAGAGTCTTAAGTATGTGTTTACTCAGAAGGATCTTAACATGCGTTAGAGGAGATGGCTAGAGCTACTTGTGGATTATGACATCAACCTGCAGTATCATCCTGGATAGGCCAACGTTGTTGCAGATGCATTGAGCAGAAGAGCCGGAGTTTATTTTCTAACAGCAAAACCAGAGTTGTTAACAGATGTTCAGAAGATGGGTATTGAAGTTGTTCTTCCTACCAATATGGCATTGATGGCTCGCATGCAAGTTCAGTCTAGCATAGTTGAGAAGATTAAGTTAGCTCAGTCAGCGAATTCAAAGCTTCAGCGGCTTAGGACAGAATGTGTAGCAGGACGAAGACTAGAGTTATGTATTCATGAGGATGGTACACTTTGACATAGAAGGCATCTTTGTGTACCCAGTAGTGATATCAGACAGGAGATCGTGGCAGAGGCTCACAGTTTTCAATATTCTATTCATCCCGGTGGTACGAAGATGTACCGAGATATCCGTCAGCATTTCTGGTGGAATGGCATGAAGAGGGAGATAGCCCGATTTGTCTCCCATTGTTTAGTTTGCCAATAAGTTAAGGCTGAACATCAGAGACCAGCTGGACTTATTCAACCATTACCGATCCCAGAATAGAAATGGGAGCACATTACCATGAATTTTGTAACCGGGTTACCTAAATCTCCAGCCGAAAGAGATGCTATTTGGGTTAGGCAGCTCATTTTCTCCCCTTCAAAATTGGCCAGTCGACGGATCAGCTTGCAGAGATGTACTTCAGGTTGATTATCAGATTACATAGAGTGCCAGTTAGTATCATATCAAGCAGAGATTCGAGATTCACATCGCACTTTTGGCGGAATCTTTAAGAGAGCTTGGGGACTCATCTCAAGTTCAGTTCAGCCTATCATCCGCAGACAAATGGTCAGTCAGAACGCACGATCCAGACTCTTGAAGATATTTTGTGGTCCTGTACGCTTGACTTCGGTGTTCGTGGAAAGATCACTTGCACCTAGTGGAGTTCTCGTACAATAACAGTTTCCAGACCAGTATTCAGATGGCACCTTTCGAGGCATTGTATGGCAGAAAGTACAGATCTGCGTTAGCATGGGATGATATAGGCGAGAGGCAGATACTTGGTCCAGAGATGGTTACGCGGACTATCGAAGTGGTCAGGCAAGTCAGAGATCATCTTCGAGTTGCACAAGATCGCCAGCGTCATTGGGCCGATTCTCATCAGCGTCCCCTTGAATTTTTTATCAGCGACCATGTATTCCTTAGGATCTCGCCTACCCGTGACGTCATTCGTTTTGGCGTACGGAGAAAGCTTAGTCCTAGGTATATAGGGCCGTTCGACATTCTAGAGCGAGTAGGTGATGTGTCCTATCGTCTTGCTCTTCCGCCATCGCTACGTGAGGTACATGATGTCTTCCATGTATCCTAATTGTGACGGTATATCTCGGATCCGAGTAATGTCCTTGATCATTCGGAATTGGTTGTTGGTACCAACCTTTCGTATGAGGAAAGGCACGTATCCATTTTGGACCGGAGGGAGAAGATACTCAAGAACAAGACTATTAGTTTAGTCCGTGTTGCTTTGGGTCATCACTCTTTAGGTGAGTCAACATGGGAGCGTGAGGATGATATCTGATCATGATATCCACACCTGTTTGACTCATAAGGTATAATGTCTTTCTTATGCCTTATGCTTTAATTTCTTGCTTGCATGAATGATTGTATGATTGATTGCTTAGTCATATATTGCTTGTGATTAGTATAGCTTGCCCCGACATCTCTAGCCTCTTGATTAAATTCCGAGGATGAAATTCTTTTAAGGTGGGTAGAGGTTTCACCCCCGTTTTCCGTTATCCATATTTCTAGTATACGTATACGAAATCCAGACACGTATTTTTACTTCTCCTGCCTTGCTAGCTAATTTTGGTTTAATCTTGCTTAGGTTCATCATGGCATATCATGGTTTGACTTGGTTTATTTTGGTTTATCTTGGTTTATTTCTTTGGTTCATCATGTGAAACCCTCCCCCCTTTGTTCCTTTAAAGCCCACCAACCCACTCTCTCTCCTCCATTACTTCTTTTTCTTCTTCCCCCTCTTTCATTAACTCCTCCACCCTCCAAGCTTAGGCAAGTACAACTTGTTTCATGAAGGAACCCTCTATTTTATTGTTCTAATCTCTTCTATGCAACATTCTAAGCTACTTTAGTTCTTATCATTTTGTTTTTTTATGTATATATTTGTGTTGATCTAACTATATACCTTTTTGTTATTTTCTTGGGTTTTGATCTATTAAACCATCTTGCTTTCAAAAACTAAGAGTTCCATGTGGTAGAGAATTTGATTTTACACAACTTAGACCTTTGAAAAGTTAGATTTTATTGTGTTTTGACCAAGTTATGGGAGTTTGAATTTTATGGGTTCCATGGCCTTCTTCTCGAAATTTTGGAGAAGAAGAATAGTATGGGCGCATGGCATTTTATGCGCCCATAGGGACTTTAGCCTTGGGCGCATAGCCCTATATATGCGCCCAAGCTTCATGCCTTCCATATTGCTGGCGCATAACTATGCGCCCACGATTTGTGTGGGCGCATGGGCGCATAACCCCCCTGGGCGCATGCCTCCTCTTGGACGCATGTATCCCAGACCCCCATTCTCTTGGGCGCATGCCACCATGGGCGCATGTTGCCCTGACCACCCCATGCTTAAGTGCATGTTGCCTTGACCATCCCCTGGCTTGGGTGCATAACTTTGCATGCGCCCAAGTGCATTATGCCCCTTTTATTGGGCACATAGACCCTATCAGCACACTTGTTATTGAGTGAGTCTCTTGAATTCTCCAAGTCATCCTGACTCCACCCTGTGGGCACATGCACCCCTTTGGGCACATGGTGTTCCTAGGATCCCCTTTCTTGATTTTTGTACCCATTTTATATCCTTACGCCTTTTCGATATGAACTCGACAAGAATACGATGTGAACATGACATATTAATAGATTGATAGCACTTGATGGTAGCCGTTGTGGCGCACCCTTGACAAGTAATATTGACATGATAATCTGTACATGACATGATATGTGAACACGGCATGATACATAAACATGAACGTAGTAAGAACATGCCAGTGGCCCGTCGTGGTGCACTCCATACAAGAACAAGACAAGACAAGAACATGATAGTGGCCCATCGTGGTGCACTCCAAAAAAGAACATGACAGGCCAGTACATGATAGTGGCCCGTTGCGGCGCACTCTTGACAAGTAAGTATGACATATAACCTTGAACGCTGCTGCGACGGCTACCTTGACTCGCTAAGTAAATTCTCGTCTTGATACCATGGGTGCTTGCTTGAAACATGTTTGTACAAGCTATTTGTCTAGTCTCGTCCTGTATCATGTCTAGGACATGAGTCCCTGGTTACCACGGTCAGAGATTCATACTGAATCTGACTAAGGTTAATAACTAGATTGATCAAGTAGTTCATTCTAAGGGAGATTTTCCCAGTTACAGGCGATCCCATTATCCCGGCCACACCTGATGGACTTATAGCCTGCCATCGAGTAGGGCACATTTCCAGTCCACTGTCATGTGGGGCACACTCACGAAACAAGTACAAGGCACACTGTTATGTGCTGCACTCTAAGCCATCTAATAATTCTGGATAACTTGGTAACCAACCTCGCCTGGATAACCTGGATAGCTGCAGGGCCTGT
Organism: Iris pallida; assembly: GCA_029216955.1. Lineage (NCBI taxonomy): Eukaryota > Viridiplantae > Streptophyta > Magnoliopsida > Asparagales > Iridaceae > Iris > Iris pallida. The sequence continues at coordinate 253,368 of JANAVB010031420.1, forward strand.
GACTGCTGGAACATCTCATTGCATCTTGCTAGTAACTAGGCTTGTGATAACCCTAGCTAGTTAAAGTATCAAGCCGTATACTTTACTTGGTCGTGATTGATGGATGTAGTCCAGTCTAGTCTTGTCTAAGCTATGCTAGTCTATGATTATTTCAGCATGTGCTCGTTCAGGCTTTACTCTTGTCGATAATTGGTTGGAGACTAAGCTCTGTTCAGGTGAAGGGTTATAACCCCGGTCCTTGTTTGGTTTACGGGTTGTAACTTGGCTACCGGAATGGTCCCTTAGTCGTCCTATCGTTTATCATCTTATTTTTCTCTAACTCATGTCTTTTATTATCCATTATGTCTCATGTGCTAATTTGCTGGTTTTAGTTCTTAAGTGAAACCTCCCTTGTGGCACTTGCTCTTTCTGGGGTTTGACCAAGCTGGTTTTGTATGGCCAGATTTCGGAGTAGGACCCGAGGATCTTTCATCCTTTCAGCCAGATAGTGAACACTAGGCGCAATCCTGGCAATGAGTGGGTTTTATTTTGCTCTTCCACTTCATTATAAATTATTCTTTTGAGGCGTTTAGCCGCCGAGCAAGTGTTAGCTCGTTTGCAACTTTACTTACTGTTTGCCTACGGGCTGTAACATGATTGACAAATCCTAGGGTTGATCATGTATGACTTAAACTCTTGCTAGTCTTTGTATTTTGTATGACTAGCTTCATGATCATCTGAATATGTACTGTATGGGATACCTTACTTTTATGTCTGATGATCTACCATCTTGTTATATTTACTTGCTTGCTTGAGATTGAGACACTAGGCTTGTTCTTGACCCTAAGAGACTATTGGCTTGTAGTAAACCCTCATGCATCTAGACAGTCGTGACCATATTACGAGGTAGGATTCACTTCAATATACGTAGATGGTTGTGTCTGTTCCCCGCTCTCCAGTATTCTGGTTCTGGGGCGTGATACGTCTGGCACCGGATGAGCTGCTAGGAAATTAGCTAACGCTTGGCCTTTTACTGCCTTCGGAGGAACGAAGAGCATGTCGTATGGAGTCAGCAGCATTGCCTATGTAGCTAAACAGAAATTGAGAGAACCCGATTTAGCCATGAGTATTCTGAGAGGATTGACTTTGGATATGATGTGGATAGTCTGTCCAGACACATAATGGCGTGTCTTCTGGATGGCAAATACTTGTACAAGGCATTCCTTCTCCACAGGAGTGTATCTGTGCTCGGCACCCACCATTGTGCGACTGAGGTAGTAGATTGCCTGTTTATGGCCAACTTCATTCTTCTGAGCTAATAGGATGCCAAGAGAATGGTCCGTAGTACGGACATATAGTAAGAAAGGCTTCCCCATTATTGGAGCTGCCAAAACTGGAACGCTTGTGAGATACTTCTTGATGTCGTCGAATGCGCGTTGATATTGTTCAGTCTAGACGAAAGATACGCCTTTCTTCATGAGCTGAGTGAATGGTTGACACCTTCCGAAAATGTTCGAAATGAATCATCTGATGTAGGCTAGCCTTCCTTGTAGTCCACGTAGCTCTTTGAGATTTCTTGGAGGATGCATATCGAGGATATCCTTCACTTTCTCCGGGTCAAGATGTATACCCTTTGAAGTGATGACGAAACCAAGGAACTTGTTGCTGGAGACTTCCAGAAAAAACTTGGTTGGATTCATCTTGAGTTGGTGTGCACGCATTAGTTCGAACTCCATTTTCAAGTCATGGAGGTGGTCGCCCTTGAGACGACTTTTAACTGCGATATCGTCTACGTAGCACTCCACTATTTTGCACAAATGGTCACGAAAAATTATGTTCATGGCTCGCTGGTATATCGTCCCTGCATTCTTCAATCTGAAGGGCATCACCGTATAGCAGTAAACCCCCAACAGTGTTCGAAAAGATATGTGCTTCTCGTCGTCGGGGAACATCTTGATCTGGTTGTAGCCTGAGAACCCATCCATGAAGGACATCCGTTCGAAGCTGCAAGTATTGTCGATCATTAGGTCCGTGATCGGTAGAGGGAACACGTCTTTCGGACATACAGAGTTTAAATCACGGTAATCGATACAGACTCGTTCTTTTTTATGACCGAAACGATATTGGCAACCCAGTCAGGGTATTGTTCTTCGCGAATGAATCCTCTGGCAATGAGCTTCTTGACTTCATTCTCGATGGCCTCTATGACATCTAGTCGAAATCTTCATTGTTGCTGCTTCACTGGCTTAGCTTTAGACGAAATATTCAGGCGGTGCATGACGACTTTAGGGTCCAGGCCTGGCATGTCTTCATAGCTCCATACAAAGACATCAATGTATTCTCTTATAAGCTGTATAAGAGATTGTCGTTCATCGCCAGATAGACTTTTGCTGATGAATATTGGTTTAAAAGATGATTCATCTCCTAAGTTGACTTGGATGACTTTATTTTCGGTAGGTGGTTCACGTTGTTCGAAGCGTAGCCCCCACCTAGTATCCATCTTTTGAGCCCATTGTTCAAGCTCGATCGATTGGCATCGTCCGTAATTTGGTCAACGGAAACCATGTTGACGCACAGAGTTGCTTTAAACATGTCGCCAATGCTGGAGTCTGAGTCCCAGAGGCAGGAATCAGAAGAATGAGAACAACGATCTGCTTCATCATCTGATCTTTTGGGAGTTTTTGGAGGAGTGACATAACCCAAACCAACACCATTTCGTTGATAGTAGTTCTCGGGTTTGCCGGAAGGACCAAAGTGTCGTATTAGCAACCGTTGTCCCCGGCCGTAATTTAGCCCCTGGTCGCTTTTGATGTCATATCCCATGTTCTGGATGATATTCTTGGCCTGCCAACTATACCGAAAAAGTTGCATTTTTCCAGAGTCATAGTCAGCTTTCGTGTTGTGCTTGGGAGAAGTAGAGTTTGGAACAAACTTTCTCTCGTTAATTATACGACCGAAGATGATTAGTTCTTTATCCTTCTTTCTGGCTGGAACGATGAAGTAGTGGATATCTTCTGGGTAAACTTTTTTTTGCAGGTAAGGCGTCGTGACCGGCATACAGAGGTGTGGTCCTATGCCGTGCTCTAGAGCGTATATCGTATCTATGTAGTAGTTTACAGATTAATAGACATCGGAGTAATTCAAAGATAAACCTTTACTAAGAAAATACGCAAGTTCTTCTTCAGGGATAACATCATCCGCTGAAGGTACATTATTATGAGTATTGATATACTCATTGAGAGGATCATCATCTGGAAGAGGAGACACAGTCTTGGCCAAGTTCACCACGTGGGATAATTCTTCAGGATTGGGAGGAGGGACTTCAGCAGGTTCCTTATGAGGTGTCTTGCGGAGAGTGATGGTCAATAATTTGACCTTGTCAGGGTTCTTCTTTTTCACCCAGATTGTGAGAGGCTTCGAAGTACTTTTTGGGATAGTATGTCATTTGACTGGAAATCAGGGGACCATCATTGGAGGATGAACTTATTTCAGCTTCATTGTCAGCTTCGTTGCCATCACCCTTAGGGGGCTGAGATTGGTAAAGTACTGAATCTCTATAGTAGGCTTCGATGCCCTTAAAAGGATCGACATCGGCAAACTCCGTCTTCACGACACCGTCGCTGTTGACATACTTGAAGCACTGGTAAAGTATGGAAGGAACGATCATGTTCTCGTGTATCCATAGACGTCCCAACAAGACATTGTAGGATACATTGCATCGATCACATAGCAGGAAACCTCCGTTCGGAGATCACCGATCTGGCACTTGAGACGGATCTTGCCCAGCGGGTGGCTTCGACCAGCATTGAAAGCCATGATAGTTGTAATGGTTGCAGATAGCTTATGCAGAAGGATTCCTAGAATTTGAAGCAAACTTCTAGAAATAATGATGAGGAAGGATCCTGGATCGATGTGCATGCGATCCACCTTGATCGCCCCGATATACCCTGTATAGTACAGGGGTCTATCATGACGATTATTTTTGAGTAGCATGTCCTCCTGTGAAAAGGTGATGTTGGGCACCACTTCCATAGTACTGTGGCATTGGGGACAGGAGACAGGGTCTTTAGTGGGGGCTTTGACTTCAGCGAGATAAGAGTCGGCATGTAGTAATACCTCACTTAAGGCCTTCTGCCTTTTTTTGGAGAGTCGCAATAGATCGAATAGAGACAACCTGGCTGGTGTATTGGCCAGCTGTACCAGTATGTCCGAAGATAGGCCTTTGGGAGCTGGAGCCTTCAGAGACTTGTCAAACCGTGTCTCCTTCTGCTTGGCTTTGTCGATAGTTGAAGGCTTAGACGGGCCGGCTTCTGAGCTTGTGGGGGTAGCAGGAGCTTGGGAAGGTATTGCTTCTTCTTGTGTGGGATCGTATGTCCGAAGATAAGCCTTCCCCGATCGCGTCTCGCCAGATAGAACCTCGTCGATGGGAGAAGACACCATATGGCATGACTTGTATTTCTTGCCCTTTTTTGCTTTGGGAGATACCACCCCCTGTGTCATTTCTTGTACCAGGTTCGGATGGACCCACATGATCTCACCACGTTCAGTCGTGAGTGGCACCAAGGTTGAGTTGCAAGCTGGCAGTAGGTTGATGACTTCCATTATTGCCTTGGGGATCGGGATCACGCCATCTGGAATTTCTGTGGGTGAAAAGTCACCAAACTGAAGAGAGATCATGTTAGAAGATACAACCTTGTCTTCAGCTTCGAGGTTAATCACTTGGCTATCGATAAGCTGTTGTATCTTCTTCTTTAGGATGATGCAGTCCTTGGTGGAGTGATGCACGTACTGATGATAAAGACAGTACTTGGGATCGTTGAGTTGGTTCGCCTCTGCAGGACGTCGTGGTGGATGCAATGTCAACTTATTACCCATCGTCAATGTGTGAAAAATGGTAATGACATCGTCTTCGTCAAAGGAGAAGGTCTCCTTAGGCTTGTCGGAGGCGTCCTGAGAATTGGAAGCTCCCTTGGAGGTGTCGACCTTCAGGACTTCTTTTCCTTTACCCCCACGGACAGGGATAGTTTGAGGATGCTTACCCTTGTCTTCAGATTTGGGTGTTTTCAACCCCAGTAGTTCCAGATTAGGAACGTCATTTTCAGCAACATCAACGGCCCCAATGAAAGTGGGCTATGTATCATACTTATGTATACCCAGATAGAACTTCACTGTAGGAAGGAAGTTATGTCGACAAGTATACATAAGTTCTGAGTCCGGTATGCCGAAGGGCATCTTCAGTGCTAGCCACCTGGAGCGTTCGATGAAGGCGATGACAGACTCAGTCCTCCTTTGTTTGGTCTCGATGAGGGTGGACATACTAACATGCATGCCACTCTCGTAAAACCTGTTGAGGAACAACCTCTCCAAGCCTTTAAAAGAATTGATACAGCCGTCAGACAGACTGTAAAACCATTCAAAAGCTACCCCCTACAAGGTGCTAATAAACAACTTCGACAAGAACGGATCGTCCCTGGGTAAGTGTAGAGTCTGCGTGTTGAAGTATGTCATGTGTTGACGAGGAAAAGTCAACCCGTAAAATGAATTTAACGTCAGCGGCTTGTAGTTAGGAGGGCAAGTAGCATTCTCCCATTCAGGGGGATAAGGTTGAGAAATACCCATCTTCTGAAGCTCGTTTTTGTGTGTGATGGTGTCGAGACGGGCGACTAGGGAATCAATTACATCATGTTGATTAAGCAGGTATTGGGAAACGACTACTGAACAGTTGTCTGGCGTCATTGGCGAAGGACCGCCCCCAATATTTGCAAGATTTGGGAGAGGCACAACGGAATGTCCTTTTGTAGTGAAGGAGGGTTGTTGCTATAGCCGAGACATTTTGTTGAGGTGGAGGGACAGCCCCAACACTTGGACCGCCATGATACTGTTAAGCATATCAGTGATCTTGGCGAATGCTGTTTCAAGACCCTCTAGCCGTTTGCTGGTCTGATCACTGGCTCCTTCAGGTCTTTCTCCGTCTGTCATGTATGTAGATAACATGCGAGGATGAATAGAGAAAACAGTACAACTGGTGCTGATACTGTCTGTCTCCGAGTTGACAAGTCCCTCATCTTCAGGTAGGGGAGGTAGATAGTCGTCATCAGACTCGGAGGGATCGTCGTCCTCTGGAAGGCTACCCCCAGTGTGAAGGTCATATGCTTCAGACTCTGAGGGAATAAAACCCCCATCTTGGGAGTTTTCGTCATCTATACGGAATCTCGCCTTTGACCGAGTACCCATATAGACTCCTTCAGATGTGACAGCATGCTGGCCATCTGTTAGTATACTTCTTCTCATTCTTCTCGCAAAACTGAGAGAGAAAGTTGGGTTCGCGGTCCACTATCTTTGATTGGGGCTTCCATAAGGGGGATTCCATAAAGCCATGTTGGATGAGACACACAGCTACTTTTTGTCGTCAGAGAAATGCAGCCGTCGAAACACGGACTGTCTCTAAGGCACTCTCGTTGCTTTGGAGCAGCAACAGTTGATGACAATACTAGTGCACGGATGTGTACTATGAATTGTTATGTCCTTCCTCGCTTTACGCTTATGATTTATCATGTCGTGCAAGTCAGCGGAAGGGAGTTTTGCTTAACAACCCATGTTGCATGCATCGCCGAGCTTTGTATGCGGGTTCTTAAGGAGAGTTGGCGCATCCAGACTTAGTTCACGTACAGGGACAACCCCCACACCTAAGTTCTGTGATGTCGTTGAAGACATCCCCGTGCTATACGCGTTGGGGCCTGTCTTTTTGTTGTGGGCGCATAGGCCTTGGAGACTGGCCTTAGGCGCATACTTCTTGGCAGCATGTCTGAGCTTCCTTGATGTGGGCGCATAGTATGGATCAAGTGAGCCTGGGAGCATAGTCTTGGGCGCATGACCCTGGATGCCCAATCTGTCGAAGACAGAAGCCTCCTGATTGGAGTTATGCGCCCAAACACCCCCTTGGGCGCTTGGCTTTAGGCGCATGCTCGGTGGCACAGCGTTGTTTTCTCTCAACTTTGCCTCCTTCGTTTGTGAGCCTCGCTGGGTTTGCCTAGAGTGTCGTACACCCCGATTCTTGGCATCGTAGTATTATTTTGCCAAGTCTCGGGCGTTGAACACCCTGTTATTGGTTGCACAGGAGAGAAGTCGTTAGGCTAGTAGAGCCCGGAATGGTGTGAGCATTCTTTCTTTGGGGAGCTTTGTGGCAGAGTCACGTGCCCATGTGACAGAGTCCTCCAGTTGTATATCTGCTATGACACTAGCAGGATATACACAACGAGCCTTCGGAAGCCAAGTCTTGCGAGACTTGTTTGGCTTTGCTGATTTTGAGGGAGTAGAGTCGTCCCTCGAGAGCATCTCTTCGAACACCTGTTGATCGAACTTTATGATCAGCATCTTTTGAGTGCTCCCCACTTTGTCGGTATCGGATTGCGTCACCATCTTCTCATCAGAGGAAAAGGTAGTCCCCAGCAGAGTCACCATTTTTGTGGACACACACAAAAAGAAGAAGAAATATTGTATTTTTTTATTGGCGCAAGACACCACAAATCGAGTACGCTTGAGAGATCCTACGTTGAGGATCCCCGAGTACAAAGAAAGAATTCTGGTGAATAGGACGATAGAGATCGAGCGACAGTTGCTCCTTTACTCTGTTGACACTCCAATTACAAAAGTGGAAGAAAACCTAAGAAATTGCTAACTCTCGGCTCACTGGCAAAAAGTGCAGCAATTTGGCTCTTGAAAATGCTCTCCGTTCTGTCTTTTGAAGAGGGATAAGACCCCTTTTTATAGTAGTTTCTGAGCTGGAATGATGTTATGCGCCCACATGAGAAAATACACTAGTTTTCATATGGGCGCATGGTCTTGCTTTGGGCGCATAGGAGGTAGGCGCATGCAAGTTACGTGGTCGTGGGTTGATGATGGTGCTGACGTGGCCGCATGCTTCAGTGCATGACTGCTCGTGGAGACTGACATGGCCGTACGCTTCGGTGCACATTTTGATCATGGCTTTGACCGAGTCAAGGGATGCTTTGGCTTGGGCGCATAGCCTTGTTTCAGGCTATGTGCCCTCCTTCTAGGGGAGCTTCACTTGGGCGCATAGAGCTTTACAGGGTAGCTTGGGCGCATAGAGCTTCACAGGGTGACTTGGGCGCATAGAGCTTTCTAGGGTGACTTGGGTGCATGTGAGTTCACTTGGACGCATATGTCCTCATTGGCCTGGGCGCATAAGGCTTTATTGCTGAAATTTTCATGCTTCTACAGATACCCTATCATCAATTTATACTATCAAACCAATCATTTTTAATGGTTTCTAAGTCCACTATAGTCAGTCACTCATATCTGTCCTATAAGCTTAACCTAATCAACCTCTAGGAAAATTATTCATCACAATCACACAACATATTATAGGAAAGATGAAATACAAAAACAATTTTGTCGAGAAAGATAATATGAGAGCAATCATATTGGAGAGTTCTAGAGAACCTATAATCCTAGTTGTTGATGTAGATATGACAGAGTTAATCAAGACGGAAAGGAATGATGATAAGAATTTGTCCTTGCTCACCTGGTCATAACAAAGTCGTTGTCCTTTTCTTTTCTTGTACTTGCCCAAAATCACAAAAGCAAATTTTTTAACCTCCAAATGTTCACCCTGTCTAAAAATCACTCTTCCTCACTATATCCTCTTCGTGAATCCAAGTCAATAATAATCCATTGACAATAGCCTTGTCTAATCCCATACCTTGGGTCACTTATCCATATAAATTACCTAGACTTTCACGTCTAACTTGTCAAAATCTTCTAATATCATTTTTTTCAATATCAAACAAATCTGTTGGCAATCCTGCAGGAATCATAATGCCTATATTTGTAACAGTTCTTCAAATTCCATGTGTAAATAACTTATCCAAGTTGTATGACTAAGTAGTAAACTCTAAGTATCCCAAGTTCGATTCTTAGTCATCACTTATGTAAATTCATTCTAATCCTCCTACTATTTCTATCTTGGTAATTCCTTAAAATTTAAGAAATCCCATCCCGTGTATAATATTCACATCTCGTGCCACTTCCTTGGCTACTCAAGTAAGAAAGATAATCCAACGTTCTCTTCAATAGCTCTTACCACTATAAAATCATATACAATCTCTCTTTAACATTTTTCTTGTCGCAAGTCCATTCAACGTCTCTGTCACGACCCGCACCCACTGTGAGGGTACGAGTACGTAACAACGCCCAGCCTATGCCGCAGTGTCGGCGGTAGAACGCTGTCCTAGGTCACAATATCTAATATTATAAAGCTAAGCAGTTTATACTCCCCGAATGGGGGTGACATAGCAGAATGTAAACTCAATCACATCTAAGGTAGAGCATAATGGAAGATAGATAAAACATAAAATCCAGAAGAGATACCGCAGATAGAAGTCTAAGTGTCTAAGATACACAAACCCAGAAATACATCTCAAAGCTCAAATACAATAATCTATAAATACAACTCAAGGCAACTGAAAACAAGCTATAAGCAAAACCCTAGCTATTTATACAACCTCTACTGTGTCTCCTCTAGGCTAGCAGGCAACCTCCAGGCTATCTGTAAAATTTATCAACAGGTCCAGTCAGGACAGGAGCGAGCACAGTACATCTCAACAGTTCATAGCAGGTTAGAAAATATAATCATGCAGTAAAGTAAGATATAGATACTGAAGGAAATGCAGTATGTAAACAGAAAGAGAACTGTAACAGAAATATCTACAATAAGTAGAGAGCTACCAGTGACTAGTGATTTAGAGTACAAAGTCGACATGTGAACGGCTTGATTTGCACATGGCTATACTAAAGAGGCGTACATGGCTATTCTACTTTGGAATTGTTCACATGGCTATTTATACTCCCCCGAACCCCCAATTAATACACAAGGATCCAACCAGGTTATGTTATAATTCTATGTAACAGCCTCCGAAGGGTGGTAAGCCCCCAAAGGGTGATAAGTCCCCAAAGGGTGATATTCCCCCAAAGGGTGATAAGCCCCCAAAGGGTAGTAAGTCCCCGAAGGGTGATAAGCCCCCAAAGGGTGATAAGCCTCCGAAGGGTGGTACATAGTAGTCCCATAAATGGGGTTTCTGGAAAACCCAATAAATGGGATAAGGATTCAAAGAAGACTCTGTGATCATATGAGTATATGTCACAAGTGATCAAAGAACCAAAAAATCATAGCGATACGCCATGTAAGTAAAACACACAGAACATAGAGTACCCCGATGCTCCCTGAAGGGATAACATCTCAAGAAGGGATCTATATAGTACTAATCCGTGTGACCAACGTGACAGTATCAAGTAAAGTAATTTAATGCAAAAAATAATTCTAAGCAGGATATAAAATGATCAGAGAATGTACTCGCCTGATAACCTGAACAGCTGATAAGTATAGGGGGTCCAACTGAAGCCACAGAGTCCTATTTAAAGCAACACAGGTTACAAGGTGTTCAATTTGTAATAAATAAATCTCTACAAGCAATCTATTTTATCCTAGGTTCTTCTAAGTCAAAACAACTCTAGGTCAACTCCGGTCAACCCTGAAAGTCAAACCTAGGTCAACTATGGTCAAACTAGGTCTAACAAGTCTAAATTAGGTCAATCAAGTTATTCTAGGTCTAAACAAACTAAGTATATGCAAATCAAGTATCCAAGATAGCTACTAACTCATAGCCTAAGTCACTTGCTAAACCAAGCACAAAACTAAACCATAAGCTAATAAGGCACACAAACTTAGTCATATAATGTATATATATTATTCACATTCACATATTCATATACATAGATATATATAAGAAAGCTATATATAGGCACATATATATATATATATATATATATATATATATATATATATATATATATATATATATATATATATATATATATATATAAAGAGAGATATAAAGAGAGATAAAAGAGTAAGTGTGTATGTGTGTGTTTGGCATGTGTGTGAAAGGATATGTGTTAATGTTCTAAAATTTAGTGATAGGTAGGTGTATGTGACATGGGATACATGATGTCAAAGGGTGTATGAATGCATGTGTGTAAAAGGTTATAGGTTAACTCAGTTTATAGAAATACATACATACTTACCTTGTATACATGCATACATACATATCATGTATATTACATTTACATGATACATACATGTATACTTGTATTATATTATACTTACATTCATGCATATTAGATACTTGTATTTATATTAACATATTAAAAACATTCATTTCATTCATGCATATATGCATTACCTACATGTTTTATACATATGCATACATTGTATATTCATATCATTTTATACATTAACATAGAGACATACAAACAAGCACACATCATATATTTCATACCTTGCATTACCTTACATATCATGTTATATATTATCATTCATTCATTTCATATATTACATTATCTTTAAGTTGAATACATCATATATGGATACAATACATTATCTTGCATGCTTACATTCATATATTACATTCTATATTACCTATATACATGTATTTCCTCCATTCATTCATGCTTGCATCATATACTCTACATTACCATACATGTTATCATTATATATTGCATTACAATATCTATATATTATGTATTCATATCTATCATTACATATATATCTTGTATTCATATCTAGCATTCATATATACTTTCATGCATACATTGTATATCATTCTTTCATTCATGCATTGCTTATATGCATTATATTAATTGCATTCCTACATGCTTGCATTCAACCATATATATACATTAATGTAAAAATAATATATATCATATATATATTATTTCATTCATCTAACATATCATGCGTTACATACTTTATATTTATTTAATATCCATACTACATAGGCTCATAGGTTACACAAAATTTGAGGCGATCTTGTAATTTGGGGCCTGGTTGATGTGCACCACAAACTCTATCGTGAGCCTCCCGGAGTGCATGTTTGGCTTCTGTGTCTGATAAACATCGTAACAGTAGCCCATCGTAAGAGCGTCGGTACAGCATCTTGGTAGTTGTGTCGTAATAAAATCTGAGGGATCTCCTTTGGAAAGATACTGTTTCCTTCGGATCCTCGGAAAGGATTCCATAGACGGCGTAGTCTATGAAAAGAAATCTCCAGTCTTTAACATCGACGTTTGTTTCCGTTGTGTAACTGTGATGAATATGCAAGACATTTTTCATACAGAATCGTTTACGACCAGATATTGTAATCAACTGCTGAGTATCGGTAGGGACGGTTAAGGAAACAGCGAGACCGGCTAGAGCATCTGCTTCTATATTCTATAATCGAGGCACGTGCTCAATGAAGATTCTAGCGAAAGTAGATGCCAACTCAATTGTTGCTCTGTGATAGAGGATGACATCTTCGTGACGAACTTCATAATCCCTTCGGACCTGACTAACTATTAGCTTGGAAACATCGTAAGCTTCTAGATAGTCAACTCCCAGTTGTTTTGCCAATTGCAGGCCGATTAATAGGGCATTATATTCGGCCACGTTATTGGTGCATGGTTCCACGAGAGAATATGCACGATGTATAACCAGATGGTCAGGTGACACGAGCACGACGCCTACTCCAGCCATAATATTTCCTTTGGGTCCTGTTCTTGATGCACCGTCAAAGAACATTCGCCAAATGGGGGTTTCTTCAGTTGCAGTGTTAGACTCCACTACTTTATCAGAAATTTTGTCATAGAGTTTGGAAGATTCTTGTCACCCCTGTTTTTTGTTATCCGTATTTCTAGTATACGTATACGAAATCCTGACACATATTTTTACTTCTCCTGCCTTGCTAGCTAATTTTGGTTTAATCTTGCTTAGGTTCATCATGGCATATAATGGTTTGACTTGGTTTATTTTGGTTTAGCTTGGTTTATTTCTTTGGTTCATCATGTTAAACCCTCCCCTTTTTTTCCTTTAAAGCCCACCAACCCACTCTCTCTCCTCCATTACTTCTTCTTCTTCTTTCTTCTCTTTTATTAACTCCTCCACCCACCAAGCTTAGGCAAGTGCAACTTGCTTCATGAAGGAACCCTCCATTTTATTGTTCTAATCTCTTCTATGCAATATTCTAAGCTACTTTAGTTCTTGTCATTTTGTATTTTTATGTATATATTTGTGTAGATCTAACTATACACATTTTTGTTGTTTTCTTGGGTTTTGATCTATCAAACCATCTTGCTTTTAAAACTAAGAGTTCCATGTGGTAGAGAATTTGATTTTACACAACTTAGACCTTTGAAAAGTTAGATTTCATTGTGTTTTGACCAAGTTATGGGAGTTTGAACTTCATGGGTTCCATGGCCTTCTTCTCGGAATTTTGGAGAAGAAGAACAGTGTGGGCGCATGGCATTTTATGCGCCCACAGGGACTTTAGCCTTGGGCGCATAGCCCTATATATGAGCCCAAGCTTCATGCCTTCCACATTGCTGGCGCATAACTATGCTCCCACGATTTGTGTGGGCGCATGGGCACATAACCCCCCTGGGCGCATGCCTCCTCTTGGGCGCATGTATCCCAGACCCCTATTCTCTTGGGCGCATGCTGCCCTGACTACCCCCATGCTTAAGTACATGTTGCCTTGACCATCCCCTGGCTTGGGTGCATGACTTTGCATGCGCCCAAGTGCACTATGCCCCCTTCCTTGGGCGCATAGACCCTATCAGCACACTTATTATTGAGGGAGTCTCTTGACTTTCTTTAAGTCATCCTGACTCCACCCTGTGGGCGCATGGTGTTCCCAGGATCCCCTTTCTTGATTTTTGTACCCATTTTATATCCTTATGCCTTTTCGATATGAACTCGACATGAACAGGATGTGAGCATGACATGTTAATGGATTGATAGCACTTGATGGTGGCCGTTGTGGCACACCCTTGACAAGTAATATTGACATGATAATCTGTACACGACATGATATGTGAACACGGCATGATATATGAACATGAACGTAGTAAGAACATGACAGTGGCCCATCGTGGCGCACTCTATACAAGAACAAGACAAGATAAGAACATCATAGTGGCCCATCGTGGCGCACTCCAGACAAAAACATGACAGTGGCCCGTTGCGGCGCACTCTTGATAAGTAAATATGACATGTAACCTTGAACGCTGTTGCGACGGCTACCTTGACTCGCTAAGTAAATTCTCGTCTTGACACCATGGGTGCTTGCTTGAAACATGTTTGTACAAGCTACTAGTCTAGTCTCGTCCTGCATCATGTCTAGGACATGAGTCCCTGGTTACTACGGTCAGGGATTCATACTGAATCTGACTAAGATTAATAACTAGATTGATCAAGTAGTTTATTATAAGGGAGATTTCTCCAGTTACAGGCGATCCCGTTATCCAGGCCACACTTGATGGACTTATAGCCTGCCGTCGAGTAGGACACATTTCTAGTCCACTGTCATATGGGACACACTCATAAAACAAGTACAAGGTACACTGTTATGTGTTACACTCTAAGCCATCTAATAATTTTGGATAACTTGGTAATCAACCTCGCCTGGATAACCTGGATAGCTGCAGGGCCTGTGACTGCTGGAACATCTCATTGCATCTTGCTAGTAACTAGGTTTGTGATAACCCTAGCTAGTTAAAGTATCAAGCCGTACTCTTTACTTGGCCGTGATTGATGGATGTAGTCCAGTCTAGTCTTGTCTAAGCTATGCTAGTCTATGATTATTTCAGTACGTGCTCGTTCAGGCTTTACTCTTGTCGATAATTGGTTGGAGACTAAGCTCTGTTCAGGTGAAGGATTATAACCCCGATCCTTATTTGGTTTATGGGTTTTGACTTGGCTACCAGAATGATCCTTTAGTCGTCCTATCGTTTATCATCTTATTTTTCTCTAACTCATGTCTTTTATTATCCATTATGTCTCATGTGCTAATATGCTGGTTTTAGTTCTTAAGTGAAGCCTCCCTTGTGGCACTTGCTCTTTCTGGGGTTTGACCTAGCTGGTTTTGTATGGCCAAATTTTGGAGTAGTTTCCGAGGATCTCCCAGCCTTTCAGCCAGATGGTGAACACTAGGCGCAATCCTGACAACGAGTGGATTTTATTTTGCTCTTCCACTCCATTGTAAATTATTCTTTTGAGGTGTTTAGTCGCCGAGCAAGTGTTAGCTCGTTTGCAACTTTACTTACTGTTTGCCTACGGGCTGTAACATGATTGATAAATCCTAGGGTTGATCATGTATGACTTAAACTCTTGCTAGTCTTTGCATTTTGTATGACTAGCTTCATGATTATCTGAATATGTACTGTATGGGATGCCTTACTTTTATGCCTGATGATCTACCATCTTGTTATATTTACTTACTTGCTTAAGATTGAGATACTAGGCTTGTTCTTGACCCTAAGAGACTATTGGCTTGTAGTAAACCCTCATGCATCTAGACAGCCGTGACCGTATTGCGAGGTAGGATTCACTTCAATATACGTAGCCGGCTATGTCTGTCCCTCGCACTCCAGTATTCTGGTTCTGGGGCGTGACACGGTTTAAGTGGTAGCCCATACAGGTTTTGTAAATCAAGATGTGTGAGGGTTTTACCGGATAGATGTCTCAATCAGTACTCGCCTTTGATCTATACTCGTGTCTTCTAACCTCCTTGAAATTTTGGCCTGGTCACATGCTTATATCCTTGATCTATTATGGTCCTTCCTTATTGTTCCCTATGTCATTTTTTCAGCGGCATTGTTTCTGGTCCTACCGATCAACAAGGCGGAGCACCTCCAGTGAACCAGCAGCAACCTGGAGACCAAGTGCAGCATTCAGGAGTAGCCCCCAGAGTCATGCCTACCGGGGGTCAAGAGCCACCAGTTCAGCCCGTCCAGCCTACAAAGCCTGATGATGGAACCCTGGTAGGACTCATCAGGGAATTGCTTGCATCTTAAGAACGTCGAGTTGACGCCCTGCACCAGACAATGCAAGATGTTATGGGTAGAGTTGGTTACCAAGGGAACAATACGGCCAATAGCTTCAAACGCTTGAACCCTCCTTTCTTTGATGGCAGTAAAGTTGCTATCGCTGCTAATGCTTGGCTTCAGGACATAGAAGTTATCCTAGAGGCAGCTAGGATTCCCGAAGGAGAGAAGGTGGCCGTTGTGCGCCTGCAATTATTAGACTTAGCCCGCAGCTGGTGGGCGATGCAAGCAGTTGGATTGGCGATGCCGGTCCCATGGGTGGTATTTAGTGACAAGTTTCAGATCAAGTACTTCGATGCTGTATCTCTACGACCTACAGACGAGGTTCACCAATTTGAGGCAGATGAACAGGACGGTCGACGGTTTTGCGGTCGAGTTTTTAAGACTAAATCGGTTTGCTCCCACCTTGGTGGCGACCGAATTGGACCGAGCCCAGCAGTTCCAGCAGGGCCTCCACCTAGAGATTATTCTAGTTGTGGAGCAGTTCGAGCACCAAACATTTGATGTCGTCTTGCGAGTAGCAAAGAGGCATGAGTATACTTCCCAGAGGATAGTGGACCAAACCGGAGGTCGGAAGAGGTCCCATGGGAAAATGTCCCATTCATCAACTCCATCCCCAGCAGCTAGGGCTTTGAATATAGGAACTCCGAAGCGGGCAGCCTCAGTTACGTCGGTTCACCATTCAACCCCGACGTACCCTCAACAGCAGAAGCAGAACCAGTCTTCCGCAATGGGCTGCTCTCATTGTGGGAAGCCCGGTCACATTGTTTCAGAGTGTCACAGAGTACAGGGATTGTGCTTGGCTTGTGGGACATCGGATCACATGATAGGGTCCTGTCCGTACATGGCCAGTTCATCATCAACCCTAACCAGTCCATCGGTTAGGGGACCAGCTCCAGTTCAGCAGCAGCACTAGTTCCCAAGGCCCTTGCCTCCTCAGGCCCAAGCTTTCCAGCAGCAGAGACCGCAGTAGTATACCCAGACCCAAGCTCAGATTTAGAACAGGCAAAGAGGTCACCAGCAGAGGGGACCAGCACCGAGAGGACAAGGTCAGGCAATGGCTCTGACGGTAGAAGAGGAGTTAGCTTCAGGTGAGGTGGTGGCAGGTACCATTCTCGTCAACTCTTTTCCTGTATCAGTCTTATTTGATTCGGGAGCCGTGCATTCATTCATGTCTGCACGATTCGCAACACGGATAGGAATGGAGCCTGAGTCATTATCAGTAAGGCTCAATATACTTACTGGTAATGGTCTTGTGCGAGTAGATAGAGTCTTTTCATCGTGTAGAATCGTAGTTAGCAGTAGAGAATTTTCTGCTAGGTTGATAGAGTTTTCGATGGCCGACTATGATGTGGACCTAGGAATGGATTGGTTGAAGGATCAGTATGAGAGAATAGACTGCCATCTTGGCAGGATTATTTTTGGTATTCTCGGCGAGGTAGAATTTTCATTTCCCAAGGACGAAGTAGAACCTTCTTTCCCGGTCATGCGGATGGCAATTGCGGCGGTTCAGTTTCCCAGAGTAGTTGAAGAGTTTTTCGATGTGTTTCCCGAAGAGCTTCTAGACATGCCCCCAGAGAGAAAGAGAGTTCACCATTGATTTGCTTCCAGGGACGGCACCTGTGTCAGGAGGAGTCTGTAGGATGGCACTTTCCGAGTTAGAGATCTTGTACAAGATGATTGAAGAACTTAGAACCAAGGGATTCATTCATGCTAGTGGATCTCCTTGGGGAGTACTGATGCTTCTTGTGAAAAAGAAGGATGGTACGTCAAGATTATATGTTGATTATCGTACTTTGAACTTTGTAACAATTAAGAACAAATATCCTCTACCAAGGATAGATGATTTGTTTGATCAGCTCAGAGGATCGGCAGTATTCTCGAAGATTGACTTAAGGTCAGGGTACCATCAGATCAGAATTAGAGAGCAAGACGTCTCGAAGACATCGTTCAGATCAAGATATGGACATTGGAAGTTCCTTGTTATGTCATTTGGAGCGAACAATGCGCCAGCCGTATTCATGGACCTCATGAATCGTATCTTCATGCCCTATTTGGATCAGTTTATGATAGTGTTCATAGACAATATCTTAGTCTATAGCAAGAGTGAAGCAGAGAATGAGCAGCATCTCCGGGTAGTCCTTCAGATTCTTAGAGAGCACCAGTTGTACACGAAGTTTAGTAAGTACGAGTTTTGGCTAGATCGTAACTCGTACTTGGGTCACATCATCACCAGAGGTGGTGTAGAAGTGGACCCCCAGAAGATAGTGGCTATAGAGACATGGCTAGTTCCTAGCACCATCGCAGAAGTTTGAAGTTTTTTTGGATTAGCTGGCTATTACCGACGGTTTGTATCAGACTTTGCTAGGATTTTAGCACCTATGACTTAGTTGACCCACAAGGATGTGCAGTTTGCTTGGACAGCAGAGTGTCAGAGTTCATTTGAGAAGTTGAAGCAAGGATTGATGACGACACCCATTCTCATGCTTCCAGATGGGACTGGAGGATTTTCAGTCTATTGCGACGCATCCGACAAGGGATTAGGATGTGTCTTGATGCAACATGGGAAGGTTGTAGCTTATGCATCATGACAACTTCGTGATCATGAGAGGAATTACCCAACCCATGACCTGGAGTCAGCAGCAATAGTTTTTGTATTGAAGCTGTGGAGGCATTACTTGTATGGAGATCGGGTGGAGATTTTTACCGACCACAAGAGTCTTAAGTATGTGTTTACTCAGAAGGATCTTAACATGCGTTAGAGGAGATGGCTAGAGCTACTTGTGGATTATGACATCAACCTGCAGTATCATCCTGGAAAGGCCAACGTTGTTGCAGATGCATTGAGCAGAAGAGCCGGAGTTTATTTTCTAACAGCACAACCAGAGTTGTTAGCAGATGTTCAGAAGATGGGTATTAAAGTTGTTCTTCCTACCAATGTGGCATTGATGGCCCGTATGCAAGTTCATTCTAGCATAGTTGAGAAGATTAAGTTAGCTCAGTCAGCAAATTCAAAGCTTCAGCGGCTTAGGACAGAATGTGTAGCAGGACGAAGACCAGAGTTATGTATTCATGAGGATGGTACACTTTGACATAGAAGGCGTCTTTGTGTACCCAGTGGTGATATCAGACAGAAGATCGTGGCAGAGGCTCACAGTTTTCAATATTCTATTCATCCCGGTGGCACGAAGATGTACCGAGATATCCGTCAGCATTTCTGGTAGAATGGCATGAAGAGGGAGATAGCCCGATTTGTCTCCCATTGTTTAGTTTACCAATAAGTTAAGGCTGAACATCAGACACCAGCTGGACTTATTCAACCATTACCGATCCCAGAATGGAAATGGGAGCATATTACCATGAATTTTGTAACCGGGTTACCTAAATCTCCAGCCGGAAGAGATGCTATTTGGGTTAGGCAGCTCATTTTCTCCCCTTCAGAATTGGCCAGTCGACGGATCAGCTTGCAGAGATGTACTTCAGGTTGATTATCAGATTGCATAGAGTGCCAGTTAGTATCATATCAAGCAGAGATTCGAGATTCACATCGCACTTTTGGCGGAATCTTTAAGAGAGCTTGGGGACTCATCTCAAGTTCAGTTTAGCCTATCATCCGCAGACAAATGGTCAGTTAGAACGCACGATCCAGACTCTTGAAGATATGTTGTGGTCTTGTACGCTTGACTTCGGTGGTTCGTGGAAAGATCACTTGCACCTAGTGGAGTTCTCGTACAATAACAGTTTCCAGACCAGTATTCAGATGGCACCTTTCGAGGCATTGTATGGCAGAAAGTGCAGATCTCCGTTAGCATGGGATGATATAGGCGAGAGGCAGATACTTGGTCCAGAGATGGTTACGCGGACTATCGAAGTGGTCAGGCAAGTCAGAGATCATCTTCGAGTTGCACAAGATCGCCAGCGTCATTGGGCCGATTCTCATCAGCGTCCCCTTGAATTTTTTATCAGCGACCATGTATTCCTTAGGATCTTGCCTACCCGTGACGTCATTCGTTTTGGCGTACGGAGAAAGCTTAGTCCTAGGTATATAGGGCCGTTCGACATTCTAGAGCGAGTAGGTGATGTGTCCTATCGTCTTGCTCTTCCGCCATCGCTACGTAAGGTGCATGATGTCTTCCATGTATCCTAATTGTGACGGTATATCTCGGATCTGAGTTATGTCCTTGATCATTCGGAATTGGTTGTTGGTACCAACCTTTCGTATGAGGAAAGGCACGTATCCATATTGGACCGGAGGGAGAAGATACTCAAGAACAAGACTATTAGTTTAGTCCGTGTTGCTTTGGGTCATCACTCTTTAGGTGAGTCAACGTGGGCGCGTGAGGATGATATCTGATCATGATATCCACACCTGTTTGACTCATAAGGTATAATGTCTTTCTTATGCCTTATGCTTTAATTTCTTGCTTGCATGAATGATTGTATGATTGATTGCTTAGTCATATATTGCTTGTGATTAGTATAGCTTGCCCCGACATCTCTAGCCTCTTGATTAAATTCCGAGGATGAAATTCTTTTAAGGTGGGTAGAGGTTTCACCCCCGTTTTCCGTTATCCGTATTTCTAGTATACGTATACGAAATCCAGACACGTATTTTTACTTCTCCTGCCTTCCTAGCTAATTTTGGTTTAATCTTGCTTAGGTTCATCATGGCGTATCATGGTTTGACTTGGTTTATTTTGGTTTATCTTGGTTTATTTCTTTGGTTCATCATGTTAAACCCTCCCCTCTTTGTTCCTTTAAAGCCCACCAACCCACTCTCTCTCCTCCATTACTTCTTCTTCTTCTTCCCCCTCTTTCATTAACTCCTCCACCCACCAAGCTTAGGCAAGTACAACTTGCTTCATGAAGGAACCCTCTATTTTATTGTTCTAATCTCTTCTATGCAACATTCTAAGCTACTTTAGTTCTTATCATTTTGTTTTTTTATGTATATATTTGTGTTGATCTAACTATACACCTTTTTGTTATTTTCTTGGGTTTTGATCTATCAAACCATCTTGCTTTCAAAAACTAAGAGTTCCATGTGGTAGAGAATTTGATTTTACATAACTTAGACCTTTGAAAAGTTAGATTTTATTGTGTTTTGACCAAGTTATGGGAGTTTGAATTTTATGGGTTCCATGGCCTTCTTCTCGAAATTTTGGATAAGAAGAATAGTATGGGCGCGTGGCATTTTATGCGCCCATAGGGACTTTAGCCTTGGGCGCATAGCCCTATATATGCGCCCAAGCTTCATGCCTTCCATATTGCTGGCGCATAACTATGCGCCCACGATTTGTGTGGGCGCATGGGCGCATAACCCCCCTGGGCGCATGCCTCCTCTTGGACGCATGTATCCCAGACCCCCATTCTCTTGGGCGCATGCCACCATGGGCGCATGTTGCCCTGACCACCCCATGCTTAAGTGCATGTTGCCTTGACCATCCCCTGGCTTGGGTGCATAACTTTGCATGCGCCCAAGTGCATTATGCCCCTTTCATTAGGCACATAGACCCTATCAGCACACTTGTTATTGAGTGAGTCTTTTGACTTTCTCCAAGTCATCCTGACTCCACCCTGTGGGCACATGCACCCCTTTGGGCACATGGTGTTCCCAGGATCCTCTTTCTTGATTTTTGTACCCATTTTATATCCTTACGCCTTTTCGATATGAACTCGACATGAACACGATGTGAGCATGACATGTTAATGGATTGATAGCACTTGATGGTAGCCGTTGTGGCGCACCCTTGATAAGTAATATTGACATGATAATCTGTACATGACATGATATGTGAACACGGCATGATACATAAACATGAACGTAGTAAGAACATGCCAGTGGCCCGTCGTGGTGCACTCCATACAAGAACAAGACAAGATAAGAACATGATAGTGGCCCATCGTGGCGCACTCCAGAAAAGAACATGACAGGCCAGTACATGATAGTGGCCCGTTGCGGCGCACTCTTGACAAGTAAGTATGACATATAACCTTGAACGCTGCTGCGACGGCTACCTTGACTCGCTAAGTAAATTCTCGTCTTGATACCATGGGTGCTTGCTTGAAACATGTTTTTACAAGCTATTTGTCTAGTCTCGACCTGCATCATGTCTAGGACATGAGTCCCTGGTTACCACGGTCAGAGATTCATACTGAATCTGACTAAGGTTAATAACTAGATTGATCAAGTAGTTCATTCTAAGGGAGATTTTCCCAGTTACAGGCGATCCCATTATCCCGGCCACACCTGATGGACTTATAGCCTGCCATCGAGTAGGGCACATTTCCAGTCCACTGTCATGTGGGGCACACTCACGAAACAAGTACAAGGCACACTGTTATGTGCTGCACTCTAAGCCATCTAATAATTCTGGATAACTTGGTAATCAACCTCGCCTGGATAACCTGGATAGCTGCAGGGCCTGTGACTGCTGGAACATCTTATTGCATCTTGCTAGTAACTAGGCTTGTGATAACCCTAGCTAGTTAAAGTATCAAGCCGTATACTTTACTTGGTCGTGATTCATGGATGTAGTCCAGTCTAGTCTTGTCTAAGCTATGCTAGTCTATGATTATTTCAGCATGTGCTCGTTCATGCTTTACTCTTGTCGATAATTGGTTGGAGACTAAGCTCTGTTCAGGTGAAGGGTTATAACCCGGGTCCTTGTTTGGTTTACGGGTTGTAACTTGGCTACCGGAATGGTCCCTTAGTTGTCCTATCGTTTATCATCTTATTTTTCTCTAACTCATGTCTTTTATTATCCATTATGTCTCATGTGCTAATTTGCTGGTTTTAGTTCTTAAGTGAAACCTCCCTTGTGGCACTTGCTCTTTTTGGGGTTTGACCAAGCTGGTTTTGTATGGCCAGATTTCGGAGTAGGACCCGAGGATCTTCCATCCTTTCAGCCAGATAGTGAACACTAGGCGCAATCCTGGCAACGAGTGGGTTTTATTTTGCTCTTCCACTTTATTATAAATTATTCTTTTGAGGCGTTTAGTCGCCGAGCAAGTGTTAGCTCGTTTGCAACATTACTTACTGTTTGCCTACGGGCTGTAACATGATTGACAAATCCTAGGGTTGATCATGTATGACTTAAACTCTTGCTAGTCTTTGTATTTTGTATGACTAGCTTCATGATCATCTGAATATGTACTGTATGGGATGCCTTACTTTTATGTCTGATGATCTACCATCTTGTTATATTTACTTGCTTGCTTGAGATTGAGACACTAGGCTTGTTCTTGACCCTAAGAGACTATTGGCTTGTAGTAAACCCTCATGCATCTAGACAGTCGTGACCATATTACGAGGTAGGATTCACTTCAATATACGTAGATGGCTGTGTCTGTTCCCCGCTCTCCAGTATTCTGGTTCTGGGGCGTGACACGTCTGGCACCGGATGAGCTGCTAGGAAATTAGCTAACGCTTGGCCTTTTACTGCCTTCGGAGGAACGAAGAGCATGTCGTATGGAGTCAGCAGCATTGCCTATGTAGCTAAACAGAAATTGAGAGAACCCGATTTAGCCATGAGTATTCTGAGAGGATTGACTTTGGATATGATGTGGATAGTCTGTCCAGACACATAATGGCGTGTCTTCTGGATGGCAAATACTTGTACAAGGCATTCCTTCTCCACAGGAGTGTATCTGTGCTCGGCACCCACCATTGTGCGACTGAGGTAGTAGATTGCCTGTTTATAGCCAACTTCATTCTTCTGAGCTAATAGGATGCCAAGAGAATGGTCCGTAGTACGGACATATAGTAAAAAAGGCTTCCCCATTATTGGAGCTGCCAAAACTGGAATGCTTGTGAGATACTTCTTGATGTCGTCGAATGCGCGTTGATATTATTCAGTCTAGACGAAAGATACGCCTTTCTTCATGAGCTGAGTGAATGGTTGACACCTTCCGAAAATGTTCGAAATGAATCGTCTGATGTAGGCTAGCCTTCCTTGTAGTCCGCGTAGCTCTTTGAGGTTTCTTGGAGGATGCATATCGAGGATATCCTTCACTTTCTCCGGGTCAAGATGTATACCCTTTGAAGTGATGACAAAACCAAGGAACTTGTTGCTGGAGACTTCCAGAAAAAACTTGGTTGGATTCATCTTGAGTTGGTGTGCACGCATTAGTTCGAACACCATTTTCAAGTCATGGAGGTGGTTGCCCTTGAGACGACTTTTAACTGCGATATCGTCTACGTAGCACTCCACTGTTTTGCACAAATGGTCACGAAAAATTATGTTCATGGCTCGCTGGTATATCGCCCCTGCATTCTTCAATCTGAAGGGCATCACCGTATAGTAGTAAACCCCCAACAGTGTTCGAAAAGATATGTGCTTCTCGTCGTCGGAGAACATCTTGATCTGGTTGTAGCCTGAGAACCCATCCATGAAGGACATCCGTTCGAAGCTGCAAGTATTGTCGATCATTAGGTCCGTGATCGGTAGAGGGAACACGTCTTTCGGACATACAGAGTTTAAATCACGGTAATCGATACAGACTCGTTCTTTTTTATGACCGAAACGATATTGGCAACCCAGTCAGGGTGTTGTTCTTCGCGAATGAATCCTCTGGCAATGAGCTTCTTGACTTCATTCTCGATGGCCTCTATGACATCTAGTCAAAATCGTCATTGTTGCTGCTTCACTGGCTTAGCTTTAGACAAAATATTCAGGCGGTGCATGGCGACTTTAGGGTCCAGGCCTGGCATGTCTTCATAGCTCCATACAAAGACATCGATGTATTCTCTTATAAGCTGTATAAGAGATTGTCGTTCATCGCCAGATAGACTTTTGCTGATGAATATTGGTTTAAAAGATGATTCATCTCCTAAGTTGACTTGGATGACTTTATTTTCGGTAGGTGGTTCACGTTGTTCGAAGCGTAGCCCCCACCTAGTATCCATCTTTTGAGCCCATTGTTCAAGCTCGATCGATTGGCATCGTCCGTAATTTGGTCAACGGAAACCATGTTGACGCACAGAGTTGCTTTAAACATGTCGCCAATGCTGGAGTCTGAGTCCCAGAGCAGGAAACCTCCGTTCGGAGATCACCGATCTGGCACTTGAGACGGATCTTGCCCAGCGGGTGGCTTCGACCAGCATTGAAAGCCATGATAGTTTTATTGGTTGCAGATAGCTTATGCAGAAGGATTCCTAGAATTTGAAGCAAACTTCTAGAAATGATGATGAGGAAGGATCCTGGATCGATGTGCATGCGATCCACCTTGATCGCCCCGATATACCCTGTATAGTACAGGGGTCTATCATGACGATTATTTTTGAGTAGCATGTCCTCCTGTGAAAAGGTGATGTTGGGCACCACTTCCATAGTACTGTGGCATTGGGGACAGGAGACAGGGTCTTTAGTGGGGGCTTTGACTTCAGCGAGATAAGAGTCGGCATGTAGTAATACCTCACTTAAGGCCTTCCGCATTTTTTTGGAGAGTCGCAATAGATCGAATAGAGACAACCTGGCTGGTGTATTGGCCAGCTGTACCAGTATGTCCGAAGATAGGCCTTCGGGAGCTGGAGCCTTCAGAGACTTGTCAAACCGTGTCTCCTTCTGCTTGGCTTTGTCGATAGTTGAAGGCTTAGACGGGCCGGCTTCTGAGCTTGTGGGGGTAGCAGGAGCTTGGGAAGGTATTGCTTCTTCTTGTGTGGGATCGTATGTCCGAAGATAAGCCTTCCCCGATCGCATCTCGCCAGATAGAACCTCGTAGATGAGAGAAGACACCATATGGCATGACTTGTATTTCTTGCCCTATTTTGCTTTGGGAGATACCACCCCCTGTGTCATTTCTTGTACCAGGTCCGGATGGACCCACATGATCTCACCACGTTCAGTCGTGAGTGGCACCAAGGTTGAGTTGCAAGCTGGCAGTAGGTTGACGACTTCCATTATTGCCTTGGGGATCGGGATCACGCCATCTGGAATTTCTGTGGGTGGAAAGTCACCAAACTGAAGAGAGATTATGTTAGAAGATACAACCTTGTCTTCAGCTTCGAGGTTAATCACTTGGCTATCGATAAGCTGTTGTATCTTCTTCTTTAGGATGATGCAGTCCTTGGTGGAGTGATGCACGTACTGATGATAGAGACAGTACTTGGGATCGTTGAGTTGGTTCGCCTCTGCAGGACGTCGTGGTGGATGCAATGTCAACTTATTACCCA
This sequence comes from Iris pallida, assembly GCA_029216955.1. NCBI lineage: Eukaryota > Viridiplantae > Streptophyta > Magnoliopsida > Asparagales > Iridaceae > Iris > Iris pallida. The sequence goes on from JANAVB010031420.1 coordinate 279,460, forward strand.
TCGTCAATGTGTGAAAAATGGTAATGACATCGTCTTCGTCAAAGGAGAAGGTCTCCTTAGGCTTGTCGGAGGCGTCCTGAGAAGTGGAAGCTCCCTTGGAGGTGACGACCTTCAGGACTTCTTTTCCTTTACCCCCACGGACAGGGATAGTTTGAGGATGCTTACCCTTGTCTTCAGATTTGGGTGTTTTCAACCCCAGTAGTTCCAGATTAGGAACGTCATTTTCAGCAACATCAACAGCCCCAATGAAAGTGGGCTATGTATCATACTTATGTATACCCAGATAGAACTTCACTGTAGGAAGGAAGTTATGTCGACAAGTATCCATAAGTTCTGAGTCCGGTATGCCGAAGGACATCTTCAGTGCTAGCCGCCTGGAGCGTTCGATGAAGGCGATGACAGACTTAGTCCTCCTTTGTTTGGTCTCGATGAGGGTGGACATACTAACATGCATGCCACTCTCGTAAAACCTGTTGAGGAACAACCTCTCCAAGCCTTTAAAAGAATTGATATAGCCGTCAGACAGACTGTAAAACCATTCAAAAGCTACCCCCTACAAGGTGCTAATAAACAACTTCGACAAGAACGGATCGTCCCTGGGTAAGTGTAGAGTCTGCGTGTTGAAGTATGTCATGTGTTGACGAGGAAAAGTCAACCCGTAAAATGAATTTAACGTCAGCGGCTTGTAGTTAGGAGGGCAAGTAGCATTCTCCCATTCAGGGGGATAAGGTTGAGAAATACCCATCTTCTGAAGCTCGTTTTTGTGTGTGATGGTGTCGAGACGGGCGACTAGGGAATCAATTACATCATGTTGATTAAGCAGGTATTGGGAAACGACTACTGAACAGTTGTCAGGCGTCATTGGCGAAGGACCGCCCCCAATATTTGCAAGATTTGGGGAGGCACAACGGAATGTCCTTTTGTAGTGAAGGAGGGTTGTTGCTATAGCCGAGACATTTTGTTGAGGTGGAGGGACAGCCCCAACACTTGGACCGCCATGATACTGTTAAGCATATCAGTGATCTTGGCGAATGCTGTTTCAAGACCCTCTAGCCGTTTGCTGGTCTGATCACTGGCTCCTTCAGGTCTTTCTCCGTCTGTCATGTATGTAGATAACATGCGAGGATGAATAGAGAAAACAGTACAACTGGTGCTGATACTGTCTGTCTCCGAGTTGACAAGTCCCTCATCTTCAGGTAGTGGAGGTAGATAGTCGTCATCAGACTCGGAGGGATCGTCGTCCTCTGGAAGGCTACCCCCAGTGTGAAGGTCATATGCTTCAGACTCTAAGGGAATACAACCCCCATCTTGGGAGTTTTCGTCATCTATACGGAATCTCGCCTTTGACCGAGTACCCATATAGACTCCTTCAGATGTGACAGCATGCTGGCCATCTGTTAGTATACTTTTTCTCATTCTTCTCGCGAAACTGAGAGAGAAAGTTGGGTTCGCGGTCCACCATCTTTGATTGGGGCTTCCATAAGGGGGATTCCATAAAGCCATGTTGGATGAGACACACAACTACTTTTCGTCGTCAGAGAAATGCAGCCGTCGAAACACGGACTGTCTCTAAGGCACTCTCGTTGCTTTGGAGCAGCAACAGTTGATGACAATACTAGTGCACGGATGTGCACTATGAATTGTTATGTCCTTCCTCGCTTTACGCTTATGATTTATCATGTCGCGCAAGTCAGCGGAAGGGAGTTTTGCCTAACAACCCATGTTGCATGCATCGCCGAGCTTTGTATGCGGGTTCTTAAGGAGAGTTGGCGCATCCAGACTTAGTTCACGTACAGGGGAAACCCCCACACCTAAGTTCTGTGATGTCCTTGAAGACATCCCCGTGCTATACGCGTTGGGGCCTGTTTTTTTGTTGTGGACGCATAGGCCTTGGAGACTGGCCTTAGGCGCATACTTCTTGGCAGCATGTCTGAGCTTCCTTGATGTGGGCGCATAGTATGGATCAAGTGAGCCTGGGAGCATAGCCTTGGGCGCATGACCCTGGATGCCCAATCTGTCGAAGACAGAAGCCTCCTGATTGGAGTTATGCGCCCAAACACCCCCTTGGGCGCTTGGCTTTAGGCGCATGCTCGGTGGCACAGCGTTGTTTTCTCTCAGCTTTGCCTCCTTCGTTTGTGAGCCTCGTTGGGTTTGCCTAGAGTGTCGTACACCCCGATTCTTGGCATCGTAGTATTATTTTGCCAAGTCTCGGGCATTGAACACCCTGTTATTGGTTGCACAGGAGAGAAGTCGTTAGGCTAGTAGAGCCCGGAATGGTGTGAGCATTCTTCCTTTGGGGAGCTTTTGTGGCAGAGTCACGTGCCCATGTGACAGAGTCCTCCAGTTGTATATCTGCTATGACACTAGCAGGATATGCACAGCGAGCCTTCGGAAGCCAAGTCTTGCGAGACTTGTTTGGCTTTGCTGATTTTGAGGGAGTAGAGTCGTCCCTCGAGAGCATCTCTTCGAACACCTGTTGATCGAACTTTATGATCAGCATCTTTTGAGTGCTCCCCACTTTGTCGGTATCAGATTGCGTCACCATCTTCTCATCAGAGGAAAAGGTAGTCCCCAGCAGAGTCACCATTTTTGTGGACACACACAAAAAGAAGAAGAAATATTGTATTTTTTTATTGGCGCAAGGCACCACAAATCGAGTACGCCTGAGAGATCCTGCGTTGAGGATCCCCGAGTACAAAAAAGAATTCTGGTGAATGGGACGATAGAGATCGAGCGACAGTTACTCCTTTACTCTGTTGACACTCCGATTACAAAAGTGGGAGAAAACCTAAGAAATTGCTAACTCTCGGCTCACTGGCAAAAAGTGTAGCAATTTGGCTCTTGAAAATGCTCTCCGTTCTGTCTTTTGAAGAGGCATAAGACCCCTTTTTATAGTAGTTTCTGAGCTGGAATGATGTTATGCGCCCACATGAGAAAACACACTAGTTTTCATATGGGCGCATGGTCTTGCTTTGGGCGCATAGGAGGTAGGCGCATGCAAGTTGCGTGGTCGTGGGTTGATGATGGTGCTGACGTGGCCGCATGCTTCAGTGCATGACTGCTCGTGGAGACTGACATGGCCGTACGCTTCGGTGCAAATTTTGATCATGGCTTTGACCGAGTCAAGGGATGCTTTGGCTTGGGCGCATAGCCTTGTTTCAGGCTATGTGCCCTCCTTCTAGGGGAGCTTCACTTGGGCGCATAGAGCTTTACAGGGTAGCTTGGGCGCATAGAGCTTCACAGGGTGACTTGGGCGCATAGAGCTTTCTAGGGTGACTTGGGCGCATGTGAGTTCACTTGGGCGCATATGTCCTCATTGGCCTGGGCGCATAAGGCTTTATTGCTGAAATTTTCATGCTTCTACAGATACCCTATCATCAATTTATACTATCAAACCAATCATTTTTAATGGTTTCTAAGTCCACTATAGTCAGTCACTCATATCTGTCCTATAAGCTTAACCTAATCAACCTCTAGGAAAATTATTCATCACAATCACACAACATATTATAGGAAAGATGAAATACAAAAACAATTTTGTCGAGAAAGATAATATGAGAGCAATCATATTGGAGAGTTCTAGAGAACCTATAATCCTAGTTGTTGATGTAGATATGACAGAGTTAATCAAGACGGGAAGGAATGATGATAAGAATTTGTCCTTGCTCACCTGGTCATAACAAAGTCGTTGTCCTTTTCTTTTCTTGTACTTGCCCAAAATCACAAAAGCAAATTTTTTAACCTCCAAATGTTCACCCTGTCTAAAAATCACTCTTCCTCACTATATCCTCTTCGTGAATCCAAGTCACTAATAATCCATTGACAATAGCCTTGTCTAATCCCATACCTTGGGTCACTTATCCATATAAATTACCTAGACTTTCACGTCTAACTTGTCAAAATCTTCTAATATCATTTTTTTCAATATCAAACAAATCTGTTGGCAATCCTGCAGGAATCATAATCCCTATATTTGTAACAGTTCTTCAAATTCCATGTGTAAATAACTTATCCAAGTTGTATGACTAAGTAGTAAACTCTAAGTATCCCAAGTTCGATTCTTAGTCATCACTCATGTAAATTCATTCTAATCCTCCTACTATTTCTGTCTTGGTAATTCCTTAAAATTTAAGAAATCCCATCCCGTGTATAATATTCACATCTCGTGCCACTTCCTTGGCTACTCAAGTAAGAAAGATAATCCAACGTTCTCTTCAATAGCTCTTACCACTATAAAATCATATACAATCTCTCTTTAACATTTTCCTTGTCGCAAGTCCATTCAACGTCTCTGTCACGACCCGCACCCACTGTGAGGGTACGAGTACGTAACAACGCCCAGCCTATGCCGCAGCGTCGGCGGTAGAACGCTGTCCTAGGTCACAATATCTAATATTATAAAGCTAAGCAGTTTATACTCCCCGAATGGGGGTGACATAGCAGAATGTAAACTCAATCACATCTAAGGTAGAGCATAATGGAAGATAGATAAAACATAAAATCCAGAAGAGATACCGCAGATAGAAGTCTAAGTGTCTAAGATACACAAACCCAGAAATACATCTCAAAGCTCAAATACAGTAATCCATAAATACAACTCAAGGCAACTGAAAACAAGCTATAAGCAAAACCCTAGCTATTTATACAACCTCTACTGTGTCTCCTCTAGGCTAGCAGGCAACCTCCAGGCTATCTGTAAAATTTATCAACACGTCCAGTCAGGACAGGAGCGAGCACAGTACATCTCAACAGTTCATAGCAGGTTAGAAAATATAATCATGCAGTAAAGTAAGATATAGATACTGAAGGAAATGCAGTATGTAAACAGAAAGAGAACTGTAACAGAAATATCTACTATAAGTAGAGAGCTACCAGTGACTAGTGATTTAGAGTACAAAGTCGACATGTGAACGGCTTGATTTGCACATGGCTATACTAAAGAGGCGTACATGGCTATTCTACTTTGGAATTGTTCACATGGCTATTTATACTCCCCCGAACCCCCAATTAATACACAAGGATCCAACCAGGTTATGTTATAATTCTATGTAACAGCCTCCGAAGGGTGGTAAGCCCCCAAAGGGTGATATGCCCCCAAAGGGTGATAAGTCCCCAAAGGGTGATATGCCCCCAAAGGGTGATAAGCCTCCAAAGGGTAGTAAGTCCCCGAAGGGTGATAAGCCCCCAAAGGGTGATAATTCCCCGAAGGGTGGTACATAGTAGTCCCATAAATAGGGTTTCTGGAAAACCCAATAAATGGGATAAGGATTCAAAGAAGACTCTGTGATCATATGAGTATATGTCACAAGTGATCAAAGAACCAAAAAAGCATAGTGATACGCCATGTAAGTGAAACACACAGAACATAGAGTACCCCGATGCTCCCTGAAGGGATAACATCTCAAGAAGGGATCTATATAGTACTAATCTGTGTGACCAACGTGACAGTATCAAGTAAAGTAATTTAATACAGGAAATAATTCTAAGCAGGATATAAAATGATCAGAGAATGTACTCGCCTGATAACCTGAACAACTGATAAGTATAGGGGGTCCAACTGAAGCCACAGAGTCCTATTTAAAGCAACACAGGTTACAAGGTGTTCAATTTGTAATAAATAAATCTCTACAAGCAATCTATTTTATCCTAGGTTCTTCTAAGTCAAAATAACTCTAGGTCAACTCCGGTCAACCCTGAAAGTCAAACCTAGGTCAACTATGGTCAAACTAGGTCTAACAAGTCTAAATTAGGTCAATCAAGTTATTCTAGGTCTAAACAAACTAAGTATATGCAAATCAAGTATCCAAGATAGCTACTAACTCATAGCCTAAGTCACTTGCTAAACCAAGCACAAAACTAAACCATAAGCTAACAAGGCACACAAACTTAGTCATATAATGTATATATATTATTCACATTCACATATTCATATACATAGATATATAAGAAAGCTATATATATAGGCACATATATATATATATATATATATATATATATATATATATATATATATATATATATATATATATATATATATATATATATATATATATATATATATATATATATAAAGAGAGATAAAAGAGTAAGTGTGTATGTGTGTGTTTGGCATGTGTATGAAAGGATATGTATTAATGTTCTAAAATTTAGTGATAGGTAGGTGTATGTGACATGGGATACATGATGTCAAAGGGTGTATGAATGCATGTGTGTAAAAGGTTATAGGTTAACTCAGTTTATAGAAATACATACATACTTACCTTGTATACATGCATACATACATATCATGTATATTACATTTACATGATACATACATGTATACTTGTATTATATTATACTTACATTCATGCATATTAGATACTTGTATTTATATTAACATATTGAAAACATTCATTTCATTCATGCATATATGCATTACCTACATGTTTTATATATATGCATACATTGTATATTCATATCATTTCATACATTAACATAGAGACATACAAACAAGCACACATCATATATTTCATACCTTGCATTACCTTACATATCATGTTATATATTATCATTCATTCCTTTCATATATTACATTATCTTTAAGTTGAATACATCATATATGGATACAATACATTATCTTGCATGCTTACATTCATATATTACATTCTATATTACCTATATACATGTATTTCCTCCATTCATTCATGCTTGCATCATATACTCTACATTACCATACATGTTATCATTATATATTGCATTACAATATCTATATATTATGTATTCATATCTATCATTACATATATATCTTGTATTCATATCTAGCATTCATATATACTTTCATGCATACATTGTATATCATTCTTTCATTCATGTATTGCTTATATGCATTATATTAATTGCATTCCTACATGCTTGCATTCAACCATATATATACATTAATGTAAAAATAATATATATCATATATATATTATTTCATTCATCTAACATATCATGCGTTACATACTTTATATTTATTTAATATCCATACTACATAGGCTCATAGGTTACACAAAATACAAATATCGTGTAGTCACTCTTCTATTTAAAATCAATACTGTACCAATTGGACATTCACTAAATTCTAAGATTAAAGTATGTTATAGATCTTTGTGTTAGCTTTCTGAAACTTTAAACGGACCGCATTTTCGTGTCCGGAAGCTCCCGGAATCGCAAAAACACCGAAACGCGTTCATCTTTCGTACAGCTGACACTCAAATAATTTTACAGAAAGTTTCAGAACGAATTTGGCTTATTAAAATATATATTTGGAAATCTAACTTCGATAAGGTTATTAAAAAAAACGAAAGATAAATCAAAGTTTTAAGCTAAAAGTTATGACATTTCTAAGTTGCTATTGCTACTAAAAACGTGGATAAATATTATGACGAATTTAGGTAGTTTGAGACAAAAGAAACACAAGTATATAACATAATATATCAAGAACTCACTCTCTACACTAATATATATATATATATATATATATATATATATATATATATATATATATATATATATATATATGAGACACTATAGAACACATCTCCAATACAAAAATATGAGATTAAACATGTAATAATTCATTCATACATAACAACAACACATAGTGTGTCCAAATTTTGGGGTTTTCCCACATGGACACAACCACAACACAAAGGACACTCCTATGACCTCCAAATGGACACGAAATGGACACAAATGGAGATACAACCATGGGGGTCATTCCTATAGGTTCAAAATATTTTTATATGCATGTAGGGATGGATTAGAGGAGAGATTATACCTTCCGGGAGAGAGATTCAAAGGGAAATCCTTCCGACACGACACCGACACGTAGAGATTCTAAAAGGACACGAACGAGCTCCGAATCCTCCCAAACCTGGCTAGCACCCTCTAACCATGGAGTAGAGGAGAAATGAAGAATATTTGGTAGAAGAAAGGGTTGATTTGGAGATGAAATCAATGGAGGTTCATCTCTAAATTAATTTGGAGAAGAACAAGAGAGAGAAAGTTGGATGAAAACAAATGAATGAGGGAGTGACTCACTCCTTATCCCCCCCATAGGTTGCTGCCCAAAAAGGGTGAGGTGTGCCCTATTTAAATGTCCAAAATGTCCTCCACTAATCTATTTGATTTAAATTAGGAATGGCTTAAAGGTTGAGGTCAATTTAGTCTAGTTTTAAGTCTCTAATTAAACTAAACCTATCCATAAATAATTAGTCTAACTATTAACTAAAATTAATATCATGTGGACTAAAATTAATATCATGTGGGCCATGCCTAACTAGTGTGTGGGTCCCACTAGAGTCAAACTATCCCCCGGGTTCCCGTTTCAAGTCGGACTGAGTTGAAATTCGAACCCGACTCAAATAACACCAAAACAATATCATAAATAATAAAATAAATTTCAACCCCAAAATAATATCATAAATAATAAAATAAATTTTAAAAATATTCAAAAATGTAAAATGACAAAAATACCCCTGTTTCTGAAAACTGGGGGTGACAAATCTATCCACCTTAAAAAAAATTCGTCCTCGAAATTAAAATGTTCGTACTCCTTCTAGGTCAAACCCCCACAATCAAAGTCCCAGAACTTAAACAAATCATATGATTTAAAAGGACGACATACATGATCATGGCATACGGTGGTAGTGAAGTCTCATCTAGGTATACTAGTCATGCTAACCAAAACGGTCATAGGGTATCAAAACACACAAGCAATCTAGGGTGCTAAACTAGAAAAGATACAGAATAATAATCATCAAAAATGTAAGGCAGTCTACCATCCTATATGAAACTAGTACTTATCAAAAATAAATAAAGATGACTACCAATTATCTATAAAGGGGTACTATTCAAAGAAAAACACAATCAAAAGTTAAAGAATGAAAGTCAATTGCATTGAAATCCAATCACAATATATATATATATATATATATATATATATATATATATATATATATATAGAGAGAGAGAGAGTGTTAGTGAAGGAAAAGCTAGCATTATGTAAGGTTATGTGGTTCGTGTGTGTATGGGTGTATGTGGACATGTTCATATGGTTAGATAGTAGGCATGTGTGTATGTGAAATAAACATGAAGAGTATAGGAGGATTCGGGTTTCGAAACAATAGTTATCCAGTTACACTACTCATGGCATATTGGTTAAACAATCTACAACACACAACCTATTTACTCATAACATGCATGACTAACCATATATATATATATATATATATATATATATATATATATATATATATATATATATATATATATATATATATATATATATAAAGAGGTAGAGATTTAGTTATGTATCTATATACATTAATTATGACATGTATGCATAAACTCTATATATATCTATATAGATATATGAACATAACATAGAGGGGAAGGGCTAAGTTACATGACAGTGTATACTAAGTTAGGGTGTGCGTGTCCTTGTACAGGGTTATAGCTTAGTATTAAAAGATTAAAACCGGTTTTAGTTCAGCATTTACATACAAAATCTGAAAATAAGCTAACATTTAAACCAGTGCAATATTAACATAATGTAGTTTCAGAATTTAGGGTTTGAACATCACAACTAACTCAATGCTCTCAACACATCCTAAACATGATGGAGATGAAACCCTAACATACTATCCATTCCTTTAGCTACACATACAGTTCAATATTACATATTAAATCTGAAATTGAACTAAACATTTGAAATCAATATAAAAATGTTAACATGTATTCAGTTTTAGGATTTTGGAGAAATTTGAACATCAAACCAACCCAATGTTTATCACAACCTAACATGTAAGAATATGAAACCTAAATTTATATCCCTTCATACAACAATGTACACAGCTCTAAATATTACATTTAAAAAAAATAAAACAGCAAGTTGAACTAAACATTTGGAATCCAGTATTAAGGGTTAATATGCACACAGCCTTAGATTTGTCAAATTCAAACACAAAACTCAACCAATTCCCTTAAGAGTTGAAACCCTGTATATAACATACATGTGCAGTGATATAAACAAAATACTAACATAAAATTTATATTTAAATTATGAATTTAAACTGGAAAAAGCAAAGAACCAGAAATATTGGGGTTTTGACAATTTAAACATCAACAACATATTAATATGTATTTAGATAGGTTGAAATTCAAAGTGCAGCATGCATACGTATCAGGCAAGTGTCTGCTATATATATATATATTCATATATTCTCATGTCCCAATATAAAAATTAATTCTACGTTAAGACTAACATTTAGATTCCTACCAAGTTCTCGAGTAGGTGATTGGTGAAATCAAGACAGTTTTACTATTATTATTATTATTTAATACAAGGATAGTAGCAAGAAGGAAATAACGATAAAATCTATTCTGCTTATCCGTTTAAAAGAAGAAACCATTTTGAAACCCAGAGCTAAACTATCAAATCCAAGATAAGGTCTAGTAAAATCATCGATTCTTTGTATTAAGAAGAAATTCATAGTAAGAAGTTACACAAAGTTTATAAAAACAGCTAAAGCTACTCCTAAGTTAAATAATGAGAAACAAAATAAAACAAAACAAACAAATAACAATTCTCACTTCTTCTTTTTTTGAAGGACTGAAACAAAAGTAGAGAAAACATGTTCAAAAATATTTAAGATACAATCTGATAATCATATGCGTCTTCCTGAAATTATGTTGTCAGAATTCTGCCACGCCAATAAGCATAGCTGCAATAAACGATAGAGTCCATAATAAGGCATACACCCTATAATCATGTTATCTAGAATTCTTACCACGCCACCCGGTATGGCTGCAAGAAAATCTAGATTTCATAACTAAGATAAGTACTATAGCTATATCAGGCTCTACGTCCTTGTCATGCTAGCAAATATGACTGCAATAAATTCTAAATTCCATAATAAAGTAGACTTTTACCTTTCTCACTGTCCTTATCAAGTATGTTATCAGGTTATACCTTAATTCCAAAAAAATGTACATATACATATAAATACAAACTCAAATTCAACAACTAACATCAAGATTCAAAATTCAACAATAATCCATCAAAAATCATAAAAATATAGACTCAAATTCAACCACTAACATCAAAATTCAAAATTCAACAATAATCCATCAAAATTATATAAATACAGATTCAAATTCAACCAATAACATCAAGATTCAAAATTCAACAATAATCTATCAAAATTAAGTTCAATAACAGAAAGTAAAGGTAAATCAAATTAGGAGAAAAATAGATTTCAAATCGAAGTTAAAATAAGATTCTCAAGGGTCGTCCCAAGAATCTCTCAAGGAGGCCTAACTGTGATTGGGTACCTTCAAAAATATATCCTAATCCTACTGCAGGCTGTAGTGATACTCTAGTTCGAATACCACTACATAAACTCGACCTGCATGGGCCACCACTAAAAACGTGTCACGACCTGCACCCACTGTGAGGGTACGAGTACGTAACAACGCCCAGCCTACGCCGCAGTGTCGACGGTAGAACGTTGTTCTAGGTCACAATATCTAACATTATAAAGCTAAGCAGTTTATACTCCCCGAATGGGGGTGACATAGCATAATGTAAACTCAATCACATCTAAGGTAGAGCATAATAGAAGATAAATAAAACATTAAATCCAGAAGAGATATCGCAGATAGAAGTCTAAGTGTCTAAGATACACAAACCCAGAAATACATCTCAAAGCTTAAATACAGTAATCCATAAATACAACTCAAGACAACTGAAAACAAGCTATAAGCAAAACCCTAGCTATCTATACAACCTCTACTGTGTCTCCTCTAGGCTAGCAGGCAACCTCCAGTCTATCTGTAAAATTTATCAACAGGTCCAGTCAGGACAGGAGTGAGCACAGTACATCTCAACAGTTCATAGCAGGTTAGAAAATATAATCATGCAGTAAAGTAAGATATAGATACTGAAGGAAATGCAGTATGTAAACAGAAAGAGAACTGTAATAGAAAAATCTACTATAAGTAGAGAGCTACCAGTGACTAGTGATTTAGAGTACAAAGTCGACATGTGAATGGCTTGATTTGCACATGGCTATACTAAAGAGGCGTACATGGCTATTCTACTTTGGAATTGTTCACATGGCTATTTATACTCCCTCGAACCCCCAATTAATACACAAGAATCCAACCAGGTTATGTTATGATTCTATGTAACAACCTCCGAAGGGTGGTAAGCCCCCAAAGGGTGATATGTCGCCAAAGGATGATAAGCCTCCAAAGGGTGATAAGCCCCCAAAGGGTAGTAAGCCCCCGAAGGGTGATAAGCCCCCAAAGGGTGATAAGCCCCCGAAGGATGGTACATAGTAGTCCCATAAATAGGGTTTCTAGGAAACCCAATAAATGGGATAAGAATTCAAAGAAGACTCTGTGATCATATGAGTATATGTCACAAGTGATCAAAGAACCAAAGAAGCATAGTGATATGCCATGTAAGTGAAACACACAGAACATAGAGTATCCCGATGCTCCCTGAAGAGATAACATCTCAAGAAGGGATCTATATAGTACTAATCCGTGTGACCAACGTGACAGTATCAAGTAAAGTAATTTAATGCAGGAAATAATTCTAAGCAGGATATAAAATAATCAGAGAATGTACTCGTCTGATAACCTGAACAGCTGATAAGTATAGGGGGTCCAACTGAAGCCACAGAGTCCTACTTAAAGCAACACAGGTTACAAGGTGTTCAATTTGTAATAAATAAATCTCTACAAGCAATCTATTTTATCCTAGGTTCTTCTAAGTCAAAACAACTCTATGTCAACTCCGGTCAACCCTGAAAGTCAAACCTAGGTCAACTATGGTCAAACTAGGTCTAACAAGTCTAAATTAGGTCAAACAAGTTATTCTAAGTCTAAACAAACTAAGTATATGCAAATCAAGTATCCAAGATAGCTACTAACTCATAGCCTAAGTCACTTGCTAAACCAAGCACAAAACTAAACCATAAGCTAACAAGGCACACAAACTTAGTCATATAATGTATATATATTTTTCACATTCACATATTCATATACATAGATATATTTAGGAAAGCTATATATATAGGCACATACATATATATATATATATAAAAGAGATAAAAGAGTAAGTATGTATGTGTGTGTTTGGCATGTGTGTGAAAGGATATGTATTAATGTTCTAAAATTTAGTGATAGGTAGGTAGGTGTATGTGACATGGGATACACGATGTCAAAGGGTGTATGAATGCATGTGTGTAAAAGGTTATAGGTAAACTCAGTTTATAAAAATACATACATATTTACCTTGTATACATGCATACATACATATCATGTATATTATATTTACATGGTACATACATGTATACTTGTATTATATTATACCTACATTCATGCATATTAGATACTTGTATTTATATTAACATATTGAAAACATTCATTTCATTCATGCATCTATGCATTACCTACATGTTTTATACATATGCATATATTGTATATTTATATCATTTCATACATTAATATAGAGACAGACAAACATGCATACATCATATATTTCATACCTTACATTACCTTACATATCATGTTATATATTATCATTCATTCCTTTCATATATTACATTATCTTTAAGTTGAATATATCATATATGGATACAATACATTATCTTGCATGCTTGCATTCATATATTATATTCTATATTACCTATATACATGTATTTCCTCCATTCATTCATGCTTGTATCATATACTCTACATTACCATACATGTTATCATTATATATTGCATTACAATATCTATACATTATGCATTCATATCTATCATTACATATATATCTTGTATTCATATCTAGCATTCATATATACTTTCATGCATACATTATATATCATTCTTTCATTCATGCATTGCTTATATGCATTATATTAATTGTATTCCTACATACTTGCATTCAACCATATATATACATTAATGTAAAAATAATATATATCATATATATATATTATTTCATTCATCTAACATATCATGCATTACATACTCTATATTTATTTAATATCCATACTACATAGGCTCATAGGTTACACAAAATGCATATATCGTGTAGTCACTCTTCTACTTAAAATCAATACTGTACCAATTGGGCATTCACTAAATTCTAAGATTAAAGTATGTTATAGATCTTTGTGTTAGCTTTCCGAAACTTTAAACGGATCGCATTTTCGTGTCCGAAAGCTCCCGGAATCGTAAAAACACCGAAACGCGTTCGTCTTTCGTACAGCTGACACTCAAATAATTTTACAGAAAGTTTCAGAATGAATTTGGCTTATTAAAATATATATTTGGAAAGCTAACTTCGATACGGTTCTTTTAAAAAAATAGGAGATAGAGTTTTAAGCTAAAAGTTATGACATTTCTAAGTTGCTATTGCTACTAAAACGTGGATAAATATTATGACGAATTTTGGTAGTTTGAGACAAAAGAAACACAAGTATATAACATAATATATCAAGAACTCACTCTCTACACTAATATATATATATATGAGACACTATAGAACACATCTCCAATACAAAAATATGAGATTAAACATGTAATAATTCATTCATACATAACAACAACACATAGTGTGTCCAAATTTTGGAGTTTTCCCACATGAACACAACCACAACACAAAGGACACTCCTATGACCTCCAAATGGATACGAAATGGACACAAATGGAGATACAACCATGGGGGTCATTCCTATGGGTTCAAAATATTTTTATATGCATGTAGGGATGGATTAGATGAGAGATTATACCTTCCGGGAGAAAAATTCAAAGGGAAATCCTTCCGACATGACACCGACACGTAGAGATTCTAAAAGGATACGAACGAGCTCCGAATCCTCCCAAACTTGGCTAGCATCCTCTAACCATGGAGTAGAGGAGAAATGAAGAATATGTGGTGGAAGAAAGGGTTGATTTGGAGATGAAATCAATGGAGGTTCATCTCTAAATTAATTTGGGGAAGAACAAGAGAGAGAAAGTTGGATGAAAACAAATGAATGAAGGAGTGACTCACTCCTTATCCCCCCCATAGGTGGTTGCCCAAAAAGGGTGAGGTGTCCCCTATTTAAATGTCCAAAATGTCCTCCACTAATCTATTTGATTTAAATTAGGAATGGGTTAAAGGTTGAGGTCAATTTAGTCTAGTTTTAAGTCTCTAATTAAACTAAACCTATCCATAAATAATTAGTCTAACTACTAACTAAAATTAATATCATGTGGACTAAAATTAATATCATGTGGGCCATGCCTAACTAGTGTGTGGGTCCCACTAGAGTCAAACTACCCCCCGGGTTCCCGTTTCAAGTCGGATTGAGTTGAAATGCGAACCCGACTCAAATAACCCCAAAACAATATCATAAATAATAAAATAAATTTCAACCCCAAAATAATATCATAAATAATAAAATAAATTTTAAAAATATTCAAAAATGTAAAATAACAAAAATACCCCTGTTTCTGAAAAGTGGGGGTGACAGTCTCTATTCCTTTAAACTTATAATCCACGTCTATAAATCATTCTTGGTGACTATATAATCCATGTTTCTCTAGATTGTTATCTTTCATTTATTTTTCAACCTATTTTATCAAACCTTCAAGTCCCGACGTACTATCTTGGTTAAAATTTAAATATCCTAAAATAGATCTCAACCTTCATATATAAGATTGACTAATCACCTCCTCTTACCAATCCAAATGGTTAGAAGTTCAACTTCTACTCTTTTGTTCCCTCTAGAGTCCATAAACTTATTGTAAGTCCATAAACCCAATTTTATTTCCTTATTTTTTTTTAAATGCCACACACTACTTTTTTTTGTACAACACTAGATATATTCAATTTAAGAAGAGTTAAGCCTTTGCAAAACCAGATTCCTCAAGGGCCTCAACACAATTAGAAAATTCAAAATTATCTCAACTGGCCGACCCTTGGCTCAGACCTCTTTTTGAATTCAGGATATTCCTGAATTCTAGATGATAAATTCGAACCTGTCAAAGCAGATTTTCCCTCTATCAGATTTCTTCCTTGATCAAACCCAAAACAACACTTATATATATATATATATATATATATATATATATGCAAGGTACAACCGACATTACCATCTACAAACCCTAGCAAAGCTATATCCGCCCTGTAGCAAAATACAAAGGAAGAAGCCTAAGGAATCATCCAATCCCTGCATTCGAAATACCAGGTATTCTCCATGTTCCTACTTGCACATCTGTTTACGCCTAGTGTTCGAAACAATGCCTAAGAAGTTCTAATTGGTATTAGTGTCAAGTATAGGACTAGGGGGATAGGTGTATAGTTCTAATTATGTACATGGGGGTGAAAATCCTAATAATTTGAGTGTAAGGAACAAGGGTGTTCTTGTCACCCCCAGTTTCTAGAAACAGGGATATTTTTGTCATTTTCTACTTTTAAAATTATTTTAGAATTATTTATTTATTTATTGTATTATTTTGGGGATATTTGAATCGGGTTCGAATTTCAACTCATTCCGACTTGTTTTGACTTGTTTCGGGGACCCGGGATAGTTTTGACCTTAGTGGGCCCACACACTAGTTAGACATGGCCCACATGTTAGATATTTTGGTTAGAGACTAGACTAATTATTTTGGTTAATTTTAGTTAGAGATTAGTGGTTTCGGTTTGACTAAACTACCCCCGGCTTAACCCTTTCCTATTTATTAGCTATTTTAACCATTGGAGGGCAAACTTGTAATTTACCAAATAGGACAAAAAGGGGGGAAAGCACTTGTGGCCGGCCACATAGAGGAGGGATGGGGAGGAAAGAGAAAATCACTTTTTCCATTCTCATCCACTCTTTTCTTCTTCTTCTCCAAAGGGCTCCTTCTCCTTTTGAAGTTTCCATTGATTTCCTTCTCCAAACCAAGGTGAATCCTTCTCCAAGCTTGATTCTTTTCTCATGTAGATTGTGTAGGAACCCATTAGGAATGATTCCCATGGTGGTGTCCCCATTAGAGACCATTTTTGTGTCTTTTGGACATTTTTAGGAGTGTCCAACATGTAGGTTTGTGTCCCAATAGGAAAAACCCTCTTTTGGACACATGGATATTGTTTTAATATTATTTTTGTGTTGTTCTTCATATTATTCCAGATTTTACATGTTTTTAGAATGAGTTTATTCATGTGTCTTAATGTATCATATTCTTTTTCCTTTTGTTTATATATTGTGGTTATATATATATATATATATATATATATATATATATATATATATATATATATATATATATATATATATATATATATATATATATGGTTTATATATATATTGGGGAGATATTGTGATGTGTTTGTGTGTGGTTTTGGTGTCCAAAAGGGGACAGCCATGGTCGGCCAAGGAGAGGGGAGAATGTTGGTGTTAATGTTGGTGTTGGTGTTAGTGTTGGTGTTGGTGTTGAGGTTAGTAGTGGTGGTGTTTGTGTGTTTGTTTGTGAGAATTGTGAGGGTTGTAGAGAGTGTTTAGTGGAGTGATAAGGGGGAGAGTTGCTGCTGAAATTCAGCAGTTAGGAGGGGCATGACAGCCCCAATAACAGCCCCAATTTACCCTTAAAACAGCCCATATGTTTAGCCTATGTGTTTGTCCCTTTAGTCCCCAATACTAGCCCCAAATTGTACATCAAACCACCACCAAAAGCCATCACTATTTGAGTCCCAAAACCCCCTCAATAATAGCCCAAAAACCCACCAAAAAATCAGTCCACAAGTCCACAAAAATCTGTCCTTTTTACACATGTGTGTGTGTGTGTATTTGTGAGATGTGTGTGAGTGTTTTGTGAGGTGTTTTGAGAGTAGTTTAGTATCCTATAGTAAAGCCTATCTCTAAACTAGTAGGAAACCTATTAGGAAACCTAGAGAGGCCTATTAGAGTGTGGTATCATGTGAGGGTGAGTGGTGTTGGTGAGTGGGGTAATGAAAAGGGTAAATTCATGATATAGGCAAGGTAATGGGTAAATGGTTAGCATGTGTCGTAAGATGGTCTAGATGTTTAAGATACCCCAATTTCTTGGTAGATAAACCTTAGATAGGTTGATATCTAGCTACCCTAAGAAGCCTAGGCTAGTGCCATGGGTATTTGCAAGGTTTCCTTGGGTTTTGGCAAGGTATCAGGATTTACCTTGGGAGGGTAAATGCTAGTTTTGCCTAGTAATAGGGTATTAGTGTTAGAAGTCTAAGATGATGTTAGAACTTGATCCCCGTGGTTGGTAATGATCAAATATGGTACTCTAAGACTAGTTTTGACGTCGGTTGACCTTTTTGACCAAAAGTCAACAAAAGTCAACCGAATGTCAAACTTAGCCTTTAAGCGACCCGATTTGACCGAAACCAACCCAGAGTTGACCAGTTGACTAAAAGTCAATAGTTGGTCAACATTAGACTAGTTTGAACTAGAGTTGACCTAGAGTTGACCATAGTTGACCAGAGTTAACTTTTTGACCAAAAGTCAACTGTAAGTCAACCGTTGATCCCGATTGACCTAGTTTGACTTGGAATGACTCCTAGTGACCTAGTATGACCTAGTATGAACCAGTATGGCCTAGTATGACTCAGTTTGACCTAGATTGACCTAGTTTTGACTTAGACTTGCATTCATGGCTTGTATTAGCTTCATTTTTTAGTATTTAGCCCTGTTTGACTCATAGTATCTTATTTTAGGTCTGTGATCACTCTGAGTATCTGTTCACCTACCAGCTCAGGACCACAGGCGAGTACATTCACTGATAGTTTTTATTGTCTTGATATCTGCTATATCCGATTCAGTCGTAGTGTTATACTCGATTTCCCGTCACGGCAGTACACGGACTAGTATATGTTGGATCATGACATGGGATGTTGTTCCTAGAGTTTCATGGTATATTGATACATGTTATGTCTTATTTCAGTGTATTGGTATAGACACCGATTTCAAAAGGGGACTTGCTACCCTCTTATGGAATCCCGTGTCATAACGTGTCATATCCAGATCCATTGTACTATTCGGGGATGGGGGAGTTATTAGTGGTTGTGTGATCAATTCCCACATGATTCTATGGTACATATGGTTCATAGCTATACCCTCACCTCACGACGGGTAAAGCCTTATCCTATACGGTTCATAGCTTTCCATGGTGACCGGCCTTATCGTTTCTATTTTATTCATGGTTCATAGCCGGTCAGATGGAAAGCCTGATCATTTTTCCAAGCCGATCACATGACGCACTAATAATTCAAGGCACCTTTTATATTTATTATCTTAGGGTGACTAAGTTCTGTTCGGGAGAAGGGTTACAACCCCGGTCCTTGTTTGGTTCAAGGGTTGTAACTCGGCTTCCGAATAGTTCCCAAGTCATCCTATATATATACATATACATTATCGTCCTTTACAGTACTTACATCATGATATATATATTTCCAGTTGATTTTGTCTTGTATTTCATTATATTGTCTCTTATAGCTTTTGTCAATTCACATGGAACTGCTGTTGGTGTTTGTACTTGCTCATTTTCCTGACAGGATACGTTGACAAAATTTTACAGATGACTTAGAGGCTGATTGCCCGACTTACTACGGGATAGAGTCTGATGGACTTGACCTAGACAGGGGCTTAATGGTAGAGCCTCCTGATTTCGCTCACCTGGAGTAGCCTAGTATTAGTTAGGTTTGCCTGGCCTGTGAGCCAGCTAGCTTATTTTAGTTGTAGTAACTTTATACTTATTATTATTCTGAGACTCTGGATTTTGTGTTAGCAGTGACTTGTGGATATTTCTGGACTCGTTCCTTGTTTATCTATCATATCTCTTTTCCATGCTTTCTACCCTAGTTTTGATTTATGTGATTGAGACAGTATTGCTTTGTTCCTCCGTTCGGAGTGTATATACTGTACAGGTACATTTATCTGTTTAGTCGTAGTATTTACAGACCCTATATACAGCGTTCTACCGCCGATTCTGTGGCGTAGGCTGGACGTAACCACGTGCTCGTGCCCCTTTTCAGGGTGCGGGTCGTGATAGTTCTCGTGTGGACAATAGGGGGACCTCCATTGTGCCATTTGATGACCCATATCAGTATCAAGGAAAATGGAGTGTCCCTGGATTCGTGTGGGAGTAATAACAGGGGATAGGAGTATGCAACTGTTCATGAGTCAATAGGAGAGTATCAGATTTCATATGGGTTCCTAAGTGCTCTATGCAGCTCGTGTAGGTGTAGGTACAAGGCTTTGCCTATATACATGGGGGTACAATTGATGTTCCTAGTCCAAGGACAGTAGCTAGGATGTTTAAGTATCCTAATGCTGTATCTTAGGAAGCAAGACAGGTCACCTATAAAGTAGGCATGACCGACTTGAGTAGCCTAGGTGCATTTGAGTCATGTATCAGTAAAGTATGGTTGCTCAGTCGAATATGGGAGAGGATCTCTGGCCAGAAATTGAGGTATCAGAATACCATCTCTATGTATTATAGTTTCTCTGCAGGAGTACACCATGCCATGTATAATCCCATCCATGAACTGATATTTGAACAACACATACATTGCACTGCCCAGGTAGTACCACATGTCAGTAAGGATAGGTACCACTTGAGAGGGTCGAATAGGAAAGGAGAGTGTACATATCAAGACTTTAAGGTAGGGTAATTACTATAGTCCAGAGAGACACTAGCAAGGTACTAGATAGACTAACAGGTTATACCCTAAAATACATTAGCTATACATGTCAGTTGTGGAGCAAACACCAGTCTGTATGAGTTAGATAGGTAGCACATGTACCATAGCTATAGATAAGTTATAGAGTATGTTGGTGCCTTTAACTAGAGTATGCTGGTATCACAATTATATATTAATGTATCAACCACAACAATTCTGATGTAGGAACCATAGGTAAATAAATGGATATGGGATATATGGTACAAGGAGTACGAGGCTATAGGAGGGAAGAGTAACCCTATAAACTACTAGGCTAAAACCAATATACAGAGGTAAGGTGAGATCATTTGTTTGTATGAAGGAAAAGTACTGACACTACCACTCCACATTATCCTGAGTACAGTTACAGTAGGCACTGCCTAGAAATGGTTTAAGTAAAGAGTAAAGGATACTTTGTAAGTTTAAGGGTAGGCAGGGAGTATCACAAGTATTATTGCACCAAGAGTGTGAATATACATGTGGGTATACCAAATGGAACATGCTACATGGATACTCGAGTAAACAAAAGAGTTTAGAGAGCAGCATATAACAGCAACATGGGTGACACAAGTAGCAGTAGAGGTAGGAGGAAAGGGTAGTAACCTGTATGATACCATGACCATAGTTGTATAGGGATAACAACTGTATGCTTAGTATCCAGTTGGGAGTGGCCTGGGCATGAAGACAGCATATTTGAGTATGGATACTCTGTTGGTTCAGCAGGACAAAATGAGTATAGGCAACTAATACTTGGGTGATGTGGCAAGTAGGTGTGAGTGCTAGCACTACATAACAGCCTTGTACAGAGCGAGTATCAGAAAAAACTAAATTATCATAGTGTCAAGGGTAAGGTGATATGTGGGATATCCCTATAACCTGAGTGTAGTTCAACTTTGAGTCTGCCACATACACACACCATATCAGTAGAGAATTCCATATAGGTACTAGGCATGTTGTAGAAGAGGCTGGAATATAGAGAGTAGTGGTCCCTGTCTCATAAAAGGATAGCGAATTAACACGAGGGTGAAAATAGTAGATAAGTTAAACCTAAATTATTTTCCATTCATTGACATTATATATGCTTTAAATAGGTTAATTGGGCTGGACTCAGTGCTCTGAACCGTACTCGTAGCTCAGGACCACAGACAAGTATACCTTGCCTTCCTCTACAGTTCTATCTACATGCATTACATTTCATTATCCAGTCTTTTGATTGTTTATGGACATGTGCTCTTCCTATTATATACTGTTGAGTTGTTTTATTGATATATAGTCGTATCCACGTTTAGCCTTGTAATTCACATTTGGAGTTGTTCTCACCATTACCTTGCTTGAGTTGTGTCATAGAACGAGTACGTGTAGTTGAACTGCGAAATCCTTGTTATCGTTTTCTTAACCAGAGAGTTCACACTCGGGACGAGGGTTGACCAGTTGCACCAGAGAGTCCACACTCAGGACGAGGGTGTTTGTCTTGACCATTTGAACCCGTGAGTCCACATTCGGGACGAGGGTTGACCATTTGCACCAGAGAGTCCACACTCGGGATGAGGGTGTTTGTCGTTAACTAACTTGCGAGTCCACATTCGGGACAAGGGTTAGTGATTAGTTGAAACTCGTGAGTCCACACTCGGGACGAGGGTTTGGTATTCCATTGATCTCTTATTTACTTGTTCTTCCAGCAGTTCATTTATGCGTAGTTGTTCTAGTGTCCGTGTTTATAGCCACTTGTCGTGTTTTGTCTTGCTTACTTATTTCTTACGCATGATAGAACTGTTAAATAGGCATGTTTTATGTATCTTGCTAGTCATCTGAGGACCTGATGATCTCTTCAGGTTTAGCTAAGTTTGAGTCAGGAGCAGACGAATGGGTTGAGCCAGCACCAGATCACGGTGCCCTCGCAGTTGAGGTTGTCTTTGATTAGCAGTTTGTATTTCATGTCTTTATTTTTTTGTCTATTGGTAGTGGATTTGTGTCCACCGAACGTGACTTGGATTCTTGGAAACATTCCGTTATATTCTTTATTGTTCAATTTTATTGACATTCATTGGACTCAGTTGATTCTTTATTATTCTGTGGATGAGAAATAGACTGCCATGACTTACGTATATTAGACAACGTTCTACCATCGATACTGCAGCATAGGCTGGGCTTGGACACGTCTTGTATCCGAGAAGCGGGTGCGGGTCGTGACACTTATCTTCATGCAAGAATAGGGTTCGACAACGGACAGGTGCTTCGAAAATCAAGATAAACAAAAATGAGTGAAAATAGACTCAATATAGTTTCAAAATAAGATTCTCAGGGGTCATCCCTGAAATCTATCAAGAAATCCTAATATGTGATTGAGTACCAAAATTCTAAAATATTTCTTGATTCATATCCAATCCTACGGCAGACTCGCAGTAGTACGGCTAAGCCCATGTACTACCACGACTTCGTATTAGTTACAAAGATTGACCTGCATGGGCCACCACAAAAATGTGTCATGATCCGCACCCAGATTAGGGGCATGAGCACGTGGGTACGTCCAGCCTACGCCACAGAATCGGCGGTAGAACGCTGTATAGGTCTACTAGAAAGTATAACATCTAGACACAATATATATGTACCTGTCATCTCCACACGGAGGTATATAATCTCAACTCAATCACAAGACATATAAGGAAGATAAGCACGAATATCATAAGATATGATAAAAAATAGATAAACTGAAATAGATACAAGTCACCACACAAGATCAGAGTTTAAGACATAACACAATATCCAAATAAGTACTACAAGTCTCAATACCCATCTGGAACACAGTCCAGTCAAACCTAACTAGTCTAGGTCACATCTGCTAGTATGTCCTCTATGGACACTGCATAAGAGGAAGATCATGGTAATAGTCACCGTCGGTGCCATAACCATAATAGGTCAAGCAGTCAGCATCTAAATCCTCTATAAACATCAACGGGGTTATCTTGTCAGGAAAATAAACGAGCACAAACACCAACAACAGTTCTATAGTATTGACAAATGATATAAGAGACAATCATAATAGAATACAAGATGATATATCAAGACTGGAATATAAACAGGATATGTAAAACAGGAAATCATGTCAGGGTGTAATGTACAGGAAAGTAGAACTGAACATGGATAACTGATATACAATATAAATATAAAATGTGCCTCGGGTATTAGAGCAATTATGTGATCGGCTTGGGTACAAGACTCGGACCTTTCCATTTGGCTCGGCTATCACAAGTTGAAAAAAGATAGGGTCTAGCCAACCAACATGGAAAGCGAGCATAAGAAATGATCCACTACACCCTACGTGTGGTGAGGGTGGCGCAAGCACAAGAAAAGGAACAAGGTGAATTTGATCACATAACCCCTAATAACGCCCCATCCCCGAATAGTATATAGATTCGGACACATCACGTCATGACACGGGATTCTCCAAGAGGGCAGCTAATCTCCCTCAGGAATCGGCGTCTATACAAGTACAGGAAACAAGATCGAACAATGTACCAATATACCATGGTAACCCAGGAATGACATCTCATGACAGGATCCGACGTATACTAGTCCATGCTCCATCATGTCGAGAATCAAGTAAAATACTACAACTAAATCGGATATAGTAGATATCAAGACAATGAAAACTATCAGAGAATGTACTCGCCTGCGGTCCTGAGCTGTCAAATGGGATCGATGCTTAGAGTGATGTCACAGACCTAAAGATGAGATATACATGAGTTAATTAGGGTTTAACAATGTTAGACATGATTTTCTAATATATGCTATGAAATCTAGGTCAAACTTAGTCAAACTAAGTCAAACTAGGTCAAGTGTTGACTTACAGTTGACGTTTGGTCAACTAGTAAACTCTGGTCAACTCCTAGTCCAATCTAGATCAATTGTTGACTTGTAGTTGACCTTGAGCCAAAACAGTCAACCTTGGTCAAATAAGGTCAAATCTAGTCTAAGTATTAAAATATCAAGTTGTACCTTATTATTCGTGCATCGAAATCTACGACACGTAAATCGAGATAAGATGATCAACTGTAAGGTTAATAATCTTATCATAGTGATCCACATGGTCATCTTGTCAATTTCAGCGATGTGAGATCACTGGAATCGATTAATCTCGGTTTCGTTGCACTAATTCCGAAATACGAACATAAGAAGAATTAATTATAACTAATGGTGATACATCGAGAAAATATCTACAGGCATTGTCGGATGATGAAACAAACATCGCCAACATGTCTAAAATGGTCAAATCAGCTAGAATAGCCTACCCATAAGTCCAGTTTGGGTACAAGGGCAAAAAGGTAATTTCGGATCAAAATGGTATCCGTGTTGGACCCACTTTACACCGAAAAATGTGCAAGGATACAAGTCTACTAAACCTAACAAATTATATGTCCACGAATCTAGAATGACGATACGAACCTAACGGTATATCCAGAATTGGATTCTGTTGACCCGATCTCAAAATGGTCCGTTGACGAGGACATTAAAATTTCGGTTTGCATGAAAATACGTGCTAGAGCCAATGTCCACTAAATCTAGCAAAGCATATGTCAACGAGTCCAGAATGATGATACGAACTCAACGGTATATCCGGAAATAGATTCCGATGAGCCGATCTCAAAATGGTCCGTTGACTCGGATTGTGGGACGTACTTTGCACCAAAATGCGTGTCAGGGCCCACATCCTCAAAATCTAACAAACTTTACATCAATTCATGCCAGAACGACGCCACGAGTCTGTTGGTGGTGTCGGAATTTGAATCCGGAGTCCCAGGTCCAAAATTAGAATTTTACAAGTTGTAAATTATGAATTCGGATGGCTAACTTTGGCGTCAAATTCAACCAATCAAACAAGCTCACAATGAAATGAAACTTGAGTGACAAGAAGATGATTATACCAGCTATGCACAGGAACTAGTGGCACATCAAATGGAGCTGCGACGACGGAGATACGAGTCGACGAAGTTGGCTCCACAAAACTGTCTAAAAATAACACAATTTAAATGGCCAACTTGGCGGCCGATTTTGATCTATCAAACGATCGAATTAACGGTTGTAACTTGACAAGGGTGAAGGGGTATATACCAAAATTGTGACGGAGCAAAGAGTTCGTCGATCCATTGGTCAGATTGCCCAAAAAATGCGCACGAAGTTGCTGTTTTGAGGGGCTATTCTGACTTCAATATCACGTGGGTCTCGACGGGATTTCGACCCGAAGTCGAAATCGACTGTTCGTGGCACTCAGGGAGGATGATGACCACCCAAGGGGGGTTTCCTGAGGTTGCCTGGCCATGGGAGAGGTTGCAGTGGCGGTGCGCGACCGTCGCCGCTGATGTAGCGCCCGCACGCGCGTGCGCACGCTTACACAAGTGGTCGCGCCTGCTACCTGTGCTGCCCTCGTGTTTGCTGTCGCCTGCATCGGCGCTGGACATGCGCGGCCGTGGGTGGTGGTGCGTATATTGTCGGCCTCCAGCAGCAGCAACTCACGATGAAGAAGAAGGTGATGAAGGTGGAAGGGGAAGGTGATGGAGATGGTGTTGAAAATGGTGATGGAGAGAATGATGATGGTGTGGAGAAGAATTGGAAGAGGAGGAGGAATGAAGCTGTCGACTATGTTGATGGAGAAGATGAGGAAGAAAATACGAAAGCGGGAGCTGCTGCTGTCGGCTAAAAAAAAGAGGGGGCTGCTGTTAATGTGAGGGAGGAGAGAGAAAAGAGGGTGAGGATTGGTTGTGTTAGAAAAGTAGGGGGAGAGAGAATGAAATATCTTTAGAAAAGTAGAGGAGGAATTTGTCCTTGGGATTAAGGCCGGCTAGTGTGAGGGGTGTGTGAGTTTGTGTTGTGAGGAGATGTATGGTGGAGATTGATGGAGGCAAAATCAAGGGCTAGGATTTTGTGTAACTATATTAAGTCATTCTTTAGGAATTTGTCCAATAGAATTGTCCCTTAAATATTTTAAGTGGGTATACTTGGTGTTTTGTATTTTGTAGGGTAATGGGTGTGGGGGTATTCATGAGGGGGTAACATGAAGCTTGGGTTGAGTCTAGTTGGGTCGGGTCACAATCGGGCTTGGTGCAATAAATAATTTAATTTTAGATATTTATGATCATGGGTAAATAAGTAGCATGTGGGGGCTCAATTGAATGGGACACAAGTGTCATGTGGATAGTAGGCTTAATGTAGACCATGTCCATATTTTGGGTCGACAAGTTTGGGTCGAAATGGTATCCCCAATTCGAGTCAAAAATATATGTGACTCCGTGGGATGAATTTAGATTGGGTCTTGTGTCAGGAAAGTTGTGCGATAAAAATGAAGCACAAGATGGTGTGTCTGAGTGGAACATGAAGGTCATGGGTGTAGGGTGTCTCGACTAGATCATGCATGAGAAGTTGGTTTTGAGAGAACGACTAGTCTTGTGCTCCTAAATTAAAAGTCACGGCAACGTGAATATGATGATCCAAGATAAAAGTGGCAAATTTATTAATAATTATTCAACGATCAAATGGCCTAAATTGACCCGAAGTTGTGCGATGCAAAAAGAGTACAAGAGAACAAGTTTGAGTGGGATATGATATATCAAAATGAAGATAATCTTGTCTACTACAAACTCATGAAGAAAGTTTTCGGAGATTGACATCTCTAACGCTCCAGAAATCAAAGTCACGAAAAAGAACATTAAATAAAAAAATCAAATAACAATACTTATTGAAAATGATTGATTTAGAAAATTAAAAAAATAAACCCTAAATTTCAAGGGGCTTCCAGAACTCTTGGGAGAGAATGAGGAAGAAGAAGAGTGTAGAGAGAGAGAGAGAGAGAGAGAGTTCTCTGGCAATCCAGAGAGTTCTATGTTAATATATGTCCAGAGAGTTCACTTTGCCAATTGAACCCCTTATTTTTGATAATTAATATAATATGATATGTGTAATTATAGTTATGGGTCATTGCCAATTATTATTTTTTAAATTTTTTATTAAGAGCCTAATTACAATTTAATCTATTTAATAATGGTAATTAAATTAATTTAGTCTGTCTTTAATATATTTTTGTTTATTTGTGCGAATTATATATTTTATTTTAGCAAATTTACATTCATTAATTATTTTGGGGTAAGTTTACCGAGGGTCACCATATCTCTAACTATCAACCACTTTCAACAACCATCCAAACAACCAAACTACTTTTTTTCCACTTACAACAACTATCCAAACACCAAACCCATTTTTCTTCCACTTGCAGCAGACAAAAAATACTCTATCCAAACACATTTTGGAAAGTGCCACTTCCTGCAAGTGTCCTGTAACTCATCATGATGTAAGTGCCACTTTCACACTTTCAAAAAGTTACATCTATCCAAACAGCCCCTAACCAACCCAAACCCAAACCCAAACCCAACATGCAAAAGAAAAAGACAAAAAAGTCAAACCGGGTTGGGTCCAGAACCACATCCGAGTTTTTGGGTCCAAATGAAAGCCCTACTCGAAACGGGCTGGGTGGGTCCAGCTAACCCGAAAAGTACAAAAACCCTAAATGAAAACAAACCCTAAATTGGCCGCATACTTCTCTCTCTCTCAATTTGGTGCCATGGCTGATGCTTACGAGGGGTAACTTTCTCAAATTTCTCGCTTTTCTGCCAATTTCTGTCGATTAAATGATCAAATTTTGCAATTTTAATGTGCTTAATTGGTCATGCTTGAGATTCTTTTACATGGGTCGGTTTCAAATTCGTTTAGTGATGAACAAAGCTTTGATTTCAGCAGTAACTATCAAAAACGAATAAAAGATTCAATTTTTTTTTTTTACTGCTGATGTAGGTCATACTTTAGATTTTCTTACATGGGTTAGTTTCAAATTCGTTCATATTGATGAACAATGCTTAGATTTCAACACACTATCAAAAAATAAGTAAAATTTATAATTTTTTACTTCTGTTTGATGCTAGCTTCTATAATCATTCATAAAGACGAGGAAAGTTTCCATTTTTTTTTTTTTTTTACTTTGTTTCAGCTACGCGCCGGGTGAGCATTTCGAGGAAAATACTGATAAAGCCCTTGTGGACATTGATTTGACGGATTCTACCGAGCTCTGGCTCATCCAGTGGCCTGTCAAGCAAGTAATGTAGTCTGTTATGATGATGATGTATATTTTGTTTTGATTTATGATGATGGAGCAATTGGCATTGAGTTTCTATCGAATTTTTTTGCAGTTGAAACCTCAGGATTTCCAAGGGAAAGAGTTGTCATTGAAGCTGTATCGTGACGGAAAGTTGGGCAGTTTCGAGAGTTCCGGTGAGATCTTTTGGCATTGTTTCTTTTTTCCCCTTTTTTTCCTTCTTCCTTTTTCCGATGAGATGTAAAGTTGAGATAAGAGCCGATGAAGAGCTCTATTGTGTATTTGTTGCTATTCAGTTTTACTTTTCGGTTATGTTTCTGTATGGTATATCTAGGAAGCATTGACTCGTGTCTTGTCAGTGAGGTGTTGGAAACGACACCTACATCCCCAAAACAATATAACACATCATAATACGTGCCATGTACGTGTCTGGTGTTCGTGTTGTGTTAACTCATACTCATTTCTGTGCAACATAGAGTTAGACCCAGGATCATAGGAAATGTTCTTTACCCCTCTGCAGCAGTGGTTGTTATGTGGTTAAATGTTTGGCATTGTTTTTATTTCCGATGAGATGAAAAATTGACTACATTAACATTAAGGGTCCGCTTGGATTGAGGGTTAAGAGAGTTAAGTGAGGGGGAAACAAAATCATGCTTGGTTTGAGGGTGGAGGTTTAGGAGGGAGGGTTATGGAGGGTTAAGTGAGGGTTTATTTCATCCTCTTTTGTCCAATTTTTTAACCCCCCAAATCGGAGGGTTAACGAGGGGGATTGAGGAATTTTGCTTAAAAAGTCATAAATATCTCTTATTTGTTCTATAAAATATCATAATTTTTTCTCCATTTTTTTTCAACATGTTGCTCCGTACCTTCCTAATTTGTGAAGATATTTTGACAAGTTACAGTTTAAATTTCAATCAAATTTAATTTATGACATATGTAATAAGGTTATTTTGTTAACTGTCATACTTTTATTAATTCTCTTCTCACTCAAAACCTCCAATCCAAGCAAGAGTTATTAAACACCCCCCCACTTAACTCTCCCTCCAATCCAAACAAGGCTCTATGTATTGACTCTACTCCCCCTCACTTAACTATCCCTCATTTAACCCCATTTAACTCTGCTTATTTTTTCCCCCTCAATCCAAGCAGACTCTAAGGGATAGGATAAGAAATGACTGCATCAATAGGAAGTTAGAGGTGTCGCTAATTGAGGATAATATGAGAAAAAATCGTCTTAGGTGGTTTGAACATGTGCAACACATACCAATATAATAGTTCTTGGAGCCGCTAGGACTAGAGGTAAGATAGAGGAACATGGTTTGAGGTTTTATAGAAGGACATGCTTTAGCGTTATAAAGGATTAGCAAAGCCGAATGGAAGAAAAGGATTCAAATAGACGACCCCACAATTTTGGTACAAAGGTGGTTGTTGGTGATGGTGGCCAATGAAGTAGTGACTTGTTTCATTTGTGTCATTCGATTTTACGTATTTTTCTGTTACCACTTTTATTGCAAGAAACAAATGCAACATGACACGATTTAGACACGACACTAATTTTGGTGTGTCCTAGTGTTTTTCAATGTGCGAGTTGTGTCCGATATGACTTGAAACTGGCTCATCATTGAATTTTGGAATGTTCTTGCTTTCTAGATTACCACATTGTAGTGTTGTCTGTAAGATAGTTTCAGGCAATGAGGAATGACTCTGATCTTTCTTACCCTTTTCTGCATGATAGGGAAAACTTATGATCTAATGAGTTTTGCAGCACAGGAGCCAGATGCCACCGTGTTTGTTCCATCCTCCTCCTCCTCAGAGTCTAAAATTGGTATGCTACGGTTCTTTCTTTCTCTTATATTTGACCTCTCAGTTAGATGGTTAATTATCATTCTGCATAGTTCAAATTGTCCCTCCAATTGGCTTGTTAGAGTTCCTTCATAACTCCGCACAACATCTGGTCCCAGAAAATACTTGGTATCGATCTAAATTTAGCAAGGCAAGAATGTTAGGTCCTATCTAACTTAAACCAAAATAACTGGAAGTTCGCGACCAAGTAACTTAGAGTATCATTAGAGATACCGTTAGAATGACTTTCAAGTTTCAACCAAAGGATTTTCTCTCATAGTTGCGGTTTGAGATTTGGTTATTTTTCTATTTAAATTGGCCATAGAGTAAAATACTTGAAGAATTCCACCTACGATAAGCATACTAGAGAACCATATTGATCAAGGCTGTGGTAAGAGATTAGAGGCGATGTCTTAAGTTCTAAGTTTTCAACTATAACTCAGCTGAAGTAATTAATAAAATATTAGTTAAAACTTGGACATTGTAATTCTTTAATTGTCAAAGGGCACTCTTTTGCGGAAGAGAGTTATAGCTTCAACCAAAGGTAGTAAATATCAAATGTGTCTGTGTCGATGTAGAATATACAAGAAAACTACATCACCATGGGGACACAAGGAGAGGAGAGACATGCAGATGAAATGTTTGGAAAGCCTTTTTGGTTGCCATAAGTTCCAACTTCTAAGTCAACAAATTGAAGGATTCATTGAATTGATAAATCACGGAGTTGCAATTCCAAGCCATATGTTTGGTTGGCATAGTACACCTTGTAGTACAATTCTATGAATTCAAATTCAGAATACTTCCATGTGTTTTGTTGGAATGAACTGTTAGTCAATTATCTTGTCCTTTTGAGAGGTAATTACCTCCAAATGTTAATGATAGACACTTATTTTTGCAACAGTTACCTTTCAATTTGGGAGGCAAAGTTATGGACACAAGATAACACGCCAATTTAGTTGTATTTGAATTTCCTTTTAGAATGAGCGAAAGTCCAATTCCTCAGTCTTGTATAAAAAAGTTGGAACACAGATTCCCCAGTGATCTCCAATTCCCAAAATCATGTTAATGGTACCTAACATTCTAAATTGGACAATTCACTTATTCCAGTGCACTATAATCAAACAGGCCATTGACTAATGGATAAGGAACGTTGCAGAATATCTATAAATACACGTCACTCTCTTTTCTTTCCATTGCTCTTAAACCGCCCCTATGTGGCAGTCGGCAAAGTTATATATGAGATCTTGAATCATGAGTGGTTACTTGGAACATGGAGCGCTCCGGGGGGAAATTGGGAATCGAAACAGGAATGTGGTACAATGATCTACTTAAAAAGTGCATATCAGACAGGAAAACATACACGACACCTGTGTTCCGAACACAATTCGTTGCATAGGTACTGAATTCTGGCAACTCTGGGGCCATGATAAGTCTCTTCATTCATCACCATTAGCAGGCAAGTTTGAGAACATTTAATGGAAGTTCTTACGAGTTTTATTGTGCTGTATTTGGTTTATCAAAGAACGTGAATGAAAATGAGGTTTTCATTCTTTGACTTCTCTTCTAATCCTTTATTCTTTGCTGGGTTTAACTATTATATTTGCTGGAATTAGAAATCTGCATTCATAGCCTTGTAATGTCAGCTTATAAGCTTGATATATTTGTCCTGCATTCTTTATTGTTCCTCAGTACCTATGCTAGCATACATTCTATGTATTGCAAAAACTGTCTTTAGTTTGAGGAGTTGTCACAATGTTTCTGAACTATGAACTTCATTTTTCTTGACAAGTATAACCAAACTAGTAGGTTAATGCTAAGGAACTAGACCCTTCTACAAGAGAAGAAATTCATCATCGTCGTCGTCCAAGCCTTCACCCATCAGAATTGGGTTGGCTATGGAGAATAAGAAAGCTCCATACAAGGTTTGACAGTCTTATGACCGGTTGTCGACCTTACGTCAATCCTCTATGTTGGTGCTGAATTCCTTACCGAGGTATCTATGAGCATAAGATAGCCATGCCATAAAACCTAAGTTGGTGCCGAATTTCTCGCCAAAGTAGCTACGAGCATAAGAGGGCCATACCATAAAACCAAGGTGGCCGGTTGTCAAGTAGATAGATCTACTTTTTGGATTGCAGTATAAGCTTATGCAACCAAGGAACACCCTCCAAGTTCCCGTAGACTATAAACAGTCTAGATGAAGAGGTAAGATGATACAATTTGCTATTGGGAATTGCGTTAATCTCTATACAAGAGATAATAAATTCATTAGATCTGTGATTTTTGTTTTTGTTATTTTCATGGATAATACTATACTCGTCCTGACCATGCTATTGATGTTCTATTGCAGTTGGAAAGATATCACGACGAGTCTGTTTAGTTAATTATCCAGAGCCTGGTGAATTTGACAAGCCCAATTTCAGTAATGCCAATCTCAGCAGCCAAAGCAGTAAAATACTAAACTTCCATCTAATTGTTCTCTTATGCTTATTAGGATTCTTGCCAAAGTGGATATTCTAAGTTACGAGTAAACTGCTACTGAATTCTAGTTACTGAAATACACAAACAAATTAATGTACTTTAAGTAGTCTAAGCAGTTTATCTGCTGCGGAAGAAATGTCCATATTGTACTGCCCCCATGTTTCTGGCATGTGGCAATTCAATAGAGGTGTTCCGAGAGATTCACACGGATCCACTATGTTTGACACTAGTGTCAGGTTATCAGATTCAAGTGGTATGGTTGTCTGTAGGTAGCTAGAACAAGCTGGTATAATCATTTTGGTAACCAGGACTAGTGGATCTTTTCCTGATGATTTCCCATATAACTATATATGCACTGTTGTTTCTGAAATAAAAAAAAACATGTAACTTTGGAGTCTAGGGTTATGTTTCTCATGACCATGTTGAAAATATATGTAAACACATGAACCATTTAAGAAAGTTAAATATCTATTTGGGAAGGGTCTACACCAACAAGCAGCACATGGGCAGCTCAATTGTGGGATCTCCCTTCAAAGACATCTATTACACATCTCCAGCCATCCAGTGCACCACCCACCACCGCAATCACTAATTGTAATGTGAAGCATTTGTCTTAAGGGTGTTGGATATTACGTGGTTCGCTTCTTCCCTTAGTCACATTAAAAATTATTTTATTTTATTTTTCATAAGTTTCTGGATATAAATAGATTGTTCGTCTAAAAGTCAGAAATCCAATGTGTGCCCCCCCCCCCCCCCCCCCCCCCCCCCACCCCACCCCACCCCACCCACCTACTTTGACCAAAATCTAAGAGCTGGGATTGGCAGGTCGGGTGGATAATCGCCCCCCTTCACACACAACATGACCATTTACAAGCCTAGTCCAAACCAGTTGAGCTGAAAACCTGACCAATTATCTTTGCAGGTGTACTGGTCGTACTTCAAACTGTCACCAATATGTGCAGAAATACAAGTTTTGATTTCAAACACATCATGTGTAAATATGTACTGGAAGTACTTGTCTATTACGTAACCTATTATGATCATTCTCATCCTTTTATGTATTAGGGTCTTGGAGGAGCACAACTCATCGGTCAACAGTACTAAAGGGAAGTTTGCAGGGAACAAGTTCAGCACATAGTTTCGGGGAGAGAAGTCTGGAAACACCGCAGCCTTCCAGGAAGAAGAAACAGGAGGATCGTAGTAGTCGGCCTTCTGAAAGATCTCTTGCCTCTAGACAAGACAGCCATGTCACTGATACCACATTTGGGTCGGCGCTATCTCATGGAGAGAAATCGAAGAAGAAGAAGAAGAAGGTAAAGCTTGAAGAGTAGTGTTGAGCAGTTGCACGAAGAAGTATAACGATTCGTGGGCAATTTATGCAACTTAAAGAGCAAAAGATGGACCGGGAGACCTGTTCAAAATTTCGGTTTCTTGATCTTCTGCGTGTTTTCTGATACCACATTGTCATGATAATAGTTCACCTCTGTTTGATTGTGCCATTAATGAAGAGGATTCACAATCCTTGCGTATTTGATTACAAAATCTTGACACTTTCATTGGATAATGATACTTAAAGCTTCAAATGAATACATGTTATTGCTAATGTATATAACCTTGATATTGGCATACAAAACCCATTGGTACTATGATTCTAACTTTAGATGGAAAGAGCCTCGATATGTTTCCTTTGTCATTGCTGCATCGCACTCGCTAGTAAGCATTGTTGAGATAGAAGTATAGACCAGCCAGCCCTGCTACTCCAAGCACTATGGCCACAGGCAATGCTTTCCTGCAGTGGACAAGACTGACGCAGTGAGCAAGAAAAACTCATTTTAGGGAAATGTAGGAAATAGAGAGGGTCTCACTAACCCAATGGCTTCGCCTTTCTTGAGCTGCTCCTTCCTGGCTTTACGCGCATCCAGGGAGTTGGCATCCTTGCTAACTTTGGGTTCGTAAGCCCTGAATCTCCGTTTCGGGGCACCGCAGACTGCAAACGGCATTATGGAGTGACACGAAGATGATTGGTGTTAACAAGTATATTAGTTTTAAGCTTTGACAAGATGAAATTGGTGACCCATTATAGGTATAGGAAGTAATGCAATCTAGCAAAATGAGTCATCAAAAAGCAAAGACTAAATTTTGTCTTAATAATCTAACATCTAGCAATAATCCAAATGATTCAGAAACTTCGGATAAAAATAGAGGACATGCGTAAGTACCCACCAGGGCAGAAGTACTCATCAGGCAGCTTCTCAAAGGGTGTCCGCTCATTGTAGATATACCTGCCAAACAGTACATAATTTTTTAAAAAAAAATGAAAAAAAGAACAACAAATTAACCATCTTTTCGCATACAGTTTGAATAACAAAAATGCTAAATTTACAATCAAAGAGGTTGGAATCCATTTAGGATATGTTTGGTAAACTTTTGTGACATTGTATGAAGAAAGAGATATACGAGTGAATTAAACATTATTGCAATAAACCCTCCCAGCATTCCGGGAAGGTTCTTGTAAGTCCAATATCTCGTATCTAACATTCTAAAATCCTGTATAAATACTAAATTTTTTTTTTTAACAACTCAGAAAAAAAAGGATTTTTTTTGATATTTTAAGAATCATGTTAATGTAGTTTCTAAAAAAAATTAAGAAAACCTAAATCTAAATATGGAGATTTTTCATTACTAATATACACTCTTTCCGTTTTGGGGACCTTGTGTGGACTTACAACTTTTACATATCCTGGTTGCAACTTTTGTTGCAGTTATTAGGCCATCTCTAATGAGAGTTTCTATCATTCATATTTCTATGGCAGAAATGCTCAAAAAAGGAACACCTTTGTAATGGAGATTTATATAACAGTTTTTATTATATGTGACGGTGAGCTAGTTTGGAGAATTTATACGTGGGTTTCTACATATATATAGAAACTCTTATAAAATTTTCATCTTGGTTCGCGGAATCTCCGGGTTGGAAAAGGAAAGTAATTACTTTCCTATGTTTGGGTGACAAATGAATTGAGGAGGAAAGGAAAGTGATTCCCAATAGAAGAAAAATTAGGAGGAAAAGTGATTCCATCCATCCAAGCAAGGAATCATTTTTCCACATTGAAGTAATCACTTTCCTTTCCAAATTCATTGACATTTCCAAACATCGGAAAAGAAAATTAATGAGAAATAAAATTTACCAAAGGAAAGGAAATGACAAGGAATTAATTTCTTTTCCCTTCTATTCCGTGAACCAAACGAGACCTAAATGGAGAACAATTGGAGAGTATTTGTGTGTGTGCAATCTCTATATAGAAATTCTACCAACTAGAATATAAATTTTCATAAAATACAATGACAAATAGGATAGAAACTCAATTTTAGAAATCTCCATCACAGACGGCCGAGTGTTTCTATCTCTCCTACTTTTACGAAAGTCCAATTTAGAAAAAAATTCTTCCCAATGGTAATTTCTATATCAATTTAGTGATTTCTATCTCAATTTATATCCTATACGGCGGTGACATAGGATGAAAAAATTCTATGAGAATTTTCATGCATGTAAACTCTCATAAAAATTTTCCTTCTCATATCAATTAATATTGGACCCCGAGTCATTAAATTTATCTTTTTATTTGTTGTCCCGTAAGATAAAAATGAAGAACCATTGGAGAGTGTTTTTTCATGTGTGTGCAATTCCTATATAGAAACTCTACCAAGTAGGATATAAATTTCCATAAAATACAATGAAAACCCCAATTTTTGTTACACATTGAAAGAAAGAATTGTAAATACTAAAACAAGCATAGGTGTAACGGCAATGAACAAGTTACAAGAGAGATGTTTAATTGCATACCCGCAGTCTCGGCAGATGTAGGCCTGCTTGGAGGCGACGCGCATGGAGAACTTGGGCGCGACGGCGGTGGCGGTGGCAGAGGAAGGGAGGAGGAGCTGCACCGACGGAGAGAAGAAGGAGGAGCGGAGGGCATAGCGGTCGGACGGCCCGCGTAGGCCGGCGGCTTGACCGGTCTGCGGCGGCCAGAGAGGAGCCCTAGTGGCTCTTGTGGTGGGAGCAATGGTGGAGGACCTCAGCCCTGCTGGTGCCTGCTGAAGTACCATAGCTGCTGCTGCTAACTGCTACAAGGTGTTTGCATGGGATGATTAGATACAAGGGCTTGAGAGTTTTCCTATAGCTGTGCAAGCGTGGATAACATACTCCCCTTGCGTCTCTTATCTTCAATTCTCTCGCTCTCTCTCACTCTCTCTCTCACACGAGAGTAAACTTTACAAGTCCTTCCTTTTTCTAGTATTTGGCAATGAATTTTATGGAGTTTGGTTATTTTGTGCTTTGGCTACAATCAAGAGAGTAACCAGAAATTTGAATTGGGATGGACTAGAGTTGAATAGTTGTGGCCTGACTCATATAAATTTATTTTTATAGAAAAACTATAATTTTGGCCGGTGAATGTTTGTTCGATCAAAATTTAGTCACTTAAAGATATTTCTAAAAAATTTTGTTACTTAAGGTGGTACCATCAAAAAAATTGATCACTCTGTTAAACTGATATTTGTTCTATTAACGGTGCTGACATGACACATTATGTGCCATGTCAGCCGTTAAGTATGACGTACTACATCCATGTGGATTATATTTTATTTTTTTCTTCTCAAAATTTTTCTTTTTCAAAGTTTTGAAAAAAAAACAAAAATTTTGAAATTTTTAATACCAAAACAAAATTTTTGAAAAAAAACAAAAAATAGTCTACGTGAAAGTGCCACATATATTTAACGACTGACATGGCACGCAAAAATCATTAATAGAACAAACAACAATTTAATAGAGTGACCAACTTTTTGGATGATACAACATTGACTAAACTTTTGAAAATTATCTTTGAGTGACTAAAACTTTGGTCGGACAGACATTGAATGACCAAAACCATAATATTATATATATATATATATATATATATATATATATATATATATATATATATGAGGAAGAATAGGCATCCCCGCACTTTTTGCATCCCTAAGCATCCCCCCTATTTACACCGTTGGATGGTGCTTTAAGTCATCTAATCTTAACCGTTGATTTTTCAATGGTTAAGATTAGATGACTTAAAACACATCTAACGGATGTGAACATGGGGATACAAAAAGTGCGGGGATGCCTATCATTCCTCTCTCTCTCTCTCTCTATATATATATATATATATATATATATATATATATATATATATATATATATATATATATATATATATATATATATATATATATATATATATGGAGCGGATCAAAAGACCCGCTCCCGGAGCCCCGCGGGAGCCCCCCCTCATCGTGCACCGTTCGATCGAGCGGGTCGCATGGGGCCCGCGTGCACGCCCGCTCAATCCAACGTCGAGTGGGAGTGGGGCTCCCGATCCTCTCCCATATATATATAAAATTATAAAGAGGAATGATGTTATGACTAAGAGAGCGAGATTGGCGTACGCAAGGATCTTTGTAGAGATTGCGGCGGACAAGAACCTTCGAAGGATGGTAGAATATGAACTGGAATTCGGAGAAGTACTTACACAATGTATCAAGTATGAATGGGTACCTCCTATTTGTCGCAGATGCAATGTCTCGGACATTGAGTAGGGAATGTAAGACTGTCGAGGTTGGTCACTATGGCCAGGAAAATGGGGAGGGTCAGGTAGTGGCCGAGGGTGAATCCTCATGGCCGGTCCTACATACTAATAATGGAGAGGAGCAGTCGACGGAGGTGCATATACACTCGCAAGGGAATGGAGATAGAGATTGATATTGGGATGAGGCAAGGAGTGACATCATATGGAGGTACCCAGAATGCATCAAAGGCCAATGTAGAAGAAGATGGCAGCGATGGTAGTGATAAAAATAGTGCGTTGGTGGTGTTTAGTGCTCAAGGTGCTGACGCGGATGTCAATATTGTCAGTAAGGGAGTAGAGAGTGCCAAGCATGCAGTAAACATGATCCCGAGGGGGGAAGAGTAAAAATAGTAGTGTTTTTAAACTGAAGGGGGGACAAAGGGGTCGGGGCTGCTCAGGAGGAGTAGGAAATGCCACGCAGGTCCTATTCGTGACTATGAGGTCGGCATACACAGGGCCACCAGGCGGATATGGACATGAGCGGAGATATTAATAATGTAATTACAAGGGGGAATTGTTATGCATTAACAACCTATGGTGGGAGGAAACGCTTCATACCCTCGTGGAAGATACCCCTACCCTAGGGGAAGACAATGAGGCATGCCAGATTGAGTCGGCTAATACCTCGTAGCTTAGTTAACAACTCGAAAGATATTTATGAGGACCATCACATTATCAATGTCAGTGATATCTTAGAATGTGCGGGGGGGCATGCTTATTGGGGAGGTGGAAGGAGATATGTGATATTTTGCAGAAGGAGAATGGTTGTATATATAAATGCTCTCCTAGGGACAAAATAAAAGCGAAAAAGATTCTTGTGAAACGGACTTCGACTCACTGGAATCAGGTTAATAATTTGCATATCTATGGCATGACGAGGATTTGGATTTGCTGGGACACGAGGACCTGGGGGGCAAGTCGTTCATCTGGCCGACCAACTTATTGTAGTTGTCTTTAGCAATAAGGGCGGGTTTTGATTCATTTTAGGCGCTGCATATGGCCACAATGATAGACGTCATAGGGAGGGGATGTGGCAGGACATTTGGCATGTTAGTGTATTATCGAAAGTTCAATTCAAGTTGCCTTTGGTGGCCATGGGCAACTTTAATGCCCTTTTATATCTACAATAAAAAATGGGGGGAGGGGGTTGGTGCCAGACTATATTTTGTACGACTTCCAAAAATGTCTTTTACAATCGGGTTTACGATAGTTAGAGAGGATGGGTCACTTATGGACTTGGCATAATAAGGCTAGCCGTAAACGCGTGGCATGTCAGTTGGACTGAGCCGTCGACATTCGGGCTTGGTTCGACGTTCTTCCAGAGGCGAGAGCTGAAGGCTTATTGGCTGGCACATCGGACCACTCTCCGATCTGTGTCCATATTGTGGAGCAACAACGGAGCAAGACAAGACCGTTCCACTTCAATAATAAATGGGTACTTTTGGATGGGTACATGAAGGTATCGAGGGATTTACAGCATGAAGTCCAAGGCATTCCTCAATACCGATTAGTTTATAGACTTAAGCCGGTCAAGGAAAGGTTGAAACAGTTGAACAAATCTCTACCAAGTTCCAAACTAGATGAGGAGGTAGCGGGCATGCGGGAGCTTCAATCACAACTACAATAGGACATCCTCAATGACGAGCTTGCTACGTCCGAGAGGGAGCGGGTCTTTGCAGTTGGAAGGCTGTGGTTGCAGGAGCAGGTCAAGATGGCCCATCATGCCAAATGTTCATGGTTGCGTACGAAATTTTTTTTATTACGTGGTGCAGGCGCATCAACAACGAAATCATATCAGAAAGATCATTGGAGTAGACGGTGCTGAGATTGCTTCGCCAAAGATATCCAAGAGGAAATGGTCAGGTATTACTCGGACCTCTATAACCAGAGTTATTATTTAGTATTTCCTGAGTTTATTTGTAAAAAGATGGTGACATCGTATGGTAATTGAAAACTTATGGCGTCGGTGACTATGAAGGACGTTGAAAACATTGTAAAAAAGGTCGACCCAAATAAGGCTGCCGATCCCGATGGTTTTGGTAATAAGTTTTACAAGACTCACTGGGCTAAGATTAAGGAAGTTGTACTTAAAGATCTAAATCATACCTTTCTTACGCTAATTTCAAAAAAAGAGGGGACCACGTTTATGTTGGAAACGAAGTACAGAAACCGTTTTTCCAAACCAGAGAGTCCTGTAAGAGAACCGAATAAAAACGCACAAACTAAAATGCCAAACACAAATCATAGACACAAAGATTTTTGACGTGGAAACCCCAGATGGAAAAAATCACGGGACGATCGAAGTCCAACCCTGAAGAACCTCCACTAATGGAATAAAAAGAATACACCCTCTACAAGCTCCTCCCTATCCAAACGAATCACCACAACTCACTTGAAAGAAAAAAAATTGATTGTAGACTCCGGATAATAAGAGATGTCAAAAAATTATTCGAAGCGATCTCTCCTTCACAATAGTCTTCAATCTTTTCTCTCTCTCAAAAGTTGTAAAGCACTATTGCTCCTTTTTTTTGAGATATGTTTTATGGTGAGAAAACACCAAGTATATATAGCCTCAAACCTACAAATAATTAAGGTATTCTATTATATGTAGGAATACTCAATCTAAACTATTGATGTATTCCTATTATATATAGAAATACCCAATCCAAATCCATTGGTGTATTTCTATTATATATAGGAATACCCAATCCGACTTTGAGGTATTTTTTCACATAGATAGGGAACCACACCCACTCCAACAAATCTCCCCTTCACAGCTATGTAGAGGGGGTCGTCATTCCAACGATCCTCCTGTAGTACTCAAACTTTCCTCTTGGAAGAACCTTTGTGAACATGTCTGCTCCATTGTCATCTGTATGAATCTTCTTAAGCGTCGCGTCCTTCTTCTCAACCACATCCCGTTTCCAATTATACCGAGTGTCGATCTGCTTGGACTGACTATAAAATGTCTGGTTCTTTACAAGGTGAATGGCACTATAGCTGTCGTAAAGCAAAGTATACTGCTCTTGCTTTAGCCCCACTTCCTGCAGCAGCAGCTTCATCCACAACAACTCCTTGTAAACCTCCATCGCCACAATGTACTCTATCTCTGTCGTCGACAAGGCAAAACATTTCTGCAACCACAACAGCCACGATAACGCTCCTCCAGCAAACATCATCACATAGCTCGAAGTCGACCGCCTCGTGTATACATCTCTAGCCATATCAACGTTAGTATACCCGACCAGCTTTGGCTCGTCACTACCAAAGGAAAGTCTCAAATCATCAGTGACCTGAAGGTACCGTAGAATCCACTTGACTGCACTCCAATGTACCCTTCCAGGATTGGAAAGATACCTGCTAACTGTGCCAACTTCTTGTATAAAAGAGGGGACCACATTTATGGTGGATTTCAAGCTGATATCTTGTTGCAACTTCTTATATAATTAATTACACATTTGATGTGTCGTCGGATGGAGGGAATTATGCAGGAGTTGGTATCATCATACCAGACAACTTTCATAAAAGGAAGGAATATTGCAGATAATAACCTGTTGGCACATGAGTTGATCAAAAATTTTACTAAAAAGTGGTGATAAGGCATGCATTAAGATGGATTTGAGGAACGCCTATGACACCGTTAATAAGGATTTTGTTTGCCGGATCATAGGATTGGCCAGTAGTTGGGTGGAGATGGTCCGGGAGTGCATTACTTCCTCGATATTCTCAGTTTTGGTCGATGGTCAGTCGTTCTGATTCTTTGGGAGTAATAGGGGCCTTAGACAGGGGGATCCTTTGTCAGCTTATCTATTTACTATAGTGATGGAATATTTTTCCAACTTCATGGAAGTGGCGGTGGTCAGAAAACAGGTTATTCCTTTACAGAAGAAGGTGGCTCCACATGTTTCACATTTGATATATGCTAATGACTTGTTAGTGTTTCTGAAGCCATCGAGAGGGGGCATGACCAAGTTGGCAGATATTACGAATGAATTCGAGAGCTACTTAGATTACATCTTAATAAGGAAAAATATAAGGATGATTTCAATACCTTCTGCTCTAACAAGGATGCACTTGCATCGGTGTTGGGCATAGAGCGGGGTGAGCTTGTTGTAAAATACTTGGGTATCCCGCTAGGTGTTAATTATGCCAGGGACCTGGATTGCCAAAATATGTTAGAGTATACGCAGAGACGCGTGGCATGCGTAGACTCTTTCTTTTGGGGGTCGTATCGAACTGGTTCGATCCGTCATTATAGCTCTTGCCAGGTTCTGGTTGTAGGCAATTCTTCTTCCCACTGCTACTATTAAGTGGATTGAGAAGATTTGTGCATATTTCATCTGGAGAGGGGGAGTTCATACTATTGGGTGGGACGTTATGTGCCAGCCCAGGGAAAAGGGAGGTGTGGGGTTGAGATCCTTGAGGATACTGTGAGAGCCTGCTGGCATTAAATTAACATGGAAGTTACTTTCAAATGATTCGTTATAGGATTAATGGATAGGGAGTAGGTACTTGCAGGGAATTTTTTTTGAGCCTGGTTGCAAATAACAATGATTTAGTGGTATTTAAAAATATTATGCACTGCCGAGCTTAGCTAAAGAACCTTATTTTACGAG
Source organism: Iris pallida (assembly GCA_029216955.1). Classification (NCBI taxonomy): domain Eukaryota; kingdom Viridiplantae; phylum Streptophyta; class Magnoliopsida; order Asparagales; family Iridaceae; genus Iris; species Iris pallida. The sequence goes on from JANAVB010031420.1 coordinate 322,945, forward strand.
TATTTAGAGGCGGGGAGTCCACGAACTTATGGTTCGACCCCTGGATCGGGTGTCACGACCCACTCCCGCTTTTTGGGATAGGAGTACGTAGCCAAATCTAGCCTATCCCGTAGCATTGATGTAGTACGCTGTCTAGGACCATATTGTCAATATCAAACACAATAAAATTATATCTAATTGCTCATTCACCATAACTATTTTATTTACAAATTCAATAATACATAAGAATGACATTATGGAGCAAACCCGCTAAATATTTAAACAAAAGAACTATCTATTCTAGAATCTAAGGTCGGCCTCCAAGGTATCTATCTCCCCGGTATAGTCCATAGCGTGAAAGTAAGAAGCATGGCAAGTCGCCTGCAACGATCTAGTCAGGAAAGGAGCAAAGTACAACCCTATTGCATTTATGTAACTTAATACAAAGTTAGACAATAGAGATACAATATAACAATAAAGGAACATGTATATGAACTGAAAACGATAACATCTACAAGTAACTACTAGCAAGAACATATACGAACAAGATAACTGAAAAATGAACATAAACAAGTAAAACTAATCAAACAGTGCTTTGAAATACCTTTCGACATGGGAACGGCTGGACTAATATGACACATCATAGATGGCTATCCACAATAAAAGGTATGGCTAACCCATACGTGAGGTGTATGACTTAGCTATCCATAATGACAATTATTGGGCTTTATTCACATACCTATTAAGTATTTTTCCTCCCGACTCACTAAACAATCAATAAAAGACCAATGATACAACAAGTCTTATCGTGTCATAATCGTGTCTCAATTAGATACTTAATGAAACACAATAAAAGATAGCATTATAATGTAATAAGCATATAAAATAATAGTGTACTTGCCTTAAGTTAATATACAGTTGACGTGTGCGACTCAATCTCAATTTGGTTGAAAGTTGTTGTAATTATGGCTAATCGCTACTAATTCGGTGAATCATCGGTGTGAGCACCCTGAATTTCGGGTTGATTTTTTTATTTTAATTTTAATTTTCTGATTGATTTGGTTTTAATAAATAATTTTTCTGTTTATTTATCCTTAAGTGTACTTTCTCGTGCCATTGATACTTGGAGTGTCAGGGATGTTCAACTCTGGAAATCTTCTTCACGAGTTTTGGAGTGGACAGGATTACCTTCATGACGGTATATAGTGTCCCATCCAAACTTGTTCCCTTGTGCTCTTTTTGCTTCAAAGAACTTCAGATCAATTTAGACCATTTGATTATTAATTATTTTTCCACTCTTTTCCTTGATCATTTTCAGCATGTTACCGTGACTTTTAATTTGGGAGCGCAAGACCAGTTATTTTCTTGAAACCAACTCATCATGCATGATCTACTCGAGACGCTCTTCACCCTTGACCTTCGTGTCTCACTCAGACACGTCATTTTGTGCTCCATTTTCTTCGCACAACTTTCCTGACACGTGACCCGATTTTATTTCACCCCACGGCGTCACATTCATTTTCCAACTTGATTTGTGGGTCCCCTGTCGACCAAAACCTGTCAGCCCCAATTATGGACATCGCCCACATTGAGCCTACTACCCGTCCGCCACTTGTGTTCCATTTATTGGAATCCCCATGTGCTACTTATTTACCCATGATCATCGACGTCTAATTTTAATTCGGTTTTTGCATAATGTCTGATTTGAGCCAAACCAGCTTGACCGAGTCCAGCCCAGCTTCGGGCCACCCTCCATCGTGATACTCTCATTTTCCATGTCCAAAAATAATATTCCATACCTTGCTTTCTATTCTAAATTTTGAGTGCAAATTCTGTTGATTTAATCCTATAGGAATAACATATTTTTCCCTACAATTAATCCTAGCCTTTGGTTCTCCTCATAAAATCCTCACCATTAATTACCCAACATCCCCAACACCCACACACCCTAGCCGGCCCTAAATTTGAGGTATACCCTTTTCTCTCTCTTCCTCTCATTTAATATTTCTCTCTCTCTCTTATTCCTCTCTCTCTCCCACTCTAATATTTATTTTTCCCTCAACAAACCAACACCACAGCTCAACACACCTACACCAACAGCATTCTCCCCGAGCTCCCTACCGAGCACCACCCTCCTCCTGGCCAGCCTCGCTGCCGGCCACCGGCCTCCTCCGCCGTCGGCCTCCCCTACAGCGGCCTCTCTCCTTCTTTCTCCTTCTTTCCATTGAATCTTTTCATCACCACCACTATTTCGATCACCATCAACACCAATCTGCCACCACCACCATAACAGCCATCGACCACCTCCACCCTCGCCGAGGTGTGCCGTGCAGCCCTCTGCCGTCGCCGGCCTGGCCGAGCACGGTCGTACCAGTGGCAGCACCGCACAACCGTATGCACAGGCGCGCACGCGCGTGCGCGCGGGCCGCTGTCGTGTGTCGTCGCGCTGCCGCACGGGCCGCCGTGGCTCGCCGTGGGTACGCCCCACTCCGGCGAGTCCTCCCCTGACGGCCACCGTTCTCCGGGACGCGTCGTCGAGACGATTCGTGCGTTTTGCACGACGTCCCGTCGTGACGCGCGCGAAATCAAGTTTATTTTGGAGCTCCGTCGCAGCAACTTTGTGCATGTTTTTTCCAAAAATCTGACCGTTGGATCGACGATTTTTTCGCTCCGTCACAATCTCGGTATATCCACCTTCACTCATGTTAATTTTCGTCCGTTAATTTTATCGTTTGATACATCAAAACCGGCCACCAAGTTGACCGTTTAAATTGTATTAAATTTGGACAGCTTCGCGGGGTCAACTTCGTCAGCTTGTATCTCCTCCACCGCAGCTCCGTTTGGAGTGCTACCAGTTCCTGTGCAAAGCTGGTATAAGCCTCTTGCTACCTCTCCAGTTTTGTTTCATTATGAGCTTGTTTGATTGATTGAATTTGACGCCAAAGTTGGCCGTCCGAATTCGTAATTTTCAACTTGTAAAATTCTATTTTTGAACACGGGACTCCAGATTTCATTTCTGACACCACTATTAGACTTGTGACGTCGTTCTGGCATGTTTTCATATAAAATATTTTAGATTTGGAGAACGTGGGCCCTGGCACGTTTTTCGGTGCAAAGTGGGTCCCACATTCTGGGTCAACGGGACTTTTTGACGCCGGCTCATCGGAATCCAATTTCGGATATACCGTTGAGTTCGTATCGTCATTCTGGACTCGTTGACATATAATTTGCTAGGTTTTGGTGGACATTAGATCCGGCACGTATTTCGGTGCAAGTTGGATACCAATATCCGGGTCAACGGGTCATTTTGAGATCGGCTCATCCGAATCCAATTTCGGAGATACCGTTGAGTTTGTATCATCATTCTGGACTCGTTGATAGGTAGTTTGCTGAGTTTTGAGAACATTGGCTCCGGCACGCATTTTCGTGCAAACCGGAATTCCAAGTTCTGGTCAACGGACCAAATTGAGATCGGGTCAACGGAATCCAATTCTGGAGATACCGTTGGGTTCGTATCATCATTCTGGTTTCGTGGACATATAATTTGTTATATTTTGTAGACTTGTTTTCTTGTACGTATTTCGGTGCAAAACGGCTCCGACACGGACACCGTTTTGACCCGAAATTACCTTTTTGCCCTTGTGTCCAAATTGGACCGATGGGTAGGCTATCCTATCTAATTTGACCATTCTGGACACGTTGGCGATGTTTATTTCATCGTCCGACAATGTTTGTTGATAATTTCTCTGAGTTTAACCTTTTTATAATTAATTAATAATTAATTCTTATAATGTTCGTATTTCGGAATTAGTACAACGAAACTGAGCTCAGTCAATTCCAGTGATCTCACATCGCTGAAATTGACAAGATGGACACGTGGATCACTATAATAAGATGATCAACTTTACCGTTGATCATCTCATCTCGATTTGCGTGTCGTAAGTTTCGACGTACGAATAACGAAGTACACTTTATATCTTTAATAATTAGACTAGAATTTACCCTGTTGACCAGAGTTGACCAGTTGACCCAAAGTCAACTATAAGTCAACACTTGACCTAGTATGACTAGATTATTAACCGGAGTTGACCTAGAGTTGTTTTGACTTAGAAGAACCTAGAATAAAATAGATTGCTTGTAGAGATTCTTTTATTACAACTTGAACACCTTGTAACCTTTGTTGCTTTAAATAGGACTCTGTGGCTTCAGTTGGACCCCTATACCTATCAGCTGTTCAGGTTATCAGGCGAGTACATTCTCTGATCATTTCATATCATGTTTAGGATTATATTTCCTGCTTTAGACTATCTTACTTGATGCTGATACGTTGGTAACATGGATTGGTACTATATGGATTCCTTCATGAGATGTTATCCCTCTCAGGAGCATCAGATACTTTTGTCATGTGTGTTTCACTTACATCACGTATCATATGCTTCTATCATCATGAATCTTCGGGAATCAGCTAGTGACTCATGTACCCTTATGATCACCGAGCCTTCACGAATCAATTCATGAATCACCCTTTATGGGCAACGTAGTGTAGTCATGAATCTTAACGTAACTTGAATGGATCCTTGTGTATTGATTGGGGTACGGGGGAGTATGAATGGTCATGTGAATAAATATCCAAAGTAGTGTAGTCATGAATCACTCTTAATGTAGTTATGAACCAGTCCTAAGCCATTCACATGTTCATCTGTAGTCTAAATCACTAGCACTGTCTCTCTTATATATATCATAGATATTTACTTACAGTCTCTCTTTTACATTATGCTATTTCTTCAGATCCTGTATTTTATTCTCTAGCATGATTACATTTTCTTTCCTGTTATGACTTGTTGAGATGTACTGTGCTCGCTCCAGTCATGACTGGACCTGTTGATAAATTTTATAGATAGCCTGGAGGTTGCCTGCTAGCCTAGAGGAGACAGTAGAGGTTGTATAGATAGCTAGGGTTTGCTCATAGTTTATTTTCAGTTGTCTTGAGATGTATTTATGGATTACTGTATTTGAGTTTTGAGATGAATTATGAGTTTGTATCTTAGACACTTAGACTTCTTTCTGTTGTATCTCTTTTGGATTTTCATGTTTTATCTATCTTCCATTATGCTCTACCTTAGATGTGATTGAGTTTACATTCTGCTATGTCACCCCTATTCGGAGAGTATAAACTTCTTAGCCTTATACTGTTAGATGCATGAGACCTAGGACAGTGTTCTACTACCGCCGACACTGCGGCGTAGGCTGGGAGTTGTTACGTTCTCGTGCCCTTACTCTAGGGTGCGGGTCATGACAATCGGCCATCTATGGGTTCTACAAATTAAATAAAATAGTAAAATATTTTATTAATTTTTGGAAAATTATTCTACTATATACCTATGTTCCAGCTTTCCAAAACAACAAACGATTCGCAAAATAGGTTTCGGGATCCCCCGAAATCTCGAAAATAGTATGACATGTCAATTTTTTGGACAACTAGTACTCAAATAATTTCTCAGAAATTTACGTTCATAATTACAGAAAATAAATTACAGATATCAAAATTTAACATCGATACAGTTCTAACAAAAAAATATAGGTAAAACGGAGTCCGAAGTTGGTCGCAACGGCCTTGCGAAGTTGCTATAGTTTCAAAAAAACAAGGCTAAATCTATCACAAATTTTGGCCTATTTTGGACGAAAAAGAAAGAATTTTGAGAAATGAAAAGATGAGAGATGTTCATAAGGGTATATATACTGTGTATTAGAGAATTAGATTGGAAGAATTTTGGTGTTGGAAAAGAAAAAGAAAAAGTCTCTCCTATATATAGGTGGAAGGTATCCTAAATAGGGAAGGATTAGAAATCCTATGGATAAATCTTTCCATAAGTTTAACAATCATAGATTGATCAAATCTCCATCTATTACTTGGTCATAATAATAATTTAAAATAATATCCAATATTATCAAATAAAATTTGAAGCCTATTTGCATAAATCCAAATATTATTAAAATAATTCAACAAATCCTTTTATTAGTCAAAGATAATAATCATTAATTTCAAAACTAAATTACTCAAATCTAAATCTAATATTTGATTACAATAATAATTCAAAATAATATTTAATATTATCAAATAATATTTTAAAAAATATTTTATAAACTCAAATCTTAAAATAATTTGACAAATATTTTATCATTCAAAAATATTTATAGTTACCTTTTATATAAAAAAGTCGTTAAGAATGATCCAATAGAAATCTTTCGGCACGATCCATTACTTAACCTAAATCACTTAGACACAATCTAAGTATGATTATGAATCTAGTGGAATAGAATCAAAATATAGTAATCTGTTCTAAATGATGACTATGAAGAAACTAAATGACGATTCTTGAATAGGAAAGATAAGAAGGAAAGGAAGATATACCAGTTTATAGAGAAGATGATAATTAGAAATAAGGTATCAAATCAATTTAAAAAATTAATAATCATATGCCAATAAAAGATATAGTCTCTATATTACTCGAAAACCGTAAGTATACCAGAAGTCATTTAACCGAGAATCCATGCCTCGTCAGTGTACATCTGACTGTAGTAAACTATTGGTTCCATGACTCAAATAAGAATAAGGTACTGAATACTTTATTAACTTTATCCAATATTGACATAATAACTCAAAGATCAAATAGGACAAGACATAGTTTTAATAATATTCGATAACCTATGATTACCTGAAATTATTTCAACTTAGGGGTCATGCCTTGCGAGTGCGCTGCTGGCTGTAATGATCCCGCAGTCTCCATAATTCAAATAAATGACGATAATGCGCATCTGCCTTTCCATTATATGTCACTGAATATTCTTCAAAGTCTACCCATAAGAAGTTTTTAAAGGAGATTCTAGAAATTCAACAAGTTAATCATGATAGAGAAATATAAGTATCTATCCTTGAATAAAAGTATCAATTTTTGAAAATCAAATGAATGATTAGGTACCAATTTTGAAAATCAAACAATTAATTAGAAAAAATGACTGAACACAGGAGAAGTAAAAAAAATTATTTCTATTTCTCTAATATTCAAGGATCGAGAAAAATATATATGTCTGTCACGACCCGCACCATGATTAGGGGCACAAGAACGTGGGTACGGCCAGCCTACGCCACAGTATCGACGGTAGAATGCTGTATAGGTCATCTATAACATCTAATATCTAACAATGTGAAGTATATAACCTGTCATCTCCGCACGGAAGAATAATATGACATATCAATTGTATAATCTCAATCACAATTCTAAAGAAAGATAGAGCACGATAAGGAAATCGATCAAAAGAGAGAACTGAATAAGGAGTAAAGTTACTACAACACAAGTTAGATGTCCAATACAATATATCCTGAATATAGATAAGTCTCAACTAACAAATCGGAACAATATGATACAACATAAATAGTAAATAATCTAAACTATATATAGGGCACCCTTTACTGTGCAGATCCTCCTCAGGCTCCTGTGTATCACCCTCGTATACCTCGTAGTAGGTAGGACAGTCATCTAAATCATCTGTAATATTTTTGTCAACATTGTTGGCCCATTGGTCATATGGTCAACCTGATTTTAATAATTGATCAAACTCTATCTGGATATTTGAAGCTAGTCAGGATATATCGGACTCTTGGACATGAACAAGAACAACTATCTACATAGTTCAAGACCGAAGCTATGTTTGCCTGTTCGAGTCTGTATTTCCTTTAAGCAATATATTTTTTATTTTATTGAGTCTAGGAATACGTTGTACACCGAGTCGTACTGGCAAATAGGCTATTCTAAAATGTTTTCAAAATACTTTTAAAATATCCTTTGTTTTGAAAAATATTCTTTTAAACAAAAGCTTCAAAAAGGTTTTCAAAAATCCCCAAAAATTGATTTTAAAACCCTAACCTAACCCTAACAGAACTCGACCAGAGTTCGGCCAGAGTTCGGCCATAGTTCGGTTTGGTGGCCGTTTGATTTTTGAAATTCTCTGGAACTTGGTCCTCCTGCAGTTGCGGATTTGATCGAGATTTCCTCATCGAGTTCTGCCCAAATTCTGCCAGAATTTTGTCTTTGGAATTCCTATAAGTAGAGAAGGATTTTGATCATTTCAACTCACTCATTCACTTTCAATCTTCTCTCTATCTAAAGCTTTCAGTCTTCCAAAGAGTTTTTCTTGAGCTTTAAATTTCAGATCCCAAGCCAATTACAATCCTCTAGTCGATTTGTCAGTGCGGTACGGTCTAGAAGTTTCTGAGAGATTGTAATCAGAAGGCTTGATTGAAGAATACCTCTTCACATTTGAAGTTGGACGAGTTCTTCGTATCAAAGCTCGCGTTGTAGAAGTTGTAAGGACTTCGTAAGAAAACTTGCGGTTTACCAATAGTGGATTCAACTGGTAGCAAGAGTTCTACCGACTGGATTAGTCCTCAACAGAGGAAAACCAATATACATCGCTGTCTTTGTGTTTTCTTTCTTATCTCTGCCTTTACTTTACTTAGTTGTGATTATTATTCTGTGATCTTGCTGCTAACATTTTTTAATTAGCAATATTCCGCCGCCTACTCAATTCACCCCCCCTCTAGAGTATTGTGCTTTACGATTTTGTTCCTACAATTGGTAGCAGAGCGGGTGTTACAGGTAAAGCAAGGTAACATTGCAATTATTTATTCATTTTATTAACTGTTATATAGATCATAGCACAACACATGGTAACTGTGAAATTCACAAGTGAAGGCCAGGCCACAAACAGACCTCTACTGTTTGATGGTACAAACTATACCTATTGGAAAACACGGATGAGTTTATTCTTGAAATCTTTTGACTTTGATTTATGGTCTATTGTTATTGATGGCTATCAAAAGCCACCTCGTATAAATGTTGATGGAGTTTTAGTCGAAAAACCCCATAGCAGATATACAGAGGAGAAAAAAAAAGGCCAGTCTTGACGCACGTGCTATTAATGCTCTATTTTGTGCTTTAGACAGAACTGAATTTAATAGGGTGTCTATCTGCACAACGGCTAATGAAGTGTGGAAGCTACTTGAAGTCACACATGAAGGCACGACTCAAGTAAAAGAATCTAAAGTCAGCAGACTTACTCAAGAGTATGAGGTGTTCAAGATGAAGCCCAACGAAACAGTTACTCAAATGTTCGAAAGATTCTTGAATATTGTAAATCCTTTGTCCTCCCTAGGCAAAGAGTACAGTAACCATGAAAAGATCCGCAAACTCCTGCGAACATTTACCAAGAACTGGATTCTGAAGGCTACTGCAATCATTGAAGGAAACGACCTCACATCTATGTCCCTCGAAGTACTCATGGGTAAGCTACTCACTCATGAACTGGAGCTACAAGATTTTGAAGAACCTGCACCAAAGGAGAAGACGATCGCTTTCAAGGCTCAGCACAGAAAAGCTGCTGAAGGTGACTCAGACAGCAGTGAATGTGATGTTGAAGATCAAGTACTCCTAGCAAGAAAATTTAAAAGATTCATGAGATATGAGAAGAGAGCCAAAGAAAACAACAGCAGCAACAACTGGTATCAAGATGATGCTGTCTGCTACGGCTGCAAGAAGAAGGGACACATGAAGAAGGATTGTCCTACAAACTCATCATCAAGCAAGAAGAGCAACAGGTATGAAAAAGGGAACCTGAAGAGATCAACATCTAGGAGATATGCCAATACAAGTATATGGCATAAAAGTGAAGCCAGTGACTCAGAAGACGAACAATCAGAAGACGCTGCAAACGTATGCTTTATGGCATCCGATCAGGTACCTACTGAACCTGTAGTTGATACTTATGATGACTTCACCTTTGAGCAATTAGGAGATGCCTTCAGTGACCTGATGACTGATTACAGGAAACTGCGTAGCAAGTATCAGACCTCTAAGAAGGTACTCAAAGAGTACAAAGGTGAAATAGGTAGACATACCGACCTACTAGCTGAGGTTAGAAATATTGTTAGCGAGTCTGGTGAGCTTTCTTCAATAAAGCTCTTATTACACGAGACTACCAAGTCATCTGAAGAGAAAGACAAAGTTATTGACCAACTCAAGAAAGAACTTTCTAAAGAGAAGAAAAGTCTTCAAAGTGCACAAATCAGAATGGAAACACTCACTTCTGATTATACTAAGTTGTATGACACTTCCAAAAGATTAGAAATTAGGTTAGGAAAACAGCCTGAGCCTGCTGCTTCCTATCCTAACATGTGTCACTTACCGAAAAATTGAAACATTCCCAAACCAAACACTGTCAGACCTAACCCTATCAAATCTTTACCCCAAAAGGTTAAGCCCAAACAGGATTATAGGCATGCTTTCTTCTATACTAGAAAACCTAAACCTACCAACCATGCACACCACTCAGCTTTCAACACTCGACATACAAAATGTCATTATTGTGGCCTCATTGGTCATATTTCATCTCCATGTAGAATCAGAAAGCTTGTTGATTTAAATATTTATGCTTGGATACCAAAGGCTAATATTTCAGGACCCTACAAGAAATGGGTACCAAAAGTTTCATCTGTAAACTGTTTTGTAGGTGGAACACCTTTCACATGCTAGAAGTAAATGGATCCTCGATAACGGTTGCTCACGGCATATGACCGGTGACGCTACACTATTTGCAATACTGTCGAAGAAAAAGAAGGAAGGCTATGTCTCCTTCGGTAATAACTTGAAAGGATATATTATTGGTATCGGTGATGTTGGTAAGTCTCCCTATCCTGTGATTAAGGATGTCTGTCTGGTTACCGAGTTGAAACATAATCTACTCAGCGTAAGTCATCTAGCTGATCATGGTTATGGCATCAACTTTGGCAAAGACAAATGTACTATAGTTGATAGCTCAACTGGTAGTACTATCTTTGAAGGTATCAGGGAAGACAACATATATGTTTTCTATTTGTTGGAAGAAACTAACATTTCAGGTAGATGCTTAATGGCTAAAAGTGATGAGAGTCATCTGTGGCACATGAGACTCGGTCATGCAAATATGGACACAATATCAAGATTATCCACAATGAAGCTAGTACGCGGTTTACCGGATATTACATTCAAGAAGGATTCGGTATGCAGCCAATGTGAAAAGAACAAAGCTACCAGATCCACATTCAAGTCAGTAAACGCAGTATGTACTACTAGACCTCTACAATTGCTTTATATGGACTTATTTGGTCCTAGCAGAGTTGCTATCCTCGTAGGTAAACTTTATGCTTTCGTAATTGTAGATAATTTTTCTAGATACACGTGGGTATACTTCTTGACACGCAAGAATGATGTATTATCCGAATTTGTCGCCTTTTGCAAGAAAGTTCAGAATAAAAAGGTTACATGATCACTCGTATAAGAAGCGATCATGGTGGCGAATTCGAGAATACAGAGTTTGAGCAATTTTGTGACACACACGGTTTTGTACACGAGTTCTCCTGCCCTAGGACTCCACAACAAAACAGAGTTGTGGAACATAAGAACAGAACTCTATCCGAAATGGCCAGAGTGATGTTAAACCAGTTTAGTCTACCCAAATATTTCTGGGCTGAAGCTGTCAATACAGCTTGCTTTGTTCTCAATAGAGTTCTAATTCGACCCAAATCGAAGAAGACTCCATTTGAGTTATGGTTTGATAGAATTCCATCTGTTTCATATTTTAGAATATTTGGTTGTAAATACTTTATTCTTAATACTAAAGACAATTTGGGAGAGTTTGACGAAAAGGCCGATGAAGGTATATTTTTAGGTTATGCGGCCAAGAGCAAAGGATACAGAGTCTTCAACAAACGAACCATGATCATCGAAGAGTCAATCAACGTCACTTTTGATGAACTGATGTAACACCCAGTTTTCTAAAATAAAGGTAATTTTGAAATTTTGTAATTTTAATCATTTATTGATTTAACATTTAAATTATGATACAATTTTTGGTAATTTTTAAATTATTTTAAAACTATTTAAAATCATGACTTGTGATTTTGATGTTTTGCTAGTGAAACCCTAGAGACTGTTTGACCTAGAGCCTAACCATGTGATTAGGATGTTTTAATGTCATTTCTGGCCTGAGGATATTTTGCATTTGACCTCTTTGAATTACTTTGATATTTATTGCATTGGCGATTGTTGATTTTGGCCTTTGATATGTGTGATTTTGTGAAGGTTTTGTGTCCGTAGCGGACACGTATCAGTTTTTATTATAAATATTTGATGTGCCTCAAAGAGATTTTTTTTATTGCTGATTTTTTTTTGAAAAGTATTTGAATGAGATTGTTTTCTTCATGTGTTTCCTGTGATTGCTTTGTTTTAATTTCGAGGACGAAATTTTTTAAGGTGGATAGATTTGTCACCCCCAGTTTTCAGAAATAGGAGTATTTTTGTCATTTTATATTTTTGAATATTTTTGAAATTTATTTTATTATTTATGATATTATTTTGGGGTTGAAATTTATTTTATTATTTATGATATTGTTTTGGGGTTATTTGAGTCGGGTTCGAATTTCAACTCAATCCGACTTGAAACGGGGACCCGGGGGTAGTTTGACTCTAGTGGGACCCACACACTAGTTAGGCATGGCCCACATGATATTAATTTTAGTTATTAGTTAGACTAATTATTTACGGATAGGTTTAGTTTAATTAGAGACTTAAAACTAGACTAAATTGACCTCAACCTTTAACCCATTCCTAATTTAAATCAAATAGATTAGTGGAGGGCATTTTGGACATTCAAATAGGGGACACCTCACCCTTTTTGGGCAGCTACTTATGGGGGGGGATAAGGAGTGAGTCACTCCTTCATTCATTTGTTTTCATCCACTTTCTCTCTCTTGTTCTTCCCCAAATTAATTTAGAGATGAACCTCCATTGATTTCATCTCCAAATCAACCCCTTTTTCCACCAAATCTTCTTTATTTCTCTTCTACTCCATGGTTAGAGGGTGCTAGCCAAGTTTGGGAGGATTCGGAGCTCGTTCGTGTCCTTTTGGAATCTCTACGTGTCGGTGCCGTATCGGAAGGCTTTTCCTTTGAATCTCTCTCCCGGAAGGTATAATTTCTCCTCTAATCCATCCCTACATGCATATAGAAATATTTTGAATCCATAGGAATGACCCCCATGGTTGTATCTCCATTTGTGTCCATTTCGTGTCCATTTGGAGGTCATAGTAGTGTCCTTTGTGTTGTGGTTGTGTCCATGTGGGAAAACCCCAAATTTGGACACACTATGTGTTGTTGTTATGTATGAATAAATTATTACATGTTTAATCTCATATTTTTGTATTGGAGATGTGTTCAATAGTGTCTCATATATATATATTAGTGTAGAGAGTTAGTTCTTGATATATTATGTTATATACTTGTGTTTCTTTTGTCTCAAACTACCTAAATTTGTCATAATTTTTATCCACGTTTTTAGTAACTAGAGCAACTTAGAAATGCCGTAACTTTTAGCTCATAACTCCAATTAACCTTCCATTTTTTAAAAGAAGCGTATCGAAGTTAGCTTTCCAAATATTTATTTTAATAAGCCAAATTCGTTCTAAAACTTTCTGTAGAATTATTTGAGTGTCAGCTGTACGAAAGACGAACGCGTTTCGGTGTTTTTGTAATTTCGGGAGCTTCCGGACACGAAAATGCGATCCGTTTAAAGTTTCGGAAAGCTAACACAAAGATCTATAACATAATTTAATCCTAGAATTTAGTGAATGCCCAATTTGTATAGTATTGGTTTTAAGTAGAAGAGTGACTATACGATATATGCATTTTGTGTAACCTATGAGCCTATGTAGTATGGATATTAAATGAATATAGAGTATGTAATGCATGATATGTTAGATGAATAAAAATAATATATATATGATATATATTCTTTTTATATTAATGTATATATGGTTGAATGCAAGCATGTAGGAATGCAATTAATATAATGCATATAAGCAATGCATAAATGCATGAATGAAAGAATGATATACAATGTATGCATGAAAGTATATAATGAATGCTAGATATGAATGCAAGATATATATGTAATGACAGATATGAATGCATAATGTATAAATATTGTAATGCAATATATAATGTTAACATGTATGGTAATGTAGAGTATATGATGTAAGCATGAATGAATGGAGGAAATACATGTATATAGGTAATATAGAATGTAATATATGAATGCAAGCATGCAAGATTATGTATTGTATCCATATATGATGTATATAGCCTAATGTGGAATGCAATAGATAAGGCATTTGCCTATTTATATATCTCTCTCTAAACCTCCTATGTGTATAGGTATATAGATGTATACTTGTAGCCATACATGTTAAGTATAAATACTTGTGTAATGTAGATGGTTAGTTTTGTGCCATGTATAGTGTAAACTCATAACTAGTATTGATTTCTCTTTTCATGTACACCTCCATGTTCACACACACACATAGCTTTACATGTTAGTTCCTTTCTCATATATATATATATATATATATATATATATATTTTTATATATATATATATATATATATATATATATATATATATATATATATATATATATAATATTGAATATGCATGATAGTGATGTATCTTGATGTGTGACTTGTGTTGGCTTGTATAGCCTTGTGATTGGTGTATGATTGCTAGACTAGGCTTGGTTAGGCCTAGTGAGACTTATTAGACTTGTTTGGGTTAAATTTGACCTAGTTGACCTAGTTTGACTAGTCTAGTTGACTAGAGTTGACCGAGTGTTGACTTTAGTCTAAATTGACCTAGAATCATGTAGAATGCAAAGTAGAACTTCATTATATCATTTTAGACTTGTTGTGACCTGTGCTGTTCTGATTAGGAGCCAGACACCTCTCCTCGAACAGTATATTTACTTCAGACATTCAAATACGAGGCGAGTACATTCTCTGATCATTTCATATCCCGCTTAGAATTATTTTCTGTATTAAATTACTGTACTTGATACTGTCACGTTGGTCACACGGATTAGTACTATATGGATCCCTTCTTGAGATGTTATCCCTTTAGGGAGCATCGGGTACTCTATGTTCTGTGCGTTTCACTTACATGGCGTATCATATGCTTCTTTAGTTCTTTGATCACTTGTGACATATACCCTTATGATCACAGAGTCTTCTCTGAATCCTTATCCCATTTATTGGGTCTATCAGAATCCCCATTTATGGGACTACTATGTACCACCCTTAGGGGGCATATCACCCTTTGGGGGCTTATCACCTTTCGGAGGCATATCACCCTTTGGGGTCTTATCACTTTTCGGAGGCTTATCACCCTTCGGGGGCGTATCACCCTTTGGGGGCTTATCACCTTTCGGAGACTTATCATCCTTTGGAGGCTTATCACCCTTCGGGGGCGTATCACCCTTAGAATCATAACATAACCTGGTTGGATCATTGTGTATTAATTGGTTATAAATAGCCATGTGAATAATTCCAAAGTAGAATAGCCATGTACGCCTCTTTAGTATAGCCATATACAAATCAAGCCGTTCACATGTCGACTTTGTGCTCTGTAATGCCTGTGTTCGTATTACGTATTTTGGGATACGTATACGTATTTTATTCTGTATTGCATGATTCCTTGTTTAGTTTTCTTCATGGCTTGGCTTGGTTTATTCTTGGCCCGGGTTGGCTTGGTTCGGTTGGGATTATTTTGGTTCATCATGAACCATGGATAAACCCCCTACCTACCACCACCTTTGATATTTATTGCCATTTCTTCTTTCTCTCTCTTCATTACTCATCTTCTTCTCCTCATTTACTTTCTTACCTACCAAAGAGAGGGAGAGAGAGGTCTAGGCAAGTGCAACTTGCTTCCACAAGAGAGCTCATTTTTATTGTTCAATTAGCTTCTCCTCATGTTTCTAGGACACTTTAGAACTTGTCATTTTCTGTTTTGAAGCTTTAATTTTTGTAGATCTAGAATTTAGTTATTTTTGGATTTTGGTGGTTTTGATCTATCAAACTTCTTTGTTTTCAAGTTTTGATGGTTTCATGTTGTAGAGAATTTTATTCTACCCAATTTTGACCTTTGAAAAGTTAGATTTGGACTTATTTTGACCAAGTTATGGACTTTTGAAGCTTTGGGTTCAACCATGGAGTTCTTGCTGTTTGGAGAAGACAGTGAGCAGTGTGCGAGCTTTTTAGCTTGTGCCACTGAGCTGCGCGCGCTCTTTAGCGTAGCGCGGTCTGACTCATACGCTGCCTTTTGGAGGCGTATGACTCGCATACGCTCGCTTGCTTGACAAGGAGTCGTATGGACCTCATACGCTGCCTTTTGGAGGCGTATGACTCGCATACGCTCGCTTGCTTGACAAGGAGTCGTATGGACCTCATACGCTGCCTTTTGGAGGCATATGACTCGCATACGCTCGCTTGCTTGACAAGGAGTCGTATGGACCCCATACACTGCCTTTTGGAGGCGTATGACTCGCATACGTTCGCTTGCTTGACAAGGAGTCGTATGGACCCCATACGCTGCCTTTTGGAGGCATATGACTTGCATATGCTCGCTTGCTTGACAAAGAGTCGTATGGACCCCATACGCTACCTTTTGGAGGCGTATGACTCGCATACGCTCGCTTGCTTGACAAGGAGTCATATGGATCCCATACGCTGCCTTTTGGAAGCGTATGACTTGCGTACGATGGCCTGTACGTAGCTTGACCTGAGCATAGTCTGTCTTGAGCGTAGCCTGTCTTGAGCGTAGCCTGGCTTGAGCATAGCCTGGCTTGAGCGTAGCCTGACCTGAGCGTAGCCTGATTACCCTGGATCTTCCATAGCCTTGTATATTGATATTTTATTAGATATTTAACGTCCATTTTATATCCTTACGCCTTTTGTCTTGAACTTGATAATCAAGAATTTACTTGATATGTTTGGAATTGATAATTGAGCATGATGTGATAGTGACCCGTAGTGGTGCACTCCTAACATAATAATCCGAAATGACCTGATAGTGGCCCGTTGTGGCGCACTCATGACAAGTACACTTGGCATGATAACCTGACATGATATATCTTGATAAGCTGTTGCGACGGCTACCTGACATGACATGACCTGTATAATAACCTGGACGCCGTGGGCGATTGTGCTTGTATAAATAAACCAGTCCTGTCTTGCATCATGTCTAGGATGGGACTCCTGAGTACCACGGTCAGGAGTACTTATTGAAATGAACTAAGGACTAATTATTTTCCATAAAGAAATTTTCTTTATTTGTTGTTTCTGGGAAAATTACAACTATAGGAATCCGATCTAGAAGACGATCGCTTTATCCCTTGGACTATGCGAAGAAGAAAAGCTCTCAAAATTTTGACAGTAGATATCAGTGTATCTGTACAATGAATGAGAAAAAGAACTCTATTTATAGAGTCAAAAATAATAACTGAAAAGATAACTGTCTTCACAGCCTGTGCTTAGTTAAAAATCACGTAGGATTTAACATACGCAAGGTTGTGAGCAGTTACTGGACGTGGCCTGTAACTATTGGACACATGGCAATCATGTATGGGTCGTGTGCAAGTTACAGGACATGCAGGCGAGAGATCAGTGGCATGGCTGCCACGTACTCCAATTTGATGAAATCCACGCAGACTTGTTGAAGACGAAATCCACGCAAACTCAGTGTAGAAAGCTTCAAAATCCACGCAAACTTGGGGCAAGAAGCTTCAGGATCCACGCAGACTCGAGGCAAAAAAAACTTCAAAATCCACGCAAACTTGAGGAAGAAAACTTCCGAATCCACGCAAACTTGAGGTGAAGAACTCAAAAAATATACGCAGACTTGGGATAGGACTGCCAGCTGTCTTGATTTGGCGTGTCTTTGACTGACACAAAATCTCTGACAGTGATTGCTTTATCAGTCGCATTAAATGACAAGAAACCCTTTTTGTACGCCAACTCGACGAAGGCTGAGTCTTGCTGAAGAAGATTTCGAAAATCACACAATAGACGGCGATGATCTCTCGAATCCTGTGCATACGTGGCATATGAAGAGACATTCTTCGACTGTCGTGCTGTCAGTCATAATTACTCTCTGACAAATGATGAGCCGTCTTCAGCGTGACTTGGTTCATATTGTCTGGATCAACTGAGCGTGACTTTTGAACTGTTTCTGATCAACTCAGCGTGACTGTTTGGGCTTGTTCTGATCAACTCAGCGTGACTTTCATTTTTGAGGCCTACAAAACCCCCTTCAAAGTTTTCGAAAAATGATAAATTATTTCGAAATACTTTGAAATAGAGATGATAAAATGGATTTAGTCACGCTGAGATGACTTAAAATTTTTTCGAGAATCGAAAAGACTTCAAAGTTCTTCGAAAATATCCGAATGAACTTATTAAATGTCATGATGACTCTTCTTTCTCCGAGACTGATTGTATCCAATTTATGGTGGAATACGAACCGCCGGAAAAAAACTCTGTTATATAAACAGGAAGAAGTTTCATTTTTAATCTTCATCTTACGTCAATATGACACCAAAGGAGAAGGCTGAAGAAGAAGCACGCAAGTTGGGCTTTTGTTCCCACGGTGACCCCACTTTTGGGGGTGAAGAGCCGGAGCCCCCTGTTTTCGAGCTCAAAGATGATCCCTTGCAACTAGCCAAGACTTTCTTGAGCTATTTTGGCTTGGATGGCTCGTCCTCTTCTGATGGGCGCAGCCTCATAGAGCAGCGTGAAATGTTTAAGGTTCTGTTGCACCGTCTGGGAGTTAGGAGCGTAGCAGAACTAGGCAACAAGCTCAGTCGCTCTGGAAAGTAGAGCGTGACTTTTTATGCTTTTGTTGCACTCTCTCCCCCCTTTTTTTTATGTAAGGCCATCAGTGCCTATTTTGAAGAAATGAAGTATAATTTCTGTGTTTGATCTGCGTGCTTTTTAATGAAGAATATTAATTAGCACTCTTTGACTATTTCCAATGTTGTGCTGCTTTCCAAAGTATACGTGTCATTCATTCCACATTTACGAACGCTATTTATGTGGATCTTTTCCAAGAATAGACCTGTACTTCATCCTTTAAATAGGTAGCTGAGTTTCACAGATACTCATCCCCATTCTTCTTCTTCTTCTCTGAGAATGAAACTTTTAGGAGATTTCATTCTTAAACAGGAAAGCAATGTTCGATTTCTGTGTACTGTATCAAACATGAATTTGCCAATCTTCAGCACCAAACTTGAAGGTAAGCTAGCGTAGTGCACGTACTTATTCTGTTGCTGTTTGAAGATAGACTTTTCGTTTATGATTTCTGATTTGAACAATACACGCTTGACCAGTCAGTGCGTGCTAAATGACATTTCTGATTTGAACAATATACGCTGAATGTTCTTTGCTGTTTTCTGCAGAAGCTTGGCTAAAAATTTTCTTCAGAACTGGCATTGGGGATGTGGATGCTGTGGAGAATATCCTGCTGACATCTACATCAGGGAGCTCATACGCTTTTGATGCGTAAATCAGACAACTCAGAACTCTTCGTGGGATAGAAGGGTCTTCCTCAGATGGTAGGAAGAGCCTTTATACACGAGAGTTGGATGGTTGAGTCAACTCTACTACCGAGAAATCGGGTAGTAGAGTTCCTTTCAAGGCAGAACTAGGAATTGTATCCCAAGGTTTGGATACATTCCTGTCTTTCTTGAGAGGTTACCCCCCATCCACCAATTGTATTGGCAGCACCACGACTTCGGGCTGCCATACTCTGTAGTTCTCCTCTCGTCTGAGAGAGGAGACCAGAGTTTGATTCCTGCTGATCTGGTCGTGACTGAGACCCAGACAGTCAGGAATTGCCACCAACAACGAACCTGACGGAGAAGGTCCGACGGAGAAGATCCAAAGAAGAAGATAGATCTCTATTAGGTTATTGTTGTGGTGTAGAATGAAAATCCAAGATTTGTAATATATTTCCATTATGATTTGTAAGAAAGTCTAAGGGAATATAATAGACTTTTTATGGTGGAATGAGAATGGAAATGACAATTCTTCTATGCTCAATAATTTGTATTTGTGAATGGATTGTGGACATGATAGATAATGAAATCTTTTTTTTTCTGTTTTAGAGTATATGATATTATCAGAGGTATTATGGACGTGATAATATGTAGGAACTCAAAAAGAAAGTAGATTGATTTCTATGCAGAGGTCAAAACATGACAAATGAGTAAGTAGATTCGGAATTGATTCAGAGGTTATGAAAACATGATAAATAACGAATCCCCACCTAATGAATTGATAGAAGATTATGAACGGACGAACCGTTAGGAAATGATGAACAGATGAACTGTCGAGTGAATGTAAATAAATGAACGGATGAACCGTCAAGTATTAATGAATGGGCGAACCGTCTGATGAATGTGAGAAATGAACGGATGAACCGTCAAGTATTAATGAACGGACGAACCGTCTGATGAATGTGAGAAATGAACGGATGAACCGTCAAGCATTAATGAATATGTGAAACGTCGGATGAATGTAATGCTTCACTACTTGAGGAACTTCTGCCTATAAATATAGCAGAAATCTGACGAGAACGAATACTTCTACTCCTCAACATAAAAAATGTCGTCTGGAGAAGCATCCAAGAAGACTGAGACTGCCTCAAAAGTTCAGAAAGGCACTGAAGAACACCCTACTGATCGATCAAGGAAGATGGAAGCTGGTGAAGGTTCGTCCGCACCCAAGCCACCACGAGACATTCTGGACTTTCTGCTCGAACCAGGAAGGACTGAAGAAGAGGAAGCCATGAGGATGGCTGCTTGCAAGTTCCTTGTAGGTTCCAGCAATGAAGTTCTCAGTTCCTTTGCTGATCATGTCTTTGAGAAGGACGGTAGTAGCCTACGTCCAAATGTAGAGAAGGATAATAGTGATCTTCCTTAATATCATGTATCATCATTCATGAATTTTTTTTTTTTTTTTAAACATGAATTTGCCTGATGATTACAAGTATTTACATTTATACATAGTATTTCTTAAGGAACTTGCCATTAATAGGCATCAAGACCTTCCGACCATCCAATTCTGAGAGTTGATAAGCTCCATTTGAGAAAACTCTGCTCACAATATAGGGACCTTCCCACTTTGCGTCAAATTTGCCCTTGCTCATATGAGTCATAGTCATAGGACGTCTGACTGTTAGAACAAGTTCTCCTTCTTGATACGATCGAACTCTGACTTTCTTATTAAAAGCTCTTGAGATCCTTGCTTGATAAAATTTAATATTCTGTTGAGCAGATAATCGCTTTTCATCTAGAGCTTCTAATTCCTGGAGTCGAAGACAATCATTATTTTCAGCAGTGAGTTCATTAGCGAGTGCTATCCTTAAAGAAGGAATTTGAATCTCTAATGGAAGAACAGCTTCGCAACTATACACCAGAGAGAAGGGTGTACATTTAGTAGCATTACGAACTGTAGTGCGATAAGCCCATAAACATTCACCGAGCTTGTCACTCCAATTACGTTTGTTAGTGGAGACAAACTTCTTTAGGAGTTTGATAATTGTCTTGTTGAAAGCTTCTGCTAATCCATTAGCTGCCGGATTATATGCAGTAGAAGCAACATTGTTGATCCGATGATCGTCACAGAATCGAGTAAATTTCTGGCTGACGAACTGCGGTCCGTTATCATGAATAATGCGTCGAGGAATACCAAATCTGTAGATGACGTAGTGCTTAATAAAGCTGATGACATTGGACGTTTTAACTTCAGCTAAAGGAATGGCTT
Organism: Iris pallida; assembly: GCA_029216955.1. NCBI lineage: Eukaryota > Viridiplantae > Streptophyta > Magnoliopsida > Asparagales > Iridaceae > Iris > Iris pallida. Next base: position 344,668 of record JANAVB010031420.1, read on the forward strand.
CAGCCCATTTGGAGAAGTAATCGGTTATTGCGAGAATAAACCGATGGCCTTTGGATGACGGCGGATTGATCGGACCGATAATATCCATGCCCCAAGCTTCAAAGGGCCATGATGCTACCGTTGGATGTAGAAATTCCGAAGGTTGATGAATAAAATCCGTATGGATTTGACAAGCTTTACACTTTTTTGCGTATTCGATGGCATCAGATACCATAGTGGGCCAATAATAACCCATACGTCGAATACGGTCTTGAAGTTTTGGTCCAGGCTGATGTGCTCCACAGATTCCATCATATACTTCACGGATGATTTGTTGAGCCTCGTCACCGGCAACACATCGAAGAAGTAAACCATCATAAGCTCGACGATATAAGGTCTTTGTTGTATGATTATAATAGAATCTGAGTGATCGTCGTCTGATAGATGCTGCTTCACTCGGATCATCTGGAAGAATATCATATAATACGAAATCCAAGAAAGGAAGTCTCCAATCTTTATCTGTATTTTGATTCTCGGCCGAGTTACTGAAGATGAATTCCATGCTGGAATCAGAAGAAGATGTCATCGATTTACGACTGAATCCAAATCCTCTTGTTGTGTTGACATCATGAAATGCTGATTCTTTAACGTCAACTGGAAGTCCTAAAGTCAAGTTATTTTCAAGATGAAATAATTCTTGATTACGAACAACGATCATTTGTTGCCGTCTGATTGGAATAGCCAACACTGCTGCAAGATTAGCTAGAGCATCAGCTTCTGTATTACATGCTCGCCTAACATGTTCAATGAAGAATTCTTCAAACGAAGAAGCCATAGATATAGCTGATCTATGATAAGGAACCAGATCTTGATGTCGAACTTCATAAGTACCCCTGATCTGATTGATAATGAGTTTAGAGTCTCTATACGCCTCCAAATGTTGAATATTCAGATGTTTAGCGAGTTGAAGACCGATAAGTAGTGCATTGTATTCAGCTACATTGTTTGAACATGGTTGATCAAGAGAATAAGCTCGTTGGATAGCAAGACCTTCTGGCGATACAAGAACGATTCCAACTCCAGCGACAATATCACCATTAGGATCAATCCTTGAAGCTCCATCAAAGAATAGACGCCAAGTAGGATTTTCTTCAGCAATTTGATTTGAATCCAGGACTTCATCTGGGATTTCGTCATAGAGTTTTGAATTTTCTGGAATTGAGTGAGCAGCCAGAAAATCAGCTAGAGCTTGTCCTTTGACTGATTTCTGAGGAATATAGTGCATGTCATACTGAGCAAGTAGGATTCCCCAATTAGCTAGTCGAGAATTCAAAACACTGGGTTTCTTCATCATGATCCGTATAGGATTGATTCTGGAGATGACATGAATAGTCTGGCCGATGATATAATGACGTGTCTTTTGGACAACAAACATCAAGGCTAGACATTCTTTTTCGATCGATGTATATCGAGGTTCAGCTCCGGTCATAGTGCGACTAAGATAATAAATGGCTTGTTCATGACCATTTTTATTCTTCTGAGCAAGCAATGCACCCAATGAATGACTCATTGCTCGAGTATAGAGAAGGAACGGTATTCCTGAGACAGGAGGTACCAATACTGGTGGGTTCATCAGATATTGCTTTATATCATCGAATGCTTTCTGACATTCATCATTCCAAACAAAAGAGACACCTTTCTTCATAAGTTTGTTGAATGGTCTACAGCGTCCTGACAAATTAGAGATGAATCTCCTGATATAAGCGATTCTTCCTTGAAATCCTCGTAGCTCTTTTAAGGTGCGTGGAGGACGCATCTCTTGGATGGCTTTGATCTTCTCGGGATCCACGTGTATACCTTTAGAGGTAATGACGAAGCCGAGAAATTTACCACTAGAGACGCCTAAGAAGGACTTAGTAGGGTTCATCTTTAATTGGTGCTTACGCATTAGATAAAAAATAGTCTTCAAATCTTGGATATGATCCTCCTTTTGTCGACTTTTGACTGCAATATCATCAACGTAACATTCGAATGTTTTTCGCAAATGTTCACGGAATATAGTGCTCATAGCTCGTTGATAAGTTGCTCCCGCATTCTTGAGACCGAATGGCATAACTGTATAACAGTATATACCAATCGGCGTTCTGAAAGAAGTGTGCTTCTCATCATCTGGAAACATTTTAATCTGATTATACCCAGAATACCCATCCATAAATGACATTCGTTCAAATCCACAGGTATTATCGATCATGACATCAGTGATTGGTAAAGGGAATTCATCCTTAGGACATGCTTCATTGAGATCATGGAAGTCTATGCATACTCTGATTTTGCCAGTCGTTTTAAGAACATGAACTATATTAGCCACCCAATCGGGATGTTGTTCCTCTCTAATAAACCCGGAGGTAATGAGTTTATTGACTTCAGCTTCAATTGCATCCATAATGTCTGGACGAAATCGTCGCTGTTGTTGTTTGACCGGTTTAGCATTTGGCAAGATATTGAGCTTGTGAGTTACGATTTGGGGATCAAGCCCTGGCATATCTTCATAACTCCAGGCAAAGACATCAATGTAATCACGAATGAGTTTGATCATGTCTTGCTTTTCAATTTCTGAAAGACTTTCACTGATGAATATTGGTTTTGGAGATCCCTCTTCGCCAACATCTATTTGAACAAGTTTATCTTCAGTTGGAGGTTCTTTTTGCTCAAATCGGAACTCCCATTGATTATCTAACCTCTGGGCCCATTGTTCTGATTCAGGTGAGATTTCAAATTCTTCTTCGTCTTCATCACTTTCTTCAGAATGGTCAATAAAAACCATGTTGGAAGTCAGAATGTTACAGTAGAAGTCCCCGATACTTGTATCGGAATCCCAAGAAGTGGTACTAGAAGAATCAGATCTCTTATCTTCATCAGATTTAGGATCTTCATGGACAATATTGATGAAAGGAGTAGGAGCAGAATAGCCTAATCCGCATTTCGTCCTTCCATATTTCAGAGGAGGAATCCGAACATGCATTTTTCTTCCTTTCCCATCATTGAGGCCAGTCCTGAAGTCATAGCCCATATTTTTGATGATGTCTTTAGACTGCTGACTATAACGACGTAGTTGTAATCTTTCAGTATCATCATTTTTGTCATCATCTTCTAAATCAGAAGGACTTTGAGGCCCTTTGTAAAAGAATATTGGAATGTCTCCTGGCTTTCTGCTGGGAACTAGAAAGTATAAAGATTGTACAGGTTCTAGAGATACATCTGTATGAACAGTCTGTACAACTCCTATGGTTATTGTGTTCAAGTCATCTAACAGATGTAAATACTATGAACATAATTACACACATCAACGTACTGCAAAGGTGGAGACTTTTCATTAAATGTAAAAGCAGCAATATTTACATTGGGAGAAGGCTGAGCCTTAGAGATTTTAGCCAAATTAATGACTAAAGGGGGAGAAAAAGAAGAAGCTTTGTTTCGATTAAGATCGATAACAAATGGCTCAGAAGAGGTGAGCTCCCTTGAAGCTTGAGATGGAAGAGTAGTCCGCCCTCCAACCGGAATTAGCAGAGTATCCTGTGAAGATACAGGAACTGTAGTACGCCCACTGACAGGAATGATCAGTGTATTTTGAGTAGATGACTGAGGTAAAGGAGAGATCCGTCCACTCACTGGAATGATGAAAGAACCTTCTCCAGAGGGTTTGAGAGATTGTTGCTGAGTAGTTCGACCTTTAACAGGAATTATTAAGGTCTCATCTTCTTTCTCCATAGCTTGTATGACCCTTGTATACTCTTCTTTGTACATTCGGGAATCATTAAAATAAGCTTCAACACCATGGAAAGGATTTATATCAGCAACTTCTTTTTGTACTCTTCCATTGCTATCAATGTATTTAAAACACTGATGAAGAGTAGAGGGCACCACATTATTTTCATGAAGAAAAGGCCTCCCCAGAAGAAGATTATAGGACCTCACGATCTCGATCACATAGAAAGTGACTTTAGATCTGAAATCGCCTATCTGAAGCTTCAGATGAATCTTTCCCAAAGGCTCGCTTCGGCTTTGATTGAATCCCAAGATAGTAGTAACCGTCTTGGAGAGCTTGTGAAGAGGGATTTTTAATTCATCCAACAAACTCTTTGGCATTATGCTTATAGTAGACCCTGGGTCAATGAGGATACAATCTATCTTCATCGTATCGATATAACCAGTATAGTAGAGAGGCCGATCATGTCGATTATCCTCCAGTAGCATGTCGTCTTGTGTAAAGGTGATGTTTGGGATAATCTCCAGTACACTGTTGCAATATAAACAAATGGCAGGTTCTGCATCTGGCTTCTTCAATTGTGCAAGACAAGAGTCAGCTTGAAGAAGTGCTTCACTTAACGTCTCCCGAGTCTCTTTAGAAAGACGTAGAAGTTCAAAGAGGGACATTCTAGCTGGAGTATTAGCAAGCTGAGCTAGAATGTCGAAGTTGTAAGGCTTCTGAAGTCCAAGAGGAGGAGACTTCTTGATTGGTTTATCGAAACGAGCCTGCTGCTTGCATTTCTCAAGAGCTGTGGGCATGGGAGGAACAGGTTCAACAGGTGTAATTGAAGGAAAGGTGCAGTAGATGATTCTTCTTCGAGAGGAACATTAGGAACATCTTTAGCAGCTGGAGGGATATCGGTAGTATCCTCAGGATTCTTAGAATAATCCTTTAGATAAGGTTTCCCTGTTCGAGTAGCACTAACAAGTGCTTCTTCTTTTTCTTTTGGCTCTGTGTCAGAGGTAGACCCAAGAGAAGTCATATGACATGACTTAATCTTTCCAGCCTTCTTGGACTTTCGAGAAGTAGTCTTTTATGGAGAAGAAGATTCAAAGTCTGCTACTAGATCAGGATGAATCCATATGATTTCTCCAGTCTCCAAAGTGATTGGTGCTAATCCTTCAGACTGTGGAGGAGGAATATTCACTATTTCAAGAGTTGTCTTGGGAATAGGAATAATTCTGTTTTTAAGAAATTGAGGAGGGAAGTCTCCAAATTGCATAGAGACGATATTAGAAGTGACAGTCTTCTCTTTTGGAGTAAGAGAGATAGCTCCAGACTTAATCATTTCTTAGATCTTTCCTTTCAGTACATAACATGTACGAATTGTGTGACCCAGCATTCTGTGGTATGGACAGTATTTGGGATGATCTGTCTTCCCAGCTTCATCAGGTTTCTTAATTTCAGGTAATTGTATTTTATTACCTTTCAGCAAACATTCAAAGATACCAAGGACATCGTCGTCGTCAAAAGAATATTCTTCTTTGGGGCGAGGCGTTCTTGATTGTTGAGTTGTAGAGGCAGGAGCTTGAACAGTTGATGCATCTTTGCTCTGAAGATTGACTTCAAGAGTTTCTTTTCCCTTGCGAGCATTATTTTTATTATTAGCACCTTGACCTATTTTTTTAGGAGTCATCTGTACTCCTAAACCTTTGAAGGTTTCAGCACTAATTTCTGCAGCTTTGGCACTGACTATGAAGGAAGGCCAGTCTTGAAATTGGGTGGACCCTGTCCACATGCTTATGATTGGCAACAAGTTTGATTTGCATGTGTCGATGGTGACAGCATCAGGAGTTCCAAGAGGCATCTTCAGAGCTTCTCTTCGAAACCGTTCAATGTATTCCTCTGTAGATTTATTATTTTTCTGCTTGATTCTAATAAGAGCAGACATAGTCATGTCATTGAGCCCTTCATAGAACCGTTCAAGAAACATCTGTTTGAAACCAGCAAATGAGGTAATGCACCCATCTGGGAGACTTCTATACCATTCATAAGCCGTTCCCTTGAGACATCCAATAAATACCCGAGTAAGGAGGGCATCACTTGGTTGCAGTTGATCAGTCATCACTTCAAAGTGATTAATGAACTGACTTGGAGAAGTGGTTCCATCATAGAATGAGATAGTAGGAGGCTTGTATTTAGGAGGGTACGATACTTGCTTCCATTCTATCGGATAAGGTTGCTTGATGCCTAACCTTTGTAAACCATCCTTCTGTTTGAATGCCTCGAATTGAGTTTTAAGATTCTTCAATTCTTCAGAGACAACTCCGGAAGATTGTGGAGTGGTAGCTTGTAGAGAGTAATTGGGAGGAGGAACAGCATTATAAGCACTACCCCCAGCTCCAGAGAGACTAGGATTTGGTTGAGCTGGTCCAGGAGTATTGGATTGTACTGCTGGAGGAACTTGTACTGGACTTATATCAGCATCAACTGGCATAGCATCTGGTACAGTCTGTCGATTTTGCAATTGAGCTGTCATGAGTTCATACATCGACTTCATTGTGTCAGCCATAGACTTCATTTGCTGTTCCAAAGAAGCAATTCTTTGGTCCTGAGGAGTCACTGAAGAAGAAGGTTCATTGTTCAATTCAGTATTCCCATCCACCATATATGTCGTGACTGTACGAGGGACTATTGATGAATTAGTGGATGTTGTATGCTCTGAATCACTACTTTGTGCATCAAAGTCATTTAGAGGAGAACTACCCCCAGTAGGAAGAGGTGGGAAGTTAGATTCTCCTAAGAATTCAGAATCAATTTCAGAGATCAAATTTCTTTGACTAGAGGCTAGGGCTCTTGCTCTGGTGTTTCTGTATACTCCATCTGGACTATCAGTTCTACCCCCAGTATCTCGGGAAGTCATGTTGACAGAAGCAAACAAAGGCTCATCTTCATCAGGCATAGGTTCACACTGAATCCGATTGAAGACAGATTGCCGTTTAGTTTGACATCTGCATTGCATTGTGACTCTTGGCTGGAAGTCACATTCATGATCACCATGGTCTTGAACCATTGATTGACATCTGCACTGAATTATGACTCTTGGCTGGAAGTCACATTCAGCATGTTCTTTTGACATAGAATTACTCCTTCTCTTCTGTTGAAGATATTCTCGTAAATCTGTTTGTGAAGATTGAGGAGTATATTTCCTGTTCTTGGGTCTTGATGGCTCTTGATTATATAGAGAATAATTAATATGAGCCACATAGTTTCTTGCATACTCTGCATCTGGATCTTTTATATCTAATTGGTATGGTTTCTTAACACCAGAAGTGCTAAGTTTTGTTCTTAAATCAGTGGAAGGTATCACATTAATTTTGAAAACATGGAGTTTTCCTTCCATTGTTCTGGATATTTGCAGAGAAGGAAGAGTTGAACCACCCCTTTGATTAGGAGTTGGTAACAGACCCTCTTTAATGGACAGATTCTGTGCCCAATTTGAAGAAGTCATAGAAGAATGTTTCTTCTTAGACTCATCCAGATTTTGAGACATAGGATGTCCAGAAGGAAAAGTAGTCAAGAGACTATCTCCTTTCTTTTGACTAACAAGATTGCCAGTCAAAGCTGTTCCTGAAGTAAAAAATACAGGAACAGAAGAAACAACTAAAGAGTTATTCCTTTTCGAAGGGACTTTGTGTGGAAGACCACCCCCAGTTCTAGTAGAACTTGGTAAAGAAGAAGAGATAACTAAGGAGTTATTCTTCTCTGATGAAATACACGCTGAAACAGACTTGGTTAAAGAACCAGAGCTGTTAGCGTGACTTTTGATTTCAGAATTACATGCTGGAACAGATTTGGCTAATGAGCCAGTACTGTCAGCGTGACTTTTAGAGTTGAATTTGTACGCTGAAACAGATTTCGCTAAGGAGCTAGTACTGTCAGCATGACTTTTAGAGTTGAATTTGTACGCTGAAACAGATTTGGCTAAGGAGCCAGTACTGTCAGCGTGACTTTTAGAGTTGAATTTGCACACTGGAACAGATTTGGCTAAGGAGCCAGTACTGTCAGCATGACTTTTAGAGTTGAACTTGCACGCTGGAACAGATTTGGCTAAGGAGCCAGTACTGTCAGCGTGACTTTCAATTACTGTCATCTTCGAGCGCACAAGAGTGTGCGTGCTTGCAGTAGAGTTCTTGCCAGTGTTAGGAGTAGACACTGTGGCAGAGACTTCACCATTGACTGCCAATTGATTCTTAGGGACATAGACGAAGTATCCTTTCGACTTGGCAGTAGTGATGGAGGCTGAAGTGGGCTTGCCACCCTTAGCCCGCTGCATTTCTTCGTAGGCGAGTTGATCGAATTTGATCGTCATCACCTTCTTCGTCGAGCCGACTGACGAAGCGTCGCATTGAGTTGTTACCATCTCAGAAGAGGAGATGGTTTTCCCCAGCAGAGTCGCCAATTTGTTTTCCATAAAAAAATTCTCTTTATTTGTTGTTTCTGGGAAAATTACAACTGTAGGAATCCGATCTAGAAGACGATCGCTTTATCCCTTGGACTATGCGAAGAAGAAAAGCTCTCAAAATTTTGACAGTAGATATCAGTGTATCTGTACAATGAATGAGAAAAAGAACTCTATTTATAGAGTCAAAAATAATAACTGAAAAGATAACTGTCTTCACAGCCTGTGCTTAGTTAAAAATCACGCAGGATTTAACATACGCAAGGTTGTGAGCAGTTACTGGACGTGGCCTGTAACTGTTGGACACATGGCAATCATGCATGGGTCGTGTGCAAGTTACAGGACACGCAGGCGAGAGATCAGTGGCATGGCTGCCACGTACTCCAATTTAATGAAATCCACGCAGACTTGTTGAAGACGAAATCCACGCAAACTCAGTGTAGAAAGCTTCAAAATCCACGCAAACTTGGGGCAAGAAGCTTCAGGATCCACGCAGACTCGAGGCAAAAAAAAACTTCAAAATCCACGTAAACTTGAGGAAGAAAACTTCCGAATCCATGCAAACTTGAGGTGAAGAACTCAAAAAATATACGTAGACTTGGGATAGGACTGCCAGCTGTTTTGATTTGGCGTGTCTTTGACTGACACAAAATCTCTGACAGTGATTGCTTTGTCAGTCGCATTAAATGACAAGAAACCCTTTTGGTACGCCAACTCGACGAAGGCTGAGTCTTGCTGAAGAAGATTTCGAAAATCATGCAATAGACGGCGATGATCTCTCGAATCCTGTGCATACGTGGCATATGAAGAGACATTCTTCGACTGTCGTGCTGTCAGTCATAATTACTCTCTGACAAATGATGAGCCGTCTTCAGCGTGACTTGGTTCATATTGTCTGGATCAACTGAGCGTGACTTTTGAACTGTTTCTGATCAACTCAGCGTGACTGTTTGGGCTTGTTCTGATCAACTCAGCGTGACTTTCATTTTTGAGGCCTACACTAATAACTAGATTAATACATTAGTCATGAAGAGATTTTCCAGCTACAAGTAATCCCGTTACTTGGGCACGCCTTGGGATCTGTAGCCTACCGTCGAGTAGGGCACATTTCCAGCACACTGTCATGTGTTGAACCCTTCAAGCTACCTAAGGGTACATTCGTTTCCTTGACGATGTACCCACCTGAATTCAACTCTAATCTTTTAACCCGGGGAACCTGGATGGTCTGCAGGGCTTGTGGCTGTGGAATAATCTCACTGCATCTTGTTAGTAATTAGGCTTGTGACAACCCTAGTTAGTTAAAGTATCAAGCCGTAATTCTTGCTTGGCCGCGAAGTGATTGGATGGAGTCCAACCAGTCTAGTCTCGCCCTGATCCTGTTCCAGATTGTTGCATGACCAGAATGCTTGCATTTATTTTACCGATAAATGGTAATAATTCCAAGTTCTGTTCAGACGAAGGGTTACAACCCCGGTCCTTGTTTGGTTTACGGGTTGTAACCTGGTTATCTGAATAGTTCCATGGTTATCTCGTCGTATATCATCCTGATGTATTTTTCTTATTTCCAGTTCTTACTTTATTCCAGCTCTTACTTTTATTTATACCCTTGTGCTGATTGCTGGTTTTAGTTCTTAAGTGAAGCCTCCTTTGTGGCACTTGTTCTTTCTGGGGTCTGACCCAGCTGGTTTTGTGTGGCCAGATTTCGGAGCAGCTCCAGAGGATCTACCGACCTTCCAGCCAGATGGTGGCCACTAGACGGAACCCTGTCAACGAGTGGGTTATTTTTGTCTCTCCCACTCTATTGTAAAAATATTCTTTTGAGGCGTTTAGACGATGAGCAACTGTTTAGCTCGATTGCACTTTACTTACTGTCTGCCTACGGGCTGTAACATGATTGACAGATCCTAGGGTTGATCATGTATGACTAAACTCTTGCTAGTCCTAACATTTTGTAACGACTAGCTTCATGATCAACTGAATATGTAATGTTTGGGACGCCTTACTATTGTATATTTAATGATCATACATCTTGTGACTTTTACTTACTTGTTTATGATTGAGACATTAGGCTTGTTCATGACCTTAAGGGACTGTTGGTGTGAAACCCATGATTTTTAGTACAATTTTTATTTATTTTTTTAACTGCTAAATTAGAATTTTACTTGCTAAATTAATTTTTCTAACATAATGATAGATAACTAGCTAATGTTGATAATATTTGTTTAAGGTGCAAATTATTTTTTAAAAGTTAATTAACTTGGATTTTTGCATGTCGACCAGACCGAACCAATTTGGAACTCAAAATATTTTAAGCAAAATTATAGAATTATGAAATATTAAATTGTCATATTTTTGTTATTAGATCAAAGTTCTTTATAATTACCTAGAGCCCAAAGCCTATTTCCTATAAAACTATTTCAAAGCCAACCCATAGTTTTATTCATAATTTACTTAGCCCAATTAAATGAGCCCAAAGCCTTAAGCCCATCTAGTTTAAGACCCATTTTAACTTTAATAGATTTCAAACCCATTATATCCAAACCCAAAACCCACTTAACATTAACTTACTTATATAACTTAAGGATAGAGAGAGAGAGTAAATTAATACTCTCATTTGTGACCTGCTGTTGATATTCCTCTTCAAGCCGAAGACCATTCGGCTGTCTTCTCCCCAACTCTCGACCGTCGGACTTCCCGACGCCGGCGCCATCAAGGCCCAGGTGGCTGTTCACCTCCCCACTCCGGTAACCCCCTATTTCCATTTCCTATATAAACCCAACTTCCTTCTCTATTTTCATCCCCACTCAAATCCCTAGTTTTCCAAACCTTTCTCCGGCGAAATTCCGGTGAATCGGAGCTCGATCCACCACCCGTGGCCGACCCCTAGCCGACCGTCGCTCCCCGGCGAGATCCCGAGGCCGGCGCCCCTTCTCGGCGCACCTCCCCGGGCCGCTCGACCCGATCGGCGCCCCTTTCCAGCGGCTCCCGCCGACCCGCGCAGGCCACCGCCGTCCCCTGGCTGGCGCCCGACCCCCGGCGACCTGCTGCCTCGCCGGCGTTTGCCCGATGACTGCCGTCGGTTCCAGTACTGACGTTGTGACCCGTTCCCGTTCCGAGCTTCGATTTTGGTTTTGATTTTTGGTACACTCTGACCCAATTATTATTTTCTGTCTATGATGATAATGGTCCAACCCAATTCCAGTAGGAATTCGGGATTTTGACAACGTAATATTTACGTTGCCATCTTTTCCGAAGTTTCTTCGGAAACTGTGGATTTTCGGTTCTGTTGATTTGTGATCCTGGATTTTGTGGAAAGAACATGTTTTGGAAGTTCTCAGTATTTTCGAGAAATTTTTCTGACATGTTCGATAATCTCGGGTTTCCGAGAGTTTGTGATTCTGGAGTTTAGATTAACACTTTGGCTTTGAAGAATTGTTCTCTGTTGGAAAAATAGTTATGCTATTTTGGTGGGTTCAATTTCTAGTTTAGTTCTGTTTAGTTCGGATTACTTCGTTGGGGATAGGTTCTGTTAGTATAATTTCTGGGATTTTGGTTAGAAGTTGGCTTGAGTTTTGATTGAACTTTTGGTTATAAACAATGCTGGATTGGGTTTTTGGTTGAGTTTAATAAACTGGAAGAGTTTTGGAAAATACTATTCTGTGGTAAAATATAAAATTGGAGTTTTTCGGGAATTGTTTTGCAGGTTTATGGCGTATTCCCAGTTTTTGGGTTATCCTGAAAATAGAGGGAATGCTGCCGAAATTTTCGGGAAATTTATTAAATGATTTTTAAAATGATTTTTTCGGATTTTATTTTGGGCGACGAACCTAACGGTCACTGGGCCCCAGCGAAATGCAAATGCACCGGCTCGACCGGACGTTGAGGCAGAGTAGCTAAACGTGAAAACTGGACCAGAGTCTGAGACTCACAATATTTTTATAATTTAAATTAGAAATTGTAGTTTTATAGTTATTTAATCTTGAAACTAACCATTTTTCGTCTTATTTAAATTCGTGTAAAACGGGTTGTAAGGGCATAAGCCTAGTTACTTATCTAACCATGCTGTGAAGATGTAATAATTAGGATTTGTTTTATTTTCTTTGCTGGTTGTGTTAATATAACGTAAATGTTAGAATAATTATATATATATATATATATATATATATATATATTTTTTTTTTTTTTTTTTATATATATTCTCATAAATAGGAAATTCATGATTTCTCACTTATTAGATAAATAACAATTTTAGGTACAAAATACAAAGTTTTAACAATTTAAATGAGAAATTACAAGTTTTCCAAAAGAAAAGTTTTACGTTGATGTTTTCTTGTAAATAGTAAACCAATTGATAATTGTAATAAAATTTATTAGGAAAGATAATAGAGATTGTAATTAAGCACATTTAGTTGGTTTGAAACAGTTTGATAAATAGAGGTGCTCCATTTGTAGGATTGCGAAGGCGTAACTAGCATCTTCCGGAACCACTATCGAAGTCCAGTTTAGTTCAAGGCAAGTACGGTTGTGGTTAATTGCAGTTTAATTAATATTAGAATTTTGCATGTTAAATACACAATTGTTACACGTACTCTCTCCTAGAGTTACATATTGAATCATTGTATCGGGATAATGGGGAGTAGCGTAGTTATCTATGATCAAAGCCCAATAGTTAATGAATGTGCGAGCTTACCCCTCTTCACACGGGGTTAGGCCGGACCGTATCAATAGGATACAATTGAATCATCCTAAACCGATCATAGATACTGCATACTCAATCACATTGTTTACTGCATAATTGAAAATTGTTGTTTCAAAATTATTTAATATTGCAAGTTTCTAATCATTATGCAAATTGTTATTTTCATAATTGTACTTGCTCCTTTCCTGACTGGATACCCCACCCCCAATAGGTTCTATTGATGAATCCGAGCTTCTGATTAATACTTACTATGACCCGGAGCTGTACCCTGCTGTGCTCCCAGAGGAGGTTCCTGATGATGATGATGATACTTCTGCTTAGATGGAGTTTTTGTTATCTTTTATTTAAATTAATGTTATTTTAAAAGTTGTGAACTCTTTTGTAATGGACAAGTTTTACATTATCGTTAAATTAAAAGTTGTGGCAGTTATAATTTTTAAATGTTGTTGGTTGTACCTGCATATGGAATACAGCTTACTGCCGCCGTCTCAACAACGGTGCAGGCTGGGCATGATCCGAGTCGACCCAAGAATTTGGGATCGGGTCGTGACATGTTTTTAGTGGTAGCCCATGCAGGTCTCTAAATCAACAACTTAGGAAAACCTAGGAAACATTTAGAACATTAGAACATTAATTTGCCACAACCTAGGACCGATATATATTATAATTAAATATTTTTATTTTAGATAGGCTACCTTGCTTATGTTTATATCCTAAACCTTCCAGAGAATGGCCACTGATAATACCAACCCTGCTGGCGATGGGATGTCAACACCTGATCAAACCCCACCGCCTCAACCAAGTCCGGGTTTTACACCATTGAATGTACCTCGTGGGTTATTTGCCGCTTCAACGGTGGATCCATCATCTTCCCAGACGGAGATGCAACCCCCTGTGGTTACGCCCACTCCAGCTGCCCCACCGGTGCCTGTGGACCCCACTGACCTCATAGGTCTGCTAAGAGGAGTGTTAGAAGCCCAGAGAACTCAAGCTGAAGCTCATCGTGAGCAGACGACTATTATGAGAGAAGGCATGGAGAACGCCCATAGCGTGGCAATGGCTGCACTGGAAAGAGGAGAAGCAGCTCAACAGGAACCAAGGCCTGCCAAGGTAAACATAAATTTAAGAATTAATTTATGTAATAATAAGGCCATTTAATTAATGGAAATCATATTGCCAAGGTGGGCGATATTGAGAGCTTTAAGAAGCAGAACCCTCGACCCTTCAAGGGAACCGAGGGAATTGTCTATGCTGATGAATGGCTCGACAATATGGAGCATCTCCTGAGCGTCGTTCGACTTCCAGAAGACCTCAAGGCCGAAGCAGTGCGACTCCAACTGCAGAATGTAGCTAGCACCTGGTATCGGAATGAACCCCGACTCCAGGATAGGCAAGTTGACTGGGACACCTTCAAGAGGTTGTTCCAGAGGAAGTTCTTCCCAACTTCAGAGTTGCGGGAGATGGAGCGACAATTCCAGAACCTGAAGCAGGGCAACATGACTGTGGGAGAATATGCTGCTGAATTTGGCCAGCTCAGCCGATTTGCCAAGAATCTGGTGGCTGATCCTGACGATCGTGCTGAAAGGTTCAGATATGGACTAAGAGAAGAGATCCGCACCCATGTGATCTCAGGCGGTGCCAAGACTTATGAGAAGATTCTGGAGAGAGCCCAAGATATAGAGAAGAGCCAACCTGCCCGTTCAAAGAGAGATTTTCCTGGAACTAGCAACTTCCAGGGAAATTAGAAGAAGCCCAACAACAACAACAATAGGCCTCAGCATCATCAGCAAGCAAGGAATAATGATGTAGCACCCCAGAAGCAGATCCCTATCTGTAGCTATTGCAAAAGGCCGGGTCATCAGGTGAACATCTGTCGGAAGAGGCTTGGACAATGTCTGATCTGTGGGTCTACCACCCACCAAGTGAAAGACTGCCCCTCAGCGACCAACAGAGCTGGAGGAAATCAACAGAGGGGACCTCTGCCCACTCAGCAGCAACAATTTGGGCAGCATCAACAGAGGACTGGGCGAGCTTTTGCCCTAACTGCAGAGGAACCAGAGCAGGAGCAGGAACCTAATGCGGATGTCATATCAGGTTACATCTATGTACATTCTTATCCTGCATTAGTTTTATTCGACTTTGGTGCAACACACAGTTTCATAGCAACAAAGTTTATCTCTGCACACCACATAGTTACGGGCCTTAGCAAGAGAATTTGTAGGGTTATGACTGGAGGTGGACCCCTACCTATAACAGAGACCTGTAATTGCCCCATTTCAATATCTGGCCATAAGTTTGTAGCACCTTTACTGGTAATGCCCTTGCCCAACTATGACATAGTCCTTGGAATGGACTGGTTGAGCAAGCAGCATGCGCTGATAGATTGTCACAAAGGATGTGTAATCTTCAGCCCACCTGGAGGGCCAGAGTTTGAAGTCTCTAGAGCTCCGGAGGTTATGGAGAGTATTGTCTACTCTATTTCTGAAGAACCTGAACCTCCCCATCCCATCATAGCAGAATTCATGGATGTTTTCCCTGATAGTCTTCCTGGGCTACCCCCAGATCGGGACATAGAATTCACTATTGATCTAGTCCCTGGCTCTTCCCCGATTTCTAAGGGATGTTATAGAGTCAATCCGAAGGAGGCCAAAGAGATGAAGGAGCAGATCAACGAACTGAAGTCTCTAGGATTCATTCGAGACGGAGCTTCACCCTGGGGAGCACCTGTCTTGTTTGTGCCCAAGAAGGATGGAACGGTGAGGATGTGTATCGACTACCGGGCGCTGAACAATGTCACAATCAAGAATAAGTACCCTCTGCCCCGGATCGATGACTTATTTGACCAGTTGAGTGGAGCCAAGGTGTTTTCTAAGATTGATCTCAGGTCTGGCTATCATCAGATCAAGGTCAGGAAGAAGACATTCCCAAAACGGCATTCAACACCAAGTATGGGCAGTTTGAATTCTTGGTCATGCCGTTTGGTCTGACGAATGCTCCTGCGGTGTTCATGAACCTTATGAACAAGGTTTTCTATGAATACTTAGACCAGTTTGTCGTCGTCTTCATTGATGACATACTGATCTATTCGAAGACGAAGGAGGAGCACGAAGAGCACCTCAGGAAAGTTCTGGAAACTTTGAGGAAGGAGAAGCTGTACGGTAAGCTATCCAAGTGTGAATTCTTTCTAGACAAGGTGGATTTTCTTGGCCATGTTGTCACAGGAGAAGGAATTTCTGTGGACCCGAAGAAGATAGCTGCTGTGGAGAAGTGGCCTACCCCAAGCTCAGTTGCTGACATCAGAAGTTTCTTGGGCTTGGCGGGTTACTACCGGAAGTTCGTGAAGGATTTTGCTAGAATTGCTGAACCAATGACGAAGCTGACTTGGAAGAATGAAGAATTCATCTGGACGGAGGACTGCCAAGCAGCGTTTGAGGAGTTGAAGAAGAGGCTCACTACTGCACCAATCCTTGCGCTACCCGCAGGATCCGGTGGTTTCACAATTTATAGTGACGCCTCGGGCAAAGGACTGGGTTGTGTTCTTCAACAACATGGGAAAGTGATTGCTTATGCATCTAGGCAATTACGGACTCATGAGAAGAACTATCCCACTCATGATCTGGAGCTTGCTGCAGTCATCTTTGCATTGAAGCTTTGGAAGCACTATCTATATGGAGAGAGGGTGGAAATATATACAGATCACAAAAGTCTGAAGTATGTTTTCACTCAGAAGGAGTTAAACATGAGGCAAAGGCGATGGCTGGAGTTAATGAAGGACTTCGACATCGATTTGCAGTACCACCCGGGTAAGGCTAATGTGGTCGCTGATGCACTTAGTCGTTACCCAGTGGCGATGTTCTTAACCAAGGAAAGGCACTTGCTGGAGGACATCGAGAAGCTTGAACTGAAGATTGTACTGCCTGGACGGAAGGAGCTGAGTGCTGATCCAATGTTGATGAAGTTGTAAGTGAGCTCGTACCTGATGGACAAGATCAAGGAGACGCAGTATCAAGACGAGGCACTTTACAAGTTGAGGGATCAAGTGTTGGCAGGAACACTTGAGGGTTTCTCAATCGCCAGCGATGGAGCTCTGAAGAATGGTACGAGGCTTTGTGTACCGTCTGGCGAACTGAGGAACGAGTTGATGAAGGAAGCGATCAGTCTCAATATTCCATACATCCTGGAGCCAATAAGATGTATTGGGATATGCGCACTATTGTCTGGTGGAGTGGAATGAAGAAAGACGTCACCAGGTATGTCGCTAGATGCTTGATTTATCAACAAGTGAAGGCTAGTAGACAAAGACCTGCAGGACTTCTACAACCACTGGACATTCCAGAATGGAAGTGGGAGCATATCACGATGGATTTCGTGTCAGGACTGCCTCGTTCCCAAGGAGGGAAGGATGCCATCTGGGTAATAGTGGACCAACTAACCAAGTCAGCTCACTTTATCCCCTTCAAAGTTGGTTTATCCACTGAGAAGTTGGCAGCATTGTACATGCGGCACATCTATCGGATTCATGGCGTACCGGTAAGCATTGTTTCTGACCGAGACACTCGTTTTACCTCATATTTTTGGAAGAGCTTGCATGACAGCTTGGGGACTCAGTTGAAGTTCAGCACGGCTTATCATCCTCAGACTGATGGGCAATCTGAGAGGACTATTCAGACACTTGAAGATATGCTGCGAGCTTGTGTTTTGGAGTTTGGAGGATCGTGGGAAGACCATCTGCACTTGGTAGAGTTTTCTTACAACAACAGCTACCAAGCCAGTATTGGTATGACCCCATTCGAAGCTCTTTATGGACGTCGTTGCCGTACACCACTGGCATGGGACGACGTTGGTGAAAGAGTACTGCTGGGTCCAGAGATGGTGACTGATGCAGCAGAGAAAGTGAAGATTATCAGAGACAAGCTCAGGATTGCTCAAGACAGACAGAAGTACTGGGCAGACAGCGGTCGTCGACCAATGGCATTTGAAGAAGGAGATAAGGTCTTCGTGAAGATTTCTCCTACCAGAGGGACAATCAGATTTGGTAGAGCTGGGAAGCTGAGTCCCAGATACATTGGTCCGTTCGAAGTTCTGAGCCGGATTGGAGAAGTGGCGTATAGGTTAGCTCTACCAGCTAATCTAGAAGGCGTGCATAACGTCTTCTACGTTTCGCAGCTCAGAGAGTATGTACCTGATGAGAACCACGTCTTGGACCATTCAGAGTTGGAGATCGGACCAAGTCTCACTATGCCAGAGAAGCCAGTGGCGATTATAGACAGAGGCGAGAAGAAGACCAGAACCTCGGTGACTCCCATAGTCCGGGTAATGTGGAGGCACGATTCCCCAGGCGAGTCTACCTGGGAGCGTGAAGATGAGATGCGGGAGAAATACCCGTACTTGTTTGAGACCTAAGGTATTTTCTCAACCTAACTCTTTAAATTTCGAGGACGAAATTTTCTAAGGAGGGAAGGTTGTGAAACCCATGATTTTTAGTACAATTTTTATTTATTTTTTTAACTGCTAAATTAGAATTTTACTTGCTAAATTAATTTTTCTAACATAATGATAGATAACTAGCTAATGTTGATAATATTTGTTTAAGGTGCAAATTATTTTTTAAAAGTTAATTAACTTGGATTTTTGCATGTCGACCAGACCGAACCAATTTGGAACTCAAAATATTTTAAGCAAAATTATAGAATTATGAAATATTAAATTGTCATATTTTTGTTATTAGATCAAAGTTCTTTATAATTACCTAGAGCCCAAAGCCTATTTCCTATAAAACTATTTCAAAGCCAACCCATAGTTTTATTCATAATTTACTTAGCCCAATTAAATGAGCCCAAAGCCTTAAGCCCATCTAGTTTAAGACCCATTTTAACTTTAATGGATTTCAAACCCATTATATCCAAACCCAAAACCCACTTAACATTAACTTACTTATATAACTTAAGGATAGAGAGAGAGAGTAAATTAATACTCTCATTTGTGACCTGCTGTTGATATTCCTCTTCAAGCCGAAGACCATTCGGCTGTCTTCTCCCCAACTCTCGACCGTCGGACTTCCCGACGCCGGCGCCATCAAGGCCCAGGTGGCTGTTCACCTCCCCACTCCGGTAACCCCCTATTTCTATTTCCTATATAAACCCAACTTCCTTCTCCATTTTCATCCCCACTCAAATCCCTAGTTTCCCAAACCTTTCTCCGGCGAAATTCTGGTGAATCGGAGCTCGATCCACCACCCGTGGCCGACCCCTAGCCGACCGTCGCTCCCCGACGAGATCCCGAGGCCGGCGCCCCTTCTCGGCGCCCCTCCCCGGGCCGCTCGACCCGATCGACGCCCCTTTCCAGCGGCTCCCGCCGACCCGCGCAGGCCACCGCCGTCCCCTGGCTGGCGCCCGACCCCCGGCGACCTGCTGCCTCGCCGGCGTTTGCCCGGTGACTGCCGTCGGTTCCAGTACTGACGTTGTGACCCGTTCCCGTTCCGAGCTTCGATTTCGGTTTCGATTTTTGGTACACTCTGACCCAATTATTATTTTCTGTCTATGATGATAATGGTCCAACCCAATTCCAGTGGGAATTCGGGATTTTGACAACGTAATATTTACGTTGCCATCTTTTCCGAAGTTTCTTCGGAAACTGTGGATTTTCGGTTCTGTTGATTTGTGATCCTGGATTTTGTGGACAGAACATGTTTTGGAAGTTCTCAGTATTTTCGAGAAATTTTTCTGACATGTTCGATAATCTCGGGTTTCCGAGAGTTTGTGATTCTGGAGTTTAGATTAACACTTTGGCTTTGAAGAATTGTTCTCTGTTGGAAAAATAGTTATGCTATTTTGGTGGGTTCAATTTCTAGTTTAGTTCTGTTTAGTTCGGATTATTTCGTTGGGGATAGGTTCTGTTAGTATAATTTCTGGGATTTTGGTTAGAAGTTGGCTTGAGTTTTGATTGAACTTTTGGTTATAAACAATGCTGGATTGGGTTTTTGGTTGAGTTTAATAAACTGGAAGAGTTTTGGAAAATACTATTCTGTGGTAAAATATAAAATTGGAGTTTTTCGGGAATTGTTTTGCAGGTTTACGGCGTATTCCCAGTTTTTGGGTTATCCTGAAAATAGAGGGAATGCTGCCGAAATTTTCGAGAAATTTATTAAATGATTTTTAAAATGATTTTTTCGGATTTTATTTTGGGCGACGACCCTAACGGTCACTGGGCCCCAGCGAAATGCAAACGCACCGGCTCGACCGGACGTTGAGGCAGAGTAGCTAAACGTAAAAACTGGACCAGAGTCTGAGACTCACAATATTTTTATAATTTAAATTAGAAATTGTAGTTTTATAGTTATTTAATCTTGAAACTAACCATTTTTCGTCTTATTTAAATTCGTGTAAAACGGGTTGTAAGGGCATAAGCCTAGTTACTTATCTAACCATGCTGTGAAGATGTAATAATTAGGATTTGTTTTATTTTCTTTGCTGGTTGTGTTAATGTAACGTAAATGTTAGAATAATTATATATATATATATTCTCATAAATAGGAAATTCATGATTTCTCACTTATTAGATAAATAACAATTTTAGGTACAAAATACAAAGTTTTAACAATTTAAATGATAAATTACAAGTTTTACAAAAGAAAAGTTTTACGTTGATGTTTTCTTGTAAATAGTAAACCAATTGATAATTGTAATAAAATTTATTAGGAAAGATAATAGAGATTGTAATTAAGCACATTTAGTTGGTTTGAAACAGTTTGATAAATAGAGGTGCTCCATTTGTAGGATTGCGAAGGCGTAACTAGCATCTTCCGGAACCACTATCGAAGTCCAGTTTAGTTCAAGGCAAGTACGGTTGTGGTTAATTGCAGTTTAATTAATATTAGAATTTTGCATGTTAAATACACAATTGTTACACGTACTCTCTCCTAGAGTTACATATTGAATCATTGCATCGGGATAATGGGGAGTAGCGTAGTTATCTATGATCAAAGCCCAATAGTTAATGAATGTGCGAGCTTACCCCTCTTCACACGGGGTTAGGCCGGACCGTATCAATAGGATACAATTGAATCATCCTAAACCGATCATAGATACTGCATACTCAATCACATTGTTTACTGCATAATTAAAAATTGTTGTTTCAAAATTATTTAATATTGCAAGTTTCTAATCATTATGCAAATTGTTATTTTCATAATTGTACTTGCTCCTTTCCTGACCGGATACCCCACCCCCAATAGGTTCTATTGATGAATCCGAGCTTCTGATTAGTACTTACTATGACCCGGAGCTGTACCCTGCTGTGCTCCCAGAGGAGGTTCCTGATGATGATGATGATACTTCTGCTTAGATGGAGTTTTTGTTATCTTTTATTTAAATTAATGTTATTTTAAAAGTTGTGAACTCTTTTGTAATGGACAAGTTTTACATTATCGTTAAATTAAAAGTTGTGGCAGTTATAATTTTTAAATGTTGTTGGTTGTACCTACATATGGAATACAGCTTACTGCCGCCGTCTCAACAACGGTGCAGGCTGGGCATGATTCGAGTCGACCCAAGAATTTGGGATCGGGTCGTGACAGTTGGCTTGTAGATAAACCCTCATGTATCTAAACAGCCGTGACCGTATAGCGAAATAGATTCCATTTCATATACGTACCTGGCTATGTCTGTCCCCGCTCTCCAGTATTCTGGTTCTGGGGCGTGACATGGTTTAAGTGGTGGCCCATACAGGTCTTGTAAATCAAGATATGTGAGGGTTTACCGAATAGATGTCTCAATCAGTATTCGTCTTTGATCTCTACTCGTATCTTCTGAATCCCTGGATTCTTGTCCTGATCATATGCTTGTATCGTTGATCTGTCCTGATCCTTCTTTATTGTTTCCTATATCATCTTCTTCAGCGGTATTGTTTGTGGACCTGCCGATCAGCAAGGCGGAGCACCTCCCGTGGACCAGCAGCAACCTGGAGATCAAGCCTAGCATTCCGGAGTAGCCTCCAGAGTCGTGCCTTCTGATGGAGAACCACCAGTCCAGCCAGTTCAGCCTGCCAAGCCTGATGCTGGCACTTTGTAGGGCTCGTCAGGACCTTGATAGCTTCTCAAGATCGTCGTGGAGATGCATTACAACAGGCAGTGGCAGATGCTTTGACCAGAGGCGGTCATCCAGGGAACAGCACGGCCAACAGCTTCAAGCGCTTGAACCCTCCATTCTTCGACAGTAGTGAAGATGCTATCGCGGCAGATGCATGGCTTCAGGACACAGAGGTGATTCTAGAAGCAGCCAGGACCCCAGAGAACGAGAAGGTGGCCGTTGTGCGCCTGTAGTTGTTAGAACTTGCCCGCAGCTGGTGGACAGCGCAGGCCGTTGGATTAGCAGCACCCATTGCTTGGGCAGTATTCAGAGAGAGATTCCAGACCAAGTATTTTGATGCCGTGGATCGGTATGATCTGCAGACGAGGTTTACCAATCTGAAGCAAGGAGGCAGGACGGTCGACGGATATGCGGCTGAGTTTTCCAGACTCAGTCAGTTTGCTCCCACTTTGGTGGCAACCGAGTATGATAGAGCCCAGCGGTTCCAGCAGGGACTTCACCTGGAGGTCTTGTTGGCAGTTGAGCAGTTTGAGCATCAGACTTTTGATGCAGTCTTGAGAACAGCCCGGAGGCATGAGTATACCTCCCAGAGGATTGTGGATAGGGCCGGAGGTCGAAAGAGATCTCACGGCCAGATGAATCAGTCTTCAGCACCGGCCCCAGCAGCCAGAGCTTTGACTATTGGAGCTCCGAGGCGAGCGGCCTCAGTAACGTCGGTTCAGCATTCAACTCCGACGCACCCTCAGCAGAAACAGAAGCAATCTTTCGTAGTAGGTTGTTCTCATTGTGGGAAGCCAGGCCATATGGTGGCAAAATGTTGCAGGGCACATAGATTGTGTCTGGCATGTGGAGCACCAGACCATAGGGTTGGATCCTGCCCGAATAGGGGTGGTTCCTCATCGTCCAACCTTGTCACTCCCCGATCCTGGAATACATAGTTTAATATGTAAACCGATAAATTGTATTTACCTTGTATTTATACTATATTTATTTTGCTGTATTTTTTCATGCATTTCCTAAAAATATTTGACAAAATATTATTTCCTAATTTATTTTCTGCATTTGGGCCCACAGTTTTGGCTCATTTGGGTAACCTATTCTTGGTTCACCAATGGTTCATCTTGAACCCTTTGGTTCATCATGAACCCATGGGTCCAAGATCTTTATATATATAATCCATCTCCTTCTCTCTCCTCTCATTTACTTCCTCTCATTTATTTCCTCCACCAACCAAGGCAAGTACCAACTTGCTCAAGAGATGGATCAATGATTTTGTCAATGATTTCTTACAAAACTATTTGCCAAAACATGTTCTTCTCCTCAATCTATACTAGTTTAGAACTTGGAAATTTTTATTTTGAAGCTTTGATTTTCGTAGATCTAGGTTTTAATCATTTTCGAATTTTGCATGGTTTGATCTACTTTAGTTGGATTTTATGGGTTTTTGGTGCTTCCATGTGGAAGAGCATTCAGTTTCACCCAAGTTGGAACTTTGGAAATCTGGATTTGGAGTTCGGATGGCCAAGTTATGATGCTTTGAAGTTTGGGTTCAGCCATGGTGTTCTTGCTGTTTGGAGAAGACAGTGAACAGTGTGCTCCGTTTGAGCACGCTTCCTGTTGGAAGCGTGTCTCTACTTGAGCTTGCGTGACTTTTCACGCAGCTCTCTCTCCTTGAGCTTGTGTGACTTTACACGCAGCTCTCTCCTTGAGCTTGCGTGACTTTTCACGCAGCTCTCTCCTTGAGCTTGCGTGACTTTTCACGCAGCTCTCCTTGAGCTTGCGTGACTTTTCACGCAGCTCTCTCTCCTTGAGCTTGCGTGACTTTTCACGCAGCTCTCTCTCCTTGAGCTTGCGTGACTTTTCACGCAGCTCTTCCCTTGAGTCTGCGTGACTTTTCACGCACGCTGCCTTGAGTGAGCCTGAGTGGGCCTGCGTGACTTTTCACCCCTTGAGCGTATGTGCTTTTGTGCGTACACTTTTGATATTTTATTAGATAGTATATGCCCGTTTTATATCCTTACGCCTTTTGTCCCGAGCATGATATGAGCACTAATGTGACCCCGGAGAACAAAGTGTTCCTACCTGATACATGTACCTGAATGTCCCAGTTCTTGTTCATGCTCGACAAAAGACTCGTAACTCCACGTGGCGTATTTGCAATGATGCATTACACTAAGGAGGGTAGCACATGTTGACATACTGATTGACATGGATCCTCTTTGGGGTACTCGTACTAAAGTACAACTTTAGGAGGATAATCATGCAGGCCACAGCATGTGAGTCCAAGATTTCACCTAGGGTTAAACTAGGCAACTAAATATACTAGATGCATGGGGAGGATAGAATCCCGAGATTGTGTTACACCAGCCGCCTTGAGATATTGTCTTGACGTGCCGGCTGGTCTCCACGAATACTGTGTCATCTGCAACGAGTGGATGACTATATCCGATTAATTCCTGCTATATAATATATGTTTTGGCAAGGTGGCCTTACGAGGGACCTGTGCTCAAATCATACCTGTCTACGCGAACCCCCGGGTTGGCTAGCCTTGCTGGAAAGATACGATCTGAGGATTCTCTAAATAACATGACGCGAGGATAACCTCGTCCCACTAGAAACTCGTAGACTAGATTGGCCGTGAAAACGACTTGCTTGTATCCTATTACCTTCTGTGAATAACTGAGGGAAGCGGACTGTCATGGTACGTGATCCAACCCATGTTCTTATTTGATTGTTGGGTTGGTTATCGTACTATGATGGGCTGTGGACCGAAGTTATGAACGGAAGATATATTCTGGTTGTGAAGTGCTACTTCTGTGAATGACTGAGGAACATGGTCCATCATAGTACATGATCCAACCCATGTTCTTGTTTGATTGTTGGGTTGGTTATTGTGCTGTGATAGGCTATCGACCGAAGTCACGATCAGGAGATTTTATTGTTTATACCTTTTAACTTATGTGAAAGTTATAGAGTACGACACGTCCCGACTCCATGCGGCACCTTTTGTCCTTGTTTGGTTGTAAGGGTGCCATATGGGTTCGAGGATGTTGCGCTACCCTATAATAGTAGCATAAGTATTACTAATATCAATTATTCTATTAACTGGGTTTTTAATCTTAACTCTTGTGCTCCTTTGGCGGTACTTGCTATTCGGGGCTGACCCCGCTGGTTTTGTTTGGCCAGATTCCGTAGCAGAGCCTGAGGACACGATCTTCCTTCCTGACATCCATAGTGCATACTAGGAGCATGGCGGTTCGGGGACTCGAGTGGGTTTCTTCTCCACCACTCCTGCTTATACTTTTGCGGCGTTTAGCCACCGGTACCTGTTAGCCGGATTACTTGATATTTTGTGTCAGTACAGAATTGTAATTAAACAGACTGCAGCTGTGTATAATTTTGTACTCCTGACTCTCTGAGATAGCTAAATTATAAAGCTAGTCTCTCATGACCATTTTGATGAAGCGTCGGGGACGCCTTACTGCTTTATCTTTAATGTTCATTTAATTGCTGATGTGATTTGAATGATTGAGACATAGAACTCTGTGGGACCATAGGAGACTTGATTGTAGCATGTACCCCCTAGTCTCTCGATAGCCACGATCGCCGTATGACGTTACGTACCTCATATGGAGTAGCTGGCCTAGTCCATCTCCGTATTTCGGTACTGGGGCGTGACAAGGTTTTAGTGGTGGCCCATGCAGGTCTGATTTTCAGACTTGTGGGGTATTGCGAATTATTAGGAGTCTCAATCAAAACTTGTTCCCCTTGAAATTCTGTTTCGAATTCTCTGTCCTTGCCTTGATCTCTAACCTGACTTGCATCCTCGAAATCTTCCTCGTCCGGACTTGATAATCTTATATTCTTCTCTATAGGGGTGCTTCATTCTCAGTAGCGGGTGAGGCCCATGAGGAAGAGCAGTAAAAGCATGGCTCGACTGGGCAGCAACAGGGGAGAGAACCTTCTCCAGTGCAGGCACGAGCAGAAATGAAACCAGAGGCAGTACAGTCGCAGGTTGTTGAAACTCCTGCAGCACCAGCAGCGACGGCAGTACCAGACGCCGTAGCGCTCCTGGAGATCATCCGGGGGTTTCTTGTCACTAACCAACAGCAACAGACTCGGCAGCAGGAGCAGAACGTGTTGCTGAACCAAGGGATTCAGTTAGCTCTTGAGAGGAGTGTCGGGGCTGACTCGGGAGCATCAGGAAGGTTTCGTCGCTTGAACCCAAGGTATTTTGATGGAACGGAGGATGCCATCACTGCGGATGCATGGATTCAAGACATTGAAGCCATTCTTGTGGCAGCCAAGGTTCCAGATGATGAGAAGGTTGATCAGGTCAAACTGGTACTTCAGGATCTTGTCCGCGACTGGTGGGCATCAGAAGAAGTTGGTATAAGACGCCTTGTTCGTTGGACCACCTTCAGTGACAGATTCAAGGCCAAGTATTTTGGCGTAGTAGCTCGATATGAGCTCCAGCAGAAGTTTATCAGTCTCAAGCAAGCAGGCAAGACCGTAGATGGGTATGCAGCAGAGTTCTGCAGATTGTGCCGTTTTACACCAACAATGGTGGCAACGGAGCCAGAGAAAGCTATGAGGTTCCAGCAGGGACTTCATTTGGAACTACTGCAGCTTGTGGAGGGACACGACTACCAGACGTTTGACGCTATTTTAACGGCCGCTCGGAGGCACGAGCTTACCCAGCAGAGGTTGGCATCGAGGACAGGAGGTCAGAAGAGACCTCATTCCCAGGTTGGAGGAGGAGCAATGCAGCGAACATCGGCACCAGCACCCGGTGTACGTATTCATGATGCAGGAGTGCCACGGAGGACGGCCGTGTCAACTAATACAGCGCAAGTTCGGCATCAGCAGCCGAGGAACCAGCAACAGCGTCAGGGAGCACCCCAGGACTGTACATTCTGTGGGAAGGCAGGGCACACGAGGGAGGTATACCGGTCAGCGAATGGCTTATGCTTGAGGTGTGGTAGTTCAGACCACCGTATCTCTACTTGTCCTGTGATGCAGAGGCCAGGAGGGCCAGCTCAGCAGTTTTCAGCATTGCCAGCTCCGGTGGCAACCCCGAGTGGAGGGCCAGTATTAGCAGTAAGGCCCCTAGCCCAGCGTCTACCAACGCAGGCTCAGATGTTTCGCCAGGCACAGGAAGCCGAAGGCCCTCAGAGGCAGCAACAACATGGTCGAGGAAGGCAGCAACAAGGGGCTCCGCGAGGCCAGGCTCTCACATTGACCTTGGAAGAGGCTCTAGCGTCTAGTGACGTGGTGGCAGGTAAAATTCTCGTCACCTCATTTTCCGCCGTAGCATTATTTGATTCAGGCGCTACTCATTCATTCATCTCTGCACAATATGCTACACGGATTGGATTAGAGTTTGAGGCATTGCCGGAGAGGATGGATATACTCACCGGCAATAGGCTCGTAGAAGTTAGCAGGGTGCGCTTTTCATGTCCGGTAGAGGTGTGTGGGCATTTACTGCCCGCATCATTGATTGAATTCCCTATGGGGAATTTTGATGTTGTTCTTGGCATGGACTGGTTGAGAGACAGTCATGCGACAATTGATTGTAGGGGAGGTAGGGTCATATTCAGCATTCCTGGGATGGAGCAGTTCATTTTTACTCGAACCTTGAAGAATCAGGCCGGAGGCGTCATCTCAGCATCAGTGTCAGAGCCAGGACAGATTCCGAGAGTGGTCGAAGATTTTCTCGACGTCTTCCCTGATGAGCTTCCAGGGATACCCCCAGTCAGAGAGGTAGAATTTAGCATTGAGTTGAACCCTGGAACGAGGCCTGTTGCAGACAGAGTTTACAGAATGTCGCCGTCAGAACAGGATAAGTTGTATCAATATGAAGAAGAGTTGAAGTCTAAGGAATTCATCCGTGACAGTAAATCGCCCTGGGCCGCGCCAGTGATTCTAGTTCCCAAGAAGGATGGGTCGACGAGGATGTGCATCGACTACCGCAAGCTGAATGCAGTAACAGTGAAGAATAAGTACCCGCTACCAAGGATTGATGACCAGTTTGACCAGTTGAGCAAGGCCAGCGTCTTTTCCAAGATCGATCTTCGGTCAGGATACTATCAAGTAAGAGTCCGGGAGCAAGACATACCAAAGACAGCATTCAGATCTAGATATAGGCATTATGAGTTTTTAGTAATGCCCTTTGGACTAACCAACGCCCCCGCAGTATTCATGGATTTAATGAACCGCATCTTTCTACCGTACTTGGATAAATTTGTGGTGGTGTTCATAGATGACATTCTTGTCTATTCCAGCAGTGAAGAGGAGCATGAGAAACATCTTAGGACTGTCTTACAGACATTGAGAAAGCATCAACTTTATGCGAAGCTCGACAAGTGTGAATTCTGGTTAGATCACATTTCGTTCCTAGGGCATGTAATTTCTGGGGCAGGAGTGTCAGTGGATCCGAAGAAGATTGAGGCCGTAGAGCATTGGCCAGTCCCGAGAATGGTTGCAGAAGTGCGAAGTTTCTTAGGATTAGCTGGTTACTACAGAAGGTTTGTGGCAGACTTTGCCAAGATCTCTGCGCCCTTAACGCGTTTGACGCACAAGGACGTAGAGTTTGTTTGGTCAGCTAGCTGTCAGGCATCATTTGAAGAATTAAAGAAGAGACTGATCTCAGCCCCGATCTGGACGCTTCCAGTAGGAGCGGGAGGCTTTACAGTATATTGTGACGCATCTGGGAAGGGTCTTGGATGTGTATTGATGCAGCACGGAAAGGTGATAGCATATGCGTCTCGACAGCTTCGAGACCATGAGAAGAATTACCCGACTCACGATTTGGAGTTAGCAGCTGTGGTGTTTTCGCTCAAGTTGTGGAGGTATTATTTATACGGAGATCGGGTAGAGATCTATACTGATCATAAGAGTTTGAAATACGTATTCACGCAGCGAGATTTGAACATGAGGCAAAGAAGATGGTTAGAACTGCTGAAGGATTTTGATTTAGATCTTCAGTATCATCCAGGCAAGGCGAATATAGTTGCAGATGCACTGAGTAGGAGAGACAGTACCTTTATCTTGACCTCGCAGAAGCATATTTTAGAAGACCTTCAGAGTATGGGAATCGAAGTAGTTTTGCCAAGGGATATAGGAAGAATGACCAGTATGCGGATTCAGTCAACCTTAGTAGAGAGGATAAGGACAACACAAGCAGGAGATCCACAGATTCAGAAGTTGCGGTCGGAGTGTGAATCAGGCCGTAGGAAGGAGTTAGTGATTCATGAAGATGGTACGCTCAGGTTTGGAAACAGACTCTGTGTACCGAGTGGAGACCTTCGGCAAGAAGTTATGTCCGAAGCTCATAGTTCTATTTACTCCATTCATCCAGGAGGAACGAAGATGTATCGAGATATCAGGCAGTACTTTTGGTGGAATGGCATGAAAAGAGAGATAGCGAGATTTGTATCCAAGTGTCTGGTATGTCAGCAGGTAAAAGCCGAGCAGCAGAGACCAGCAGGATTGCTACAGCCGCTTCCTATCCCAGAATGAAAATGGGAGCACATCACGATGGACTTTGTGACCGGTTTACCTAGATCTCCGGCTGGCAAGAATGCAGTCTGGGTAATAGTAGATCGACTCACGAAGGTCGCTCATTTCTTTCCCTTCCGAGTTGGACAGACTACTGAGCAGTTAGTAGAAATGTACATGAAGCAGATAGTGAAGCAGCACGGTGTTCCAGTTAGTATAGTATCAGATCGGGATACGCGGTTTACTTTCCATTTTTGGCGGAGCTTACACCAAAGTTTGGGAACCAAGTTAAGATTCAGTACTGCTTATCATCCACAAACCGATGGGCAATCAGAAAGAACCATCCAGACGTTAGAAGATATGCTACGGGCGTGTACCTTGGATTTTGGCAGATCTTGGGAGGATCACCTTCATCTAGTGGAGTTCTCCTATAACAACAGCTATCAGGCTAGCATTTAGATGGCCCCGTTCGAAGCATTGTACGGAAGGAAGTGCAGGTCCCTTTTGGCATGGGACGACGTCGGAGAACGGAAGTTGTTGGGACCAGAGATGATCACGCAGACTGTGGAGATAGTTAAGTTGGTCAGAGAGCACCTTCGAGTTGTACAGGACCGACATCGTCATTGGGCAGATCAGCATCGTAGGCCTCTAGAGTTCAGATTTGGCGACCAAGTGTTTCTGCGGATTCTGCCTACTCGGGGTATCATCAGATTTGGAACCCGAGGAAAGCTTAGTCCAAGATATGTTGGTCCTTTTAAGATTCTCGCTCGGGTAGGCGATGTGGCTTATCGACTTACCCTTCCGCCTTCGTTAACTGGCATACATGATGTGTTTCATGTGTCCCAATTACGTGGGTATGTCCCGGATCCGAGTCATGTCCTCGATCATTCTGAGTTAGTCGTTGGTACCGACGTAACTTACGAGGAACAACCCGTATCTATTTTAGACCGGCGAGAGAAGGTACTCAAGAATCGGACGATAAGCCTTGTCCGTGTTTCTTGGAACCATCACTCTCTGGAAGAGTCAACCTGGGAGCGCGAGGACGAGATCAGATCTCGGTATCCGCATTTGTTTGACTAATAAGGTATATTTTTGTACCTTATTAACACGATTCCATGCTTATCTGCACCTGCTTATTTTGCACTTTGTGATGTACGATAATAACTGCTATGATAGTTGACTTGTATATGATTGAGCCTTGCTTGCCCTGATTTCACTATCCTATCTTGGCTGGAATTCCGAGGACGGAATTTTTCTAAGAAGGGTAGAGATGTCACTCCCCGATCCTGGAATACATATTTTAATATGTAAACCGATAAATTGTATTTACCTTGTATTTATACTATATTTATTTTGCTGTATTTCCCAAAAATATTTGACAAAATATTATTTTCTAATTTATTTTTTGTATTTGGGCCCACAGTTTTGGCTCATTTGGGTAACCTATTCTTGGTTCACCAATGGTTCATCTTGAACCCTTTGGTTCATCATGAACCCATGGGTCCAAGATCTTTATATATATAACCCATCTCCTTCTCTCTCCTCTCATTTACTTCCTCTCATTTATTTCCTCCACCAACCAAGGCAAGTACCAACTTGCTCAAGAGATGGATCAATGATTTTGTCAATGATTTCTTACAAAACTATTTGCCAAAACATGTTCTTCTCCTCAATCTATACTAGTTTAGAACTTAGAAATTTCCATTTTGAAGCTTTAATTTTCGTAGATCTAGGTTTTAATTATTTTCGGATTTTGCATGGTTTGATCTACTTTAGTTGGATTTTATGGGTTTTTGGTGCTTCCATGTGGAAGCGCATTCAGTTTCACCCAAGTTGGAACTTTGGAAATCTGGATTTGGAGTTCGGATGGCCAAGTTATGATGCTTTGAAGTTTGGGTTCAGCCATGGTGTTCTTGCTGTTTGGAGAAGACAGTGAACAGTGTGCTCCGTTTGAGCACGCTTCCTATTGGAAACGTGTCTCTCCTTGAGCTTGCGTGACTTTTCACGCAGCTCTCTCTCCTTGAGCTTGCGTGACTTTTCACGCAGCTCTCTCCTTGAGCTTGCGTGACTTTTTACGCAGCTCTCTCCTTGAGCTTGCGTGACTTTTCACGCAGCTCTCTCTCCTTGAGCTTGCGTGACTTTTCACGCAGCTCTCTATCCTTGAGCTTGCGTGACTTTTCACGCAGCTCTTCCCTTGAGTCTGCGTGACTTTTCACGCACGCTGGCTTGAGTGAGCCTTAGTGGGCCTGCGTGACTTTTCACCCCTTGAGCGTGCGTGCTTTTGTGCGTACACTTTTGATATTTTATTAGATAGTATATGCCCGTTTTATATCCTTACGCCTTTTGTCCCGAGCATGATATGAGCACTAATGTGACCCCGGAGAACAAAGTGTTCCTACCTGATACATGTACCTGAATGTCCCAGTTCTTGTTCATGCTCGACAAAAGACTCGTAACTCCACGTGGCGTATTTGCAATAATGCATTACACTAAGGAGGGTAGCACATGTTGACATACTGATTGACATGGATCCTCTTTGGGGTACTCGTACTAAAGTACGACTTTAGGAGGATAATCATGCAGGCCATAGCATGTGAGTCCAAGATTTCACCTAGGGTTAAACTAGGCAACTAAATATACTAGATGCATGGGGAGGGCAGAATCCCGAGATCGTGTTACACCAGCCGTCTTGAGATATTGTCTTAACGCGCCGGCTGGTCTCCACGAATACTGTGTCATCTGCAACGAGTGGATGACTGTATCCGATTAATTCCTGCTATATAATATATGTTTTGGCAAGGTGGCCTTACGAGGGACCTGTGCTCAAATTATACCTGTCTACGCGAACCCCCGGGTTGGCTAGCCTTGCTGGAAAGATACGATCTGAGGATTCTCTAAATAACATGACGCGAGGATAACCTCGTCCTACTAGAAACTCGTAGACTTGATTGGCCGTAAAAACGACTTGCTTGTATCCTATTACCTTCTGTGAATAACTGAGGGAAGCAGACTGTCATGGTACGTAATCCAACCTATGTTCTTGTTTGATTGTTGGGTTGGTTATCGTACTATGATGGGCTGTGGACCGAAGTTATGAACGGAAGATATATTCTGGTTGTGAAGTGCTACTTCTGTGAATGACTGAGGAACATGGTCCATCATAGTACATGATCCAACCCATGTTCTTGTTTGATTGTTGGGTTGGTTATTGTGCTGTGATAGGCTATCGACCGAAGTCACGATCAGGAGATTTTATTGTTTATACCTTTTAACTTATGTGAAAGTTATAGAGTACGACACGTCCCGACTCCATGCGGCACCTTTTGTCCTTGTTTGGTTGTAAGGGTGCCATATGGGTTCGAGGATGTTGCGCTACCCTATAATAGTAGCATAAGTATTACTAATATCAATTATTCTATTAACTGGGTTTTTAATCTTAACTCTTGTGCTCCTTTGGCGGTACTTGCTATTCGGGGCTGACCCCGCTGGTTTTGTTTGGCCAGATTCCGTAGCAGAGCCTGAGGACACGATCTTCCTCCCTGACATCCATGGTGCATACTAGAAGCATGGCGGTTTGGGGACTCGAGTGGGTTTCTTCTCCACCACTCCTGCTTATACTTTTGCGGCGTTTAGCCACCGGCACCTGTTAGCCGGATTACTTGATATTTTGTGTCAGTACAGAATTATAATTAAACAGACTGCAGCTGTGTATAATTTTGTACTCCTGACTCTCTGAGATAGCTAAATTATAAAGCTAGTCTCTCATGACCATTTTGATGAAGCGTCGGGGACGCCTTACTGCTTTATCTTTAATGTTCATTTAATTGCTGATGTGATTTGAATGATTGAGACATAGAACTCTGTGGGACCATAGGAGACTTGATTGTAGCATGTACCCCCTAGTCTCTCGACAGCCACGATCGCCGTATGACGTTACGTACCTCATATGGAGTAGCTGGCCTAGTCCGTCTTCGTATTTCGGTACTGGGGCGTGACAAACCTTTTTAGCTTTTCGGTGAGAGGACCAGCTCCGGTCCAGCAGTAGCAGTATCCATTTTCGAGGCCCTTGCCGCCTCAGCCCCAGATGTTCCAGTAGCAGAACCCCCAGCAGCATGTTCAAGTCCAAGCCCAGAGTCAGAGCAGGCAGCGAGGATTTCAGCAGAGGGGACCAGCACCCCGAGGGCACGGTCAGGCTATGGTGATGACCGTGGAGGAAGGATTGGCACCAGGAGAGGTAGTGGCAGGTACTATTCTCGTCAACTCCTTTCCAGCTTCAGCTTTATTTGATTCTGGTGCATCGCATTCATTTATGTCTGCACGATTCGCGACACGGGTAGGATTGGAGCCTGAGTCATTATCAGTAAGGCTTAATATACTTACTGGTAACGAACTTGTGGGAGTAGATAGAGTGTTTTCCTCGTGTCGGATCGTAGTTAGCGGTAGAGAATTCTCCGCTAGATTGATAGAGTTCCCGATGGCCGATTATGATGTGGTCCTAGGGATGGATTGGTTGGGAAACCGGTATGCTAGGATAGACTGCCATATTGGCAGGGTTGTTTTTAGCATTCCAGGCGAGCCGGAGTTTTCTTTCTTCCGAGGCGAAGTTGAGTCAACTCCTTCAGTATTGCGGATGACAGTAGCAGCAGTTCAGTTGCCCAGGATAGTCGAGGAGTTCCTAGATGTTTTCCCAGAAGAACTTCCAGGTATGCCGCCGGAGCGGGAGATCGAGTTCACTATAGACTTGATTCCCGGGACAGTCCCAGTGTCAGAGAGAGTCTACAGGATGGCGCCGTCAGAGTTGGAGATATTGTACAAGATGATTGAAGAACTCAGAACCAAGGGATTCATTCGTGCTAGTGGATCGCCTTGGGGAGCCCCGATGCTTTTTGTAAAAAAGAAGGATGGTACGTCCAGGTTATGTGTTGATTATCGTACCTTGAACTCAGTGACAATCAAGAACAGATACCCTCTTCCGAGGATAGATGAATTATTTGATCAACTCAAGGGGGCTTCAGTATTCTCGAAGATTGATTTGCGCTCAGGTTATCATCAGATCAGAGTCAGAGAGCAGGACATCCCGAAGACAGCTTTTAGATCGAGATATGGGCATTGGGAATTCCTAGTTATGCCTTTTGGAGCAACCAATGTGCCGACAGTATTCATGGACCTCATGAATCGCATCTTCATGCCTTACTTAGATCAGTTTGTGATTGTGTTCTTGGATGACATTCTGGTCTACAGTAAAGAGTGAGGCGGAGCATGAGCAGCATCTCCGTGTGGTTCTTCAGATCCTCAGAGAGCACCAGTTATATGCCAAGTTCAGTAGATGCGAGTTCTGGCTCGATCGTATTTCGTTCTTGGGTCATATCATCACTCGAGGAGGAGTAGAAGTGGATCCCCAGAAGATTATGGCTATTGAGTCATGGCTAGTGCCCAGCATAGTTGCAGAGGTTCGCAGTTTTCTTGGATTGGCCGGCTACTACCAGCGGTTTGTTTCGAATTTTGCTCGAATTTCAGCGCCATTGGCACAGTTGACCCGCAAGGATGCGCAGTTTGCTTAGACAGCAGAGTGTCAGAGTTCTTTTGAGCAGTTGAAGCGAGGCCTGATAACAGCTTCTATTCTCATACTTCCAGATGGGACCGGAGGATTCTCAGTGTACTGTGATGCTTCAGGCAGAGGTTTAGGATGTGTTCTGATGCAGCATGGGAAGGTAATAGCTTATGCGTCACGACAACTTCGTGATCATGAGAAAAATTACCCAACCCATAACTTGGAGCTGGCAGCAGTGGTGTTTGTACTTAAGTTGTGGAGGTACTACTTGTATGGAGACAGGGTGGAGATTTTCACCGACCACAAGAGCCTGAAGTATGTTTTCACCCAGAAGGATCTTAACATGCGTTAGAGAAGGTGGCTGGAGCTTCTTGTGGATTATGATGTCAACCTGCAGTATCATCCTGGGAAGGCCAATGTTGTTGCGAATGCATTGAGCAGGAGAGCGGGAGTTTATTTTCTAACATCGCAACCAGAGCTGTTAGCAGATCTTCAGAAGATGGGTATTGAAGTTGTTCTCCCTTCCAGTGTGGCCTTGATGGCCAGTATGCAAGTTCAGTCCACTATAGTCGAGAGGATCCGGATGGCGCAGTCGGCAGATTTCAAGCTTTAGCGACTCAGAGCAGAGTGTGAGACAGGACGAAGACCAGAGTTATGCATTCATGAGGATGGTACACTTCGACATGGTAAGCGTCTTTGTGTACCCAGCGGAGATATCCGGCAGGAGATCATGTCAGAAGCGCACAGTTCACAGTATTCCATCCATCCCGACAGTACGAAGATGTACCGTGATATCCGGCATCATTTCTGGTGGAATGGCATGAAGCGGGAGATAGCTCGGTTTGTCTCTCGGTGTTTGGTTTGCCAACAAGTTAAAGCCGAACATCAGAGACCAGCTGGACTTCTTCAGCCCTTACCGATTCCAGAATGGAAGTGGAAGCATGTGACCATGGATTTTGTGACTGGACTACCTAGATCCCCAGCTGGTAGAGATGCTATCTGGGTTATAGTTGACAGGCTCACGAAAGTGGCTCACTTTCTTCTATTCAGAGTTGGTCAGTCGACGGCTCAGTTAGCAGAGATGTACCTCAGGCAAATTGTCAGATTGCACGGTGTGCCAGTCAGAATCACCTCGGACTGAGATTCAAGATTTACGTCGTACTTTTGGCGTAGCTTGTAAGAGAGTTTGGGAACTCATCTCCAGTTCAGTTCAGCATATCACCCGCAGACAGATGGCCAGTCGGAGCGTACGATCCAGACTCTTGAAGACATGTTGCGGTCTTGCACACTTGACTTCGGTGGTTCATGGGAAGATCACTTGCACCTAGTAGAATTCTCGTACAACAATAGTTTCCAGGCCAGTATCCAGATGGCACCGTTCGAGGTACTGTATGGTAGGAAGTGCAGATCTCCGCTAGCCTGGGATAATGTTGGAGAGAGACAGATGCTCGATCCAGAAATGATTGCCCAGACAGTTGAAGTGGTCAGGCGAGTCAGAGATCATCTTCGAGTTGCCCAAGATCGCGAGCACCATTGGGCCGATTCTCATCGGCGCCCTCTCGAGTTTTCGGTCGGCGATCATGTATTCCTGAGGATTTCTCCTAACCGTGGCGTCATTCGTTTCGGCGTACGGGGAAAGCTTAGTCCTAGGTATATAGGGCCGTTCGACATTCTGGAGCAAGTAGGAGATGTATCCTATCGTCTCGCTCTTCCACCGTCGCTAAGCGAGGTGCATAACGTGTTCCATGTATCCCAATTACGACGGTATATCCCGGACCCGAGCCACATCCTGGATCATTCGGAATTGGTTGTTGGTACCAACCTTTCGTATGAGGAGAGGCCCGTATCTATATTGGACCGAAGAGAGAAGATCCTCAAGTTAGTCCGAGTTGCTTGGGGTCATCACTCTTTGGGGGAGTCAACGTGGGAGCGTGAGGATGATATCCGATTGCGATATCCCGACTTGTTTGACTCGTGAGGTATAAAGTCTTTCTTATGCCTCATGCCTTCGATTCCTTGCTTGAATGAGTGATTGTATGCCTAGTTATAGCTTGCATGTGATTAATGTAGCTTGTCATTGCTCTTCTAGCCTCTTGATTAAATTCCGAGGAGGGAATTCTTTTAAGGTGCGTAGAGTTGTAATGCCTGTGTTCGTATTACGTATTTTGGGATACGTATACGTATTTTATTCTGTATTGCATGATTCTTTGTTTAGTTTTCTTCATGGCTTGTCTTGGTTTATTCTTGGCCCGGGTTGGCTTGGTTCGGTTGGGATTATTTTGGTTCATCATGAACCATAGATAAACCCTCTACCGACCACCACCTTTGATATTTATTGCCATTTCTTCTTTCTCTCTCTTCATTACTCATCTTCTTCTCCTCATTTACTTTCTTACCTACCAAAGAGAGGGAGAGAGGTCTAGGCAAGTGCAACTTGCTTCCACAAGAGAGCTCATTTTTATTGTTCAATTAGCTTCTCCTCATGTTTCTAAGACACTTTAGAACTTGTCATTTTTCGTTTTGAAGCTTTAATTTTCGTAGATCTAGAATTTAGTTATTTTTGGATTTTGGTGGTTTTGATCTATCAAACTTCTTTGTTTTCAAGTTTTGATGGTTCCATATTGTAGAAAATTTTATTCTACCCAATTTTGATCTTTGAAAAGTTGGATTTGGACTTATTTTGACCAAGTTATGGACATTTGAAGCTTTGGGTTCAACCATAGAGTTTTTGCTGTTTGGAGAAGACAGTGAGCAGTGCACGAGCTTTTTAGCTTGTGCCACTGAGCTGCACGCGCTCTTTAGCGTAGCGCGGTCTGACTCATACGCTGTCTTTTGGAGGCGTATGACTCGCATACGCTCGCTTGCTTGACAAGGAGTCGTATGGACCTCATACGCTGCCTTTTGGAGGCCTATGATTCGCATACGCTCGCTTGCTTGACAAAGAGTCGTATGGACCCCATACGCTGTCTTTTGGAGGCGTATGACTCGCATACGCTCGCTTGCTTGACAAGGAGTCGTATGGACCCCATACGCTGCTTTTTGGAGGCGTATGACTCGCATACGCTCGCTTGCTTGACAATGAGTCGTATGGACCCCATACGCTGCCTTTTGGAGGCGTATGACTCGCATACGCTCGCTTGCTTGACAAAAAGTCGTATGGACCCCATACGCTGCCTTTTGGATGCGTATGACTCGCATACGCTCGCTTGCTTGACAAGGAGTCGTATGGATCCCATACGCTGTCTTTTGGAAGCGTATGACTTGCGTACGCTGGCCTGAGCGTAGCTTGACCTGAGCGTAGTCTGTCCTGAGCGTAGCCTGTCTTGAGCGTAGCCTGGCTTGAGCGTAGCCTGGCTTGAGCGTAGCCTGACCTTTTGTCTTGAACTTGATAATCAAGAATTTACTTGATATATTTGGAATTGATAATTGAGCATGACGTGATAGTGACCCGTAGTGGTGCACTCCTGACATAATAACCCGAAATGACCTGATAGTGGCCCGTTATGGCGCACTCATGACAAGTACACTTGGCATGATAACCTGACATGATATATCTTGATAAGCTGTTGCGACGGCTACCTGACATGACATGACCTGTATAATAACCTGGATGCCATGGGCGATTGTGCTTGTATAAATAAACCAGTCCTGTCTTGCATCATGTCTAGGATGGGACTCCTGAGTACCACGGTCAGGAGCACCTATTGAAATGAACTAAGGACTAAAAACTAGATTAATACATTAGTCATGAAGAGATTTCCCAGCTACAGGCAATCCCATTACCTGGGCACGCCTTGGGATATGTAGCCTGCCGTCAAGTAGGGCACATTTCCAGCACACTGTCATGTGTTGCACCCTTCAAGCTACCTAAGGGTACATTCGTTTTCTAGACGATGTACCCACCTGAATTCAACTCTAATCTTTTAACCCGGGGAACCTGGATGGTCTGCAGGGCTTGTGGCTGTGGAATAATCTCACTGCATCTTGTTAGTAATTAGGCTTGTGACAACCCTAGTTAGTTAAAGTATCAAGCCGTAATTCTTGCTTGGCCGCGAAGTGATTGGATGGAGTCCAACCAGTCTAGTCTCGTCCTGATCCTGTTCCAGATTGCTGCATGACCAGAATGCTTGCATTTATTTTACCGATAAATGGTGAGAATTCCAAGTTCTGTTCAGACGAAGGGTTACAACCCCGGTCCTTGTTTGGTTTACGGGTTGTAACCTGGTTATCTGAATAGTTCCATGGTTATCTCGTCGTATATCATCCTGATGTATTTTTCTTATTTCCAGTTCTTAATTTATTCCAGCTCTTACTTTTATTTATACCTTGTGCTGATTGCTGGTTTTAGTTCTTAAGTGAAGCCTCCTTTGTGGCACTTGCTCTTTCTGGGGTCTGACCCAGTTGGTTTTGTGTGGCCAGATTTCGGAGCAGCTCCACAGGATCTACCGACCTTCCAGCCAGATGGTGGCCACTAGACGGAACCATGGCAACGAGTGGGTTATTTTTGTCTCTCCCACTCTATTGTAAAAATATTATTTTGAGGCATTTAGCCGACGAGCACCTGTTTAGCTCGATTGCACTTTACTTACTGTCTGCCTACGGGCTGTAACATGATTGACAGATCCTAGGGTTGATCATGTATGACTAAACTCTTGCTAGTCCTAACATTTTGTAACGGCTAGCTTCATGATAAACTGAATATGTAATGTTTGGGATGCCTTACTATTGTATATTTAATGATCATACATCTTGTGACTTTTACTTACTTGCTTATGATTGAGATACTAGACTTGTTCATGACCTTAAGGGACTGTTGGCTTATAGATAAACCCTCATGTATCTAGACAACCGTGACCGTATAGCGAGATGGATTCCATTTTATATACGTAGCTGGCTATGTCTGCCCCCGCTCTCCAGTATTCTGGTTCTGGGGCGTGACATGCTCTAAATCACTAGTCACTGGTAGCTCTTTACTGATAGTAGATATTTCTATTACAGTTCTCTCTCTGTTTACATACTGCATTTCTTCAGTATCTATATCTTACTTTACTGCATGATTATATTTTCTAACCTGCTATGAACTGTTGAGATGTATTGTGCTCGCTCCTGTCCTGACTGGACCTGTTGATAACTTTTATAGATAGCCCGGAGGTTGCCTGCTAGCTTAGAGGAGACACAGTAGAAGTTGTATAGATAGCTAGGGTTTTGCTTATAGCTTGTTTTCAGTTGCCTTGAGTTGTATTTATGGATTACTGTATTTAAGCTTTGAGATGTATTTCTGGGTTTGTGTATCTTAGACACTTAGACTTCTATCTGCGGTATCTCTTCTGGATTTCATGTTTTATCTATCTTCCATTATGCTCTACCTTAGATGTGATTGAGTTTACATTCTGCTATGTCACCCCCATTCGGGGAGTATAAACTGCTTAGCTTTATAATGTTAGATATTGTGACCTAGGACAGCGTTCTACCGCCGACACTGCGGTATAGGCTGGGCGTTGTTACGTACTCGTACCCTCACAGTGGGTGCGGATCGTGACACGTTTTTAGTGGTGGCCCATGCAGGTCGAGTTTGTGTAGTGGTTTTTGAACTAGAGTACCACTACAGCCTGTAGTAGGATTATGATATATTTTGAAGGTACTCAATCATAGTTAGGATCCCTCGAGAGATTCCTGGGACGAATCTTGAGAATCTTATTTTAACTTCGATTTGAAAACTCTTCTTCCCTTGATATGATTTATCTTTACTTTCTTTAGTTGAATTTGAGTTTGTATTTATTAATTTTGGGGATGATTGTTGAATTTTGAATCTTGATGTTAGCAGTTGCATCCGAGTTTGTATTTATATGATTTGATGGATTTTGTTCATTTTTGAATCTTGATGTTCGTTGATAAATTTGATTTTTGGGTATTCATTGTTGATTTAATTTAATCTTTGTCAAGATGAAATTATATGGGCTAGGTCATCTAAGTTATGGAATCTAGTCTTCTACAGTCACATTAGCCAGCATGGTGAGGACATATAGTCTGATTTTGGATATATTTCTCGGGTGTGGGAATTTAAGGTTTTCGCAGCCAAGCTAGCGGCATCACAAAAATGTTAAATACCATGATTCTAGAGGTATGTGCCTAAGTCGAGGATTCTGTGATTATCGTAGCCTTGCTTACTAGTATGACGAGGATTTAGAGCACCATGATTTTGGATAGACGCATATGATTATCAGATTGTACCTTAAATATTTTTGAACATGTTTTCTCTACTTTTGTTTCAGTCCTTTAAATTTTTTTTATTATTTGTTTTGTTTGTTTTGCTTCTCATTATTTAACTTAGGAGTAGCTTTAGCTGCTTTTATAAACCTTGTG
This sequence comes from Iris pallida, assembly GCA_029216955.1. Classification (NCBI taxonomy): domain Eukaryota; kingdom Viridiplantae; phylum Streptophyta; class Magnoliopsida; order Asparagales; family Iridaceae; genus Iris; species Iris pallida. The sequence continues at coordinate 386,056 of JANAVB010031420.1, forward strand.
TAACTTTTGCTATGAGTTTTTCATAATACAATGAATCGATGATTTTTGCTAGACCTTATATTGGATTTGATATTTTAGCTCTGGGTTTCAAAATGGTTCCTTCTTTTAAACGGATAAGTAGAACAGATTTTATTGTTATTTCCTTCTTGCTATTATCCTTGTATTAAATAATAATAATAATAAAACTGTCTTGATTTCACCAATCACCTACTTGCAATCTTGGTAGGAATCTAAATGTTAGTCTTAACATAGAATTAATTTTTATATTGGGACATGAGAATATATATATATATATATATATATATATATATATATATATATATATATATATATATATATATATATATATAGCAGACACTTGCCTGATAGGTATGCATGCTGCACTTTGAATTCCAACCTATCTAAATACATATTAATATGTTGTTGATGTTTAAATTATCAAAACCCCAATATTTCTGGTTCTCTGCTTTTTCCAGTTTAAATTCGTAATTCAAATATAAATTTCATGTTAGTAGTTTTGTTTATATCACTGCACATGTATGTTATATACAGGGTTTCAACTCTTAAGGGAATTGGTTGAGTTTTGTGTTTGAATTTGAAAAATCTAAGACTGTGTGCATATTAACCCTTAATACTGGATTCCAAATGTTTAGTTCAACTTGCTATTTTTTTTAAATGTAATATTTAGAACTGTGTACATTGTTGTATGTAGGGATATGATGTTAGGTTTATACTCTTACATATTAAGTTGTGATAAACATTGGGTTAGTTGATGTTAAATTTCTCCAAATCCTAAAACTGAATACATGTTAACATTTCACATTGATTTCCAATGTTTAGTTCAATTTCAGATTTAATATGTAATATTGAACTGTATACATAGCTAAATGTATGGATAGTATGTTAGGGTTTCTTCTCTATCATGTTAGGATGTATTGGAAGCATTGAGTTAGTTGTGATGTTTCAAATCCCTAAAAATCTGAAACTGCATTATGTTAATATTACATTAGTTTAAATGTTAGCTTATTTTCAGATTTTGTATGTAAATGCTGAACTAAAACTGGGTTTAACCTTTCAATACTAAAGCTATAACCCTGTACAAGGACACACACACCCTAACTTAGTATACATTGCCATGTAAACCTAACCCTTCCTCTCTATGTTATGTTCATATATCTATATAGATATATATATATAGTTTATGCATACATGTTATATTGTATATAGATACATAACTAAATTTCTACCTCTCTAAACATATAGATATATGTATATATATGGTTAGCCATGCATGTTATGAGTAAATAGGTTGTGCTAGATTGTTTAACCAATATGCCATGAGTAGTGTAACTTGATAGCTATTGTTTTGAAACCCAAATCCTCCTATACTCTTCATGTATATTTCACATACACACATGCCTACTATCTAACCATATGAACATATACACATACACCCATACACACACGAACCACACAACCTTACATAATGCTAGCTTTTCCTTCTCAAACACTCTCTCTCTCTCTCTATATATATATATATATATATATATATATATATATATATATATATTGTGATTGGATTTTAATGTAATTGACTTTCATTCTTTAACTTTTGATTGCGATTTTCTTTGAATAGTACCCCTTTATAGATAATTGGTAGTCATCTTTACTTATTTTTGATAAGTACCAGTTTCATATAGGATGGTAGACTGCCTTACAGTTTTGATGATTATTATTTCTATATATTTTCTAGTTTAGCACCCTAGATTGCTTGTGTGTTTTGATACCCTATGACCGTTTTGGTTAGCATGACTAGTATACCTAGATGAGACTTTCAATACCACCGTATGCCACGACCCTATATGTCATCCTTTTAAATCGTATGATTGTTTAATTTCTGAGACTTTGATTGTGGGGGGTTTGACCTAGAAGGAGTATGAACATTTTAATTTCGAGGACGAAATTTTTCTAAGGTGGGTAGACTTGTAACACCCAGTTTTCTAAAATGAGGGTAATTTTAAAATTTTGTAATTTTAATCAATTATTGATTTGACATTTAAATCATGATACAATTTTTGGTAATTTTTAAATCATTTTAAAACTATTTAAAATCATGACTTGTGATTTTGATGTTTTGCTAGTGAAATCCTAGAGACTGTTTGACCTAGAGCCTAACCATGTGATTATGATGTTTTAATGTCATTTCTGGCCTAAGGATATTTTGCATTTGACCTCTTTGAATTATTTTGATATTTATTACGTTGGTGATTGTTGATTTTGGCCTTTGATATGTGTGATTTTGTGATGGTTCGTATAAGTTTTTATTTACAAATGTTTGATGTACCTCAAAGAGATTTTTTTTTATTGCTGATTTTTTTGAAAAGTATTTGAATGAGATTGTTTTCTTCATGTGTTTCCTGTGATTGCTTTGTTTTAATTTCGAGGACGAATTGTTTTAAGGTGGATAGATTTGTCACCCCCAGTTTTCAGAAATAGGGATATTTTTGTCATTTTATATTTTTGAATATTTTTGAAATTTATTTTATTATTTATGATATTATTTTGGGGTTGAAATTTATTTTATTATTTATGATATTGTTTTGGGGTTATTTGAGTCGGGTTCGAATTTCAACTCAATCCGACTTGAAACGGGGACCCGGGGGTAGTTTGACTCTAGTGGGACCCACACACTAGTTAGGCATGGCCCACATGATATTAATTTTAGTCCACATGATATTAATTTTAGATACTAGTTAGACTAATTATTTACGGATAGATTTAGTTTAATTAGAGACTTAAAACTAGACTAAATTGACCTCAACCTTTAACCCATTCCTAATTTAAATCAAATAGATTAGTGGAGGGCATTTTAGACATTCAAATAGGGGACACCTCACCCTTTTTGGGCCGCCACTTATGGGGGGGATAAGGAGTGAGTCACTCCTTCATTCATTTGTTTTCATCCACTTTCTCTCTCTTGTTCTTCCCCAAATTAATTTAGAGATGAACCTCCATTGATTTCATCTCCAAATCAACCCCTTCTTCCACCAAATCTTCTTTATTTCTCTTCTACTCCATGGTTAGAGGGTGCTAGCCAAGTTTGGGAGGATTCATAGCTCGTTCGTGTCCTTTTGGAATCTCTACGTGTCGGTGCCGTATCAGAAGGCTTTTCCTTTGAATCTCTCTCCCGGAAGGTATAATCTCTCCTCTAATCCATCCCTACATGCATATAGAAATATTTTGAACCCATAGGAATGACCCCCATGGTTGTATCTCCATTTGTGTCCATTTCGTGTCCATTTGGAGGTCATAGGTGTGTCCTTTGTGTTGTGGTTGTGTCCATGTGGGAAAACCCCAAATTTGGACACACTATGTGTTGTTGTTATGTATGAATGAATTATTACATGTTTAATCTCATATTTTTGTATTGGAGATGTGTTCTATAGTGTCTCATATATATATATTAGTGTAGAGAGTGAGTTCTTGATATATTATGTTATATACTTGTGTTTCTTTTGTCTCAAACTACCTAAATTCGTCATAATTTTTATCCACGTTTTTAATAACTAGAGCAACTTAGAAATATCGTAACTTTTAGCTCATAACTCCAATTAACCTCCCGTTTTTTTAAAAAAAGCATATCGAAGTTAGCTTTCCAAATATATATTTTAATAAGCCAAATTCATTCTGAAACTTTCTGTAGAATTATTTGAGTGTCAGCTGTACGAAAGACGAACGCGTTTCGGTGTTTTTGCGATTTCGGGAGCTTCCGGACACGAAAATGCGATCCGTTTAAAGTTTCGGAAAGCTAACACAAAGATCTATAACATACTTTAATCCTAGAATTTAGTGAATGTCCAAATGGTACAGTATTGGTTTTAAGTAGAAGAGTGACTATACGATATATGTATTTTGTGTAACCTATGAGCCTATGTAGTATGAATATTAAATGAATATAGAGTATGTAATGCATGATATGTTCGATGAATGAAAATAATATATATATGATATATATTCTTTTTATATTAATATATATATATATATATATATATATTTTTTTTTTTTTATGATATATATATATATATATATATATATATATATATATATATATATATATATATATCATAAAAAAAAAAAAATATATATATATATATATATATATATATATATATATATATATATATATATATATATATATATATATATATATGGTTGAATACAATCATGTAGGAATGCGATTAATATAATGCATATAAGCAATGCATAAATGCATGAATGAAAGAATGATATACAATGTATGCATGAAAGTATATAATGAATGCTAGATATGAATGCAAGATATATATGTAATGATAGATATGAAAGCATAATGTATAAATATTGTAATGCAATATATAATGATAACATGTATGGTAATGTAGAGTATATGATGCAAGCATGAATGAATGGAGGAAATATATGTATATAGATAATATAGAATATAATATATGAATGCAAGCATGCAAGATTATGTATTGTATCCATATATGATGTATATAGCCTAATATGGAATGCAATAGATATGGCATTTGCCTATTTACATATCTCTATCTAAACCTCCTATGTGTATAGGTATATAGATGCATACTTGTAGCCATACATGTTAAGTATAAATACTTGTGTAATGTAGATGGTTAGTTTTGTGCCATGTGTAGTGTAAACTCATAACCAGTGTTGATTTTTCTTTTCATGTACACCTCCATGTTCACACACACACATAGCTTTACATGTTAGTTCCTTTCTCTTATATATATATATATATATATATATATATATATAATATTGAATATGCATGATAGTGATGTATCTTGATGTGTGACTTGTGTTGGCTTGTATAGCCTTGTGATTGGTGTGTGATTGCTAGACTAGGCTTGGTTAGGCCTAGTGAGACTTATTAGACTTGTTTGGGTTAAATTTGACCTAGTTGACCTAGTTTGACTAGTCTAGTTGACTAGAGTTGACTGAGTGTTGACTTTAGTCTAGATTGACCTAGAATCATATAGAATGCATAGTAGAACTTCATTATATCATTTTAGACTTGTTGTGACCTGTGCTGTTCTGATTAGGAGCCAGACACCTCTCCTCTAACAGTACATTTACTTCAGACATTCAGATACGAGGCGAGTACATTCTCTGATCATTTCATATCCTGCTTAAAATTATTTCCTGTATTAAATTACTTTAGTTGATACTCTCACGTTGGTCACACGGATTAGTACTATATGGATCCCTTCTTGAGATGTTATCCCTTCAGGGAGCATCGGGTACTCTATGTTCTATGCGTTTCACTTACATGGTGTATCATATGCTTCTTTGGTTCTTTGATCACTTGTGACATATACCCTTATGATCACAGAGTCTTCTCTGAATTCTTATCCCATATATTGGGTCTATCAGAATCCCCATTTATGGGACTACTATGTACCACCCTTCGGGGGCATATCATCCTTTGGGGGCTTATCACCCTTCGGAGGCATATTATCCTTTGGGGTCTTATCACCTTTCAGAGGCTTATCACCCTTCGGGGGCGTATCACCCTTTGGGGGCTTATCACCTTTCGGAGGCTTATCACCCTTTGGGGGCTTATCATCCTTCGGGGGTATATCACCCTTTGGCGGCTTACCACCCTTCGGGGGCTGTTACATAGAATCATAACATAACCTGGTTGGATCCTTGTGTATTAATTGGGGGTACGGGGGAGTATAAATAGCCATGTGAACAATTCCAAAGTAGAATAGCCATGTACGTCTCTTTAGTATAGCCATGTACAAATCAAGTCGTTCACATGTCGACTTTGTGCTCTAAATCACTAGTCACTGGTAGCTCTTTACTTATAGTAGATATTTCTATTACAGTTCTCTCTCTGTTTACATACTGCATTTCTTTAGTATCTATATCTTACTTTACTGCATGATTATATTTTCTAACCTGCTATGAACTATTGAGATGTATTGTGCTCGCTCCTGTCCTGACTGGACCTGTTGATAAATTTTACAGATAGCCTGGAGGTTGCCTGCTAGCCTAGAGGAGACACAGTAGAAGTTGTATAGATAGCTAGGGTTTTGCTTATAGCTTGTTTTCAGTTGCCTTGAGTTGTATTTATGGATTACTATATTTAAGCTTTGAGATGTATTTCTGGGTTTGTGTATCTTAGACACTTAGACTTCTATCTGCGGTATCTCTTCTGGATTTCATGTTTTATCTATCTTCCATTATGCTCTACCTTAGATGTGATTGAGTTTACATTCTGCTATGTCACCCCCATTCGGGGAGTATAAACTGCTTAGCTTTATAATGTTAGATATTGTGACCTAGGACATGTAGAAGCATGGAATTTCACAACCAGAAAGCCCATGCGCTAGACACTACATGCGCTAGAACTCGGACAGAACACTTCACAGCAAAGGCAATAAGTATAGACATTTGAAGAAGGACTTTTTATTTTTATACAAAAGTCTATTACATGTCTAGAAAATGTTGTACAAAGGAGAATTTCTACAAAAGAAAGATCCTAAGTCTACAGCCAGCGGCCACCATGCGTCTCCAGATAGGCGCAGCAGTCGCCATGCGCCGCCAGTTAGGCGCAGCAGATACCATGCGCCTCCAACCAGGCGCATCCCACCATCTCTTCAGCAGCTCAGTTATGTGCATCCAGCTCAGTTATGTGCATCCCTTCAGCAGCCCAGTTATGTGCCGCTCTTCCAGCCAGGCTCACCTGATAAGTGCTTCGACTAAACAAAGCATTTAACCCTCTGTCTGGAACCAAGGAAGAGAAGAGCACCGCAAGTCTGTGGCCAGGAGAGGCTTCGAAAGAGCCTCCAAAGACCAAGGAAGACAGTGATCGAAACCACGGCAAAAGGAGCAGCTTTCAACACAACCAGAGTGGGCAACACCCACTTTGAAGGAAGAAAGAGCCTAGCACCGCCATTCCGATCTACGGCTCTTCCGGAATAACGGAGACGAGACCCGAGCATCCCTATCTTTGGATGGAACAGGCACCTTCCGCCTGCCTCAGAAGCCCTCGACTCCGTCTTTTGGATGTAACAGTCACCTTCAAGTGCATTAACGACGACATGGCGTCTCATCTTCACCCTCGGGAACACTTCGTCAACATAATGCACCCGAATACCCAAGTTCATGTCAGAAGTACGTGAGAGAACGAGAAGCAAACCCTCTCTCCATGCCACTATTTATAGGCCGGGCAGATCAAACCCACGCGCCAAGTGGATGGCTCTCCGAATTCCGTACAATGAACTCACATTAAATGGATGAACCGGATGCCTCGAATTCAGCCAAACGGGTATTTAAAAGCACTCGAGAAGCGAAACAGCCGCATCATTAAAGACGTGTCGGATGCGCCGGCTGGACAGCGCATCACACCCCTTCAAACACCAAGCGCCTCCCACAGATGCGCCCTGAACCAAGCACATCACAGAGGATGCGCCCCCATACGTCCCCATACGCTTAGTGGAACGTCAACCAACGTGCCCATTCAGCTGTCCATCGAATGTCACCAACATTAAATGCTGAACTGACAGAGTTGGCAGCACGCCTCCCCAAGTCTGAACGGTTGACAGCTTTTGCAGGAAACGAAACGTCCACAACGTCAGCATCATCATGACTTTACCCCGACGGCTGCTGCCACGTGGCCACCCAACCATCCGCATGCGCCTCAAAAGCCATGCGCCTCAGACCCTTCTGATCCCTAAAGACAGAAGAAGAGTCTCCAGTTGAAGCTTTGCATGTGCCTCAAAAGCCATGCGCCCCAGACTGATCTCTGATCCCGAAAGACAGAAGGAAAAGTCGCTCGCATGCGCCTCAAAAGCCATGCGCCCAGAATGGTTCGTGACTCCTAAAGGTCACGAGCCAAAATCTCATCATGCGCCCAATCCAAGGCGCATCCCACCAAATCATCCCCCCATCAGATCCGAGATATCCGGGCCATGAGTCGACGACACTTGTCCTTTGACTCAACTCATCCAAGATTTCAGCAACGGAAAGATCTTCTTCTCTGCTACGTGCCGGCTCACAACAGCAGCATAAAGAATTCAACCCCTCGAGTAGGGCGCATCATCCATACGCCTCCATCAGCAATCTCCACGTGGCGTCCCCACGTACCGGCGCATCCTACATATGCGCGCATGAGCAGCCAACCTTCCCAGTTATAAATAGAGGGATCATTTCCTTCTCACCTACGGACAACGCACAGAATCCACAGCGAATATACAGAGAATCACCATAGAGACAGGGACAGACACTCAACGTCTTCCTCCTCTCGGCAAGCTCCAGCACCCAGAGCAATCTACACCTTCAGAGAACCGATAACCGTCGTCAGCCCATCAACGGAGTCAACGCATTACCACTCGCTCCATTGGCACTAAGGACCCAGATTAAATAAAAGTGTACTCCTAGGACTACATCTAAGTCCTATATTGTAACACTGTTCTGTTTGTGTTAAAGTTTTCAATCAAACAATTTTAATGGCAAACAAGCTGGCGACTCTGCTGGGGACCTCTTTCTCCTCTTCCGAGAAAGTCGCGTCACAGGCCGACGACGTAAAGGTAGGCTCCTCCCACAAGACGCTGGTCGTGCACCTCAATCAACAGGCGTACGAGGAGTTCATTTCTGAAGGAAGTGCGAGTCCTTCGAAGCGGCTGCCGAAGCCGAAGAAGACCCGCCGTGTCTGGGTGCGCAAGGTCGACGCCTCGGGCACCACCACTGAAGGGAATGCGCTAATCCAGCCCTCCCTTCCTGCTGACGTTCTTAGTAACCAAGGTGTGCCCGCTGATGCAGCGCATCTCTCGGGGAAGCGTGCGGCTGACCACGTTCCCCAGCCATCTCTCTCTCAGGCGAGGAAGATGCATCGACGGAGCAAGGGCACAGCCAATACCCCCGTGCATAACCTCTGATGCGCCACAAAAAGTCTCTGTCTTTGACAGACTCACTCGCTGTAATGGCAAGGAGAATTTGGATGCTGAGTACTATGCGCCCCAGCGGGCTAGTACAAAAAATCTAAGGCGGCACGGGCCATGCGGCACAAACGTGCTATGCCAGCAGCAGGCCAGAGGTACGTGCTCACAATCATGCGCGCTGCCGATGGCAAGCTGTACAAGGTCGAATCAGGTGCCTCTGCACCAAAAACGAGTCGACCTTCAAAGTCCTCATCTCACTTGGGCGCATCTACTGCGTGCACAACCAAGTCGAGTGAGGCAAATTCAGTGGTCTTGAACTCCCGCACCTCCTCTGGTTGTGCGTTTGAGGTTCGTTCAAGTCACTTCAAATGTTTTGTTCCCCCACTACTGATCGTGATGCCTGCTTGGTATTAGATCTGGGGGTGCAGCACTCACCTGATCACCCCGGCGTTTGGCCTTGCCATGCGCCTGAAGGGGGTGCAAAGGTAGCACTCTTCTCCAACGACCTACGTAACGTGATCACTCACAAGCGTCGGTCAGGAGAGTCGACCAACAGGCACGATGTGCCTCTCACGGGGCATACTTGTGCGCTGGTCACCATCAACTGCTGTTGCAAGGCAGCAGTACCACCAAGGCAGTCAGTCTTCCAGCGGCTGCAATCATCGACACCCCTCCGACATCGCCTCGGGATGAAGGTGTCAACAAAAGAGGAGCCAAGGGTTGCTTCATGCAACATGATCTCCAACTCCTCGTCAGTCCGGAAGACGACTGGCAATTTCTCGTCTTCATTCAAAAGCCAGCCGAGAAAAACCAAGGCAGGTGTATCGACCTCTGGAGTGTTCGAAGGCACTCGGTCGAGGAAGAAGTTTTTGGAGGAAGCTGGGGTAGTCAGACCCTTGTTGAGCCTCCTTCCGAAGACGAAGATGTCCAAAGCACAGCTGCGACGGATCTTCATCCTCGAGGCGAAGTCAGCCTCCCAGAAGCCCCTCAAAACGAGGATATCCCCCAGGACACGGCTGGGGGTAGAGACGAAGAGGCCCTTCAAGACGGAGCTGAGGGCAATCAGGCCCTTGCAGATGCGTCCGTCGAGAATGACCTCCAGAATGTGGCTGGGGTGGCCAAGGTGGAACACCAGGAGAGGTAACTCCCCCATATGAAAGTGAGGCCGAGAGCGAAGCCTCAACCAATCCATCCACTCCCGGCCGTGTCATGACAGCATATATGACTGGGGGTGATTCCGAGTCTGATGCGCCACCGCAGGACATTGTCCAGCGCATAGACTCATTAGAGGGAGGATTCAAAACCCTCTCTGTCTTTATGCAAGCACTGACTCAAGCAGTGTTTGATATACGGTCGGCCTTGACCAGAACACCTTCAACCGGTCCCGACCCAGGAGCCAATGGGGAGTCGAGTGTACCCCTTCAACGGGCACCCTCAGACACAGAAGCACCCCGGACGTCGGAGCCCTCAAACGCTCCACTCCAGATAGTACCACCTTTCTCGACTCCTAGCTCCACGGAGGATGTGGTCGAAATGATCAAGGACTTGCGGGAGCGCTTCGAGTCCAAAAACAGGCAAGAGGAGCGCCAGAAGATGGACATTCTCCAGCCTTATCCCCTCGAGTGGAACAAGGTGGTTTATCCCCCAAAGTATAAACCACAAACACTCATGCCGTACGACGGAAAGGACTCTCCGCATCGGTACCTGACATATTTCCAGTCACAGACGGGGCATCTTCCAAAGGAGGACGCGCTCCTCACCAGCATCTTTGTTGGGGCCCTAAAAGGGGTAGCGTATGACTGGTACTGCAGCCTCCCCGATAATTCTATATCGTCCTTCGATGACTTGACGCGCCTCTTCCTCGATCGCTTCTACGACAGCGGGAAGGACATGACGATGGCATCTCTCATAGAGATACGCCAGAAGGAGAAAGAAACGGTTCGGGTGTTCATCGAACGCTTCCGACAGGCCTACTTCAGGCTACCTCCAGGCATGCCAGAACATGCGCTTCTCTCCTCTTGCAGCATGAACATGCTGCCTGCAGTGAAGCTCTGGCTCAACTCTACTCCCCCTTCCGACTGGAGCTCCCTGATCATCGAAGCTGAAGCCGCAGAAAAGAAGGCGGCTAATGTACGTCTTCTGGGTGTCAGCTTCCCCGCCTTTGATGATAAGGGGAAAAGGTCTGCAGCCAACAACTCCGAACGAAAAGTAAAGGGGAAATAGGCATTGACTGTTAATGCCTCGAAAGACGCATCTGCGCCTACCCAGAAGCCTCCACTTGCACCAAGACCCAAGGAGGTGTATTTATTCAATGACGAAGACACCCTGCAACTCTTTGAAATACTGAAGCAAGGTGACAAGATCAAGCTCCCGGACCCAAAGTGGCCCGATAAAGTCGGGAAAGTGGACAACCCGAGGTACTATCACTACCATCGGTTTGTCGAACACCCGACCAAGGAGTGCTACGTCCTCAAGAATTACATCCAGCGCATGATAAATATCGATGTAATCTCCGTCGACTATGAAGAGAAGACGGTGTCAGCCAATGTGGTGTCACTTCAGTTTGGCACCTTGCCGCCGACCACCACATAAGATGGCATCGTCCCCATCCCTAAGGCGACAATAGAGGTGGTGAACTTGCCACCTACCCGTGACAATGCGAGTAGACTCATCCCACTCACCACATCTCGAGGAGAGGTCCTCTGGGTCCACCCCGACCTCGTCTCCGAGGTGACTCAACCGGAGGTACGCTCTACCTCCAAATCAAAAGACATGAATATCAAGTCTTGCCGCACGGTCTCTTCTTCAATGGAAGAGGCACTTCCAGTGCAGACGCGTGCACAACAGAACGCCCAGCCCGACGAAGCTGCCGCCGAGGTGGTGCCTCCTGGCACCATCCCTGAGGAGGGCCCGTCTAAACCCTCAGCAGCCAATAAGCAAAAATAGGTGGAGGCTCGTTTCGACAGACCTCTACGGAAGGAGAATGCTTCGGGACTAGCCAAGCCCCACAACTTTGACATACTGGCACAACTGGCCAGTACTCCTGCACGCCTGTCTTTGTTTGAGCTCCTGCGTCTTTCCAAAGACTCCCGAGAATCTCTCTGCGAAGCTCTGAAGGACGCTGAATCCTTTCTCAGTCAGGTCAAACAGCCTGAAGACCTCCCAACTACTTATGCGTACTGTCATTGTGCGGATGAAGTTATCCCAAACATAGCTTTCACCCAACAAGACATGCTGCTCAAGCACTACCGACATAACCGACCGCTGTATTACATAGGGTACATCGGTTCAGTCAAGGTGAGCCAGATTCAGATCGATCCGAGGTCTTCCCTCAGCATCATCCCGAAGGTGCTGCTATCAAAACTGGGGATCTCAATGTACCGGCTGGCGCCCTCCAACACAACCATCAGTGGCTTCAATGCTAGCAAAAGTGAGCCACTGGGCAAGATCCGACTGAAGTGTCACATCGACGACCTCAAAACTGAGGTGACTTGTTATGTGGTGGATGCCGAGGTCAACTACAACATCCTGCTCGGCCGACCATGGCTACATGAGTACATGGTGGTGCCTTTCACGCTCCACCAATGCATAAAATATGTATCCACCAACGGCGTCATCCGGACGGAGTTCGCAGACATCGATCCTTTCAAAGGGATTGAAGCTAACTTCACCAATTCCGACTTGTACAAGCCACTTGACGAGGAGGAAGCCAACGATGTTGATGATGAGGTAGAGACGACAACTGAGCCGGACACGGAGCCTGAGATGACTCCAGACGCCCCTTTGAAGATCCAACTGAAGGGAAAACCACCCCAGAAGGTGCCTCCAATGAGCATCAAACTATCAGGGAAAGCACCGACTCCTGAGGCTCCCCTGAAGATACGCCTCAAGGGAAAGCCGCCTCAAACATCGGCTCCCCTGGTGGCAAAATTATAGGGGAAGGCACCACTCACAGGAGGCGCAGTTGAGGCATCTCTGAAGGTGCGTCTTAAGGGCAAGCCCCCGCAGTCATCCAAGATGCCAGAGTGGGCTCACATAACCCTCTCAGACCCCAAAGTCAAAGCTGTGGTGGATTCTCCTGATCCGACCCCAGTGCTTACAGATGAGGAGCTTGGCGAATATATCTCTGCTGACGTAGATGCACCCTCCTTAGACAATGTAATCCCACGGGATAAAATCTCGTACTTCATCAATAATAGAGTGTCTTTTAATTATTCTTGTCTTCCACATTGGAATGCCATGTATACATTAGATAACGCTCTACGGTCGTTGCAAACACAAATAACGACCTTCCATCATGTAAATCGAGTAGTCCCGTCTCAAGGAGTCTGTTTCATAGCCCCTCCTCGAAGCCAAGACGAAGGATCCATCATTTTGGGCAAAGTCGAGCATCATCAAGACCTCCCGCCACTCGAGCCAGAACCTGATACCGACAGAGTACAAGTCTATCGGTACATGGATACGGCAAAGCACATCATCCAAAAGATGGGCTACGACCTAAAAATTAACAAAGGCCTAAACTACGACAAAGGTCGACGTCTCCCTCTCCGGCTTCCAACACCCAAATGAAAGCCGCAAGACTACTACAACAAAACTCGACGGGGGGTAGGCTATGTTACGCCGCCATCAACTCCAGAGAGTTCAGACGCAGAAGACGTAGAACATTCCCACTCGTTCGAATAATCGACTTGGGATTCCGATACCAGTATCGGATCAGTCTTCAGGAAAGTGCTGTCAGCTAACATGACGTCAGCACAACCTCAAAAGGTGAAGGCGAAGACCAAGCGCCGGAACCCTTCGAAGAAGAACCCTGGGCTCAACGCCTAGGAGAACAATGGGAGTCTCGTTTTGAGTTACGTGAACCTCCCACCGAAGACGAAGTCGAGCAGATCGACCTTGGGGACGGATCTTCTTCCAAACCCATCTTCATCAGCAAAAGCCTAGAAGGAGAAGACCGAGAGTCTCTAATCCAGCTGGCTAAAGAGTATATCGACGTCTTTGCCTAGAGCTACGAAGATATGTCGGGACTCGATCCACAGATCGCAATGTATAGGTTGAACATCTTACCTGATGCAAAACCTATCAAACAACAACAGCGACGTTTCCGTTCGGACATCATGAATGCCATCGATCAGGAGGTGGACAAACTCTTGACCAGCGGCTTCATCCGTGAGGAACAGCACCCAGATTGGGTAGCCAACGTCGTACCTGTCACCAAGAAGAATGGAAAGATACGAGTCTGTATCGACTTCAGGGACCTCAACTCTGCTTGCCCGAAGGACGAATTCCCGCTTCCAATTACCGATGTGATGATCGACAACACATGTGGCTTTGAACGCATGTCCTTCAAGGACGGGTATTCAGGCTACAATCAAATCAAGATGTTCCCTGATGACGCAAAACACAAGTCATTCAGGACTCCGAAGGGTGTTTTCTGCTACACAGTGATACCTTTCGGCTTGAAGAACGCCGGTGCAACATACCAACGAGCTATGAGCACCATCTTCCGTCAACATCTTCGCAAGACAGTCGAATGCTATGTTGACGACATCGCAGTCAAGAGCCGCCTCAAAGGAGATCACCTACAGGATCTGAAGACAGTCTTCGATCTCATGCGGGCACATCAACTCAAAATAAATCCTGCTAAATCCTTCCTGGGGGTTTCTAGCGGCAAATTCTTGGGCTTTGTCATCACGGCGAAAGGCATTCATGTTGATCCCGAGAAGACCAAAGCCATCCTCAACATGGACCCTCCGAAGAATCTTCGAGAACTCTGGTGCTTACAGGGACGTCTGGCATACATCCGGAGGTTCATAGAAAACCTCTCCGGTAAATGTCAACCCTTTACTCAGCTCATGAAGAAGGGTGTCTCTTATGTCTGGACAGAGGAGTGCCAAAAGGCTTTCGACGACATCAAAGCCTACTTGACGAGCCCACCAGTCCTGGTGGCACCTGTCGCCGGCAAACCATTTCTCCTCTACGTCCGTGCCATGGATCATTCCCTTGGCGCTCTGCTGGCTCAAAACAGCGATACAGGCTATAAGCAAGCAATCTACTACTTCAGTCGAACGCTCATCGGGGCCGAACACCGGTACAACCCCGTTGAAAAGGAGTATTTGGCTTTGGTGTTTGCCATCCAGAAGACTCGTCATTATGTCTCGGGCCAGACAATTCATGTCATTTCCTGAGTCAATCCGCTCAGAGTCCTCATGACGAAGCCAGGATCGTTGAACTCCCGGCTAGCCACATGGGCGATCTTGCTAATACCATATAATATGGTATTTGTCCCGCAAAAAGCTGTTAAGGTTCAAGCTCTGGCTGACTTTTTAGCTGCACACCCCATCCCAGAATCCTCAAAACTCTATGAAAACATCCCGGATGAGGTCCAAGAATCCAACGTCACCGAAGAAAGCTCCGTTTGGCGGATGTTTTTCGATGGCGCTTCAAGAACAGGCCCCAAAGGCCAAATCATCGCAGGAGTGGGGGTAGTCTTAGTCTCCCCCAATCAGTTGGTCATCCAGCGTGCTTACTCCCTTTCGAAGCCGTGCTCCAACAATGTTGACGAGTACAACGCACTCATCATGGGACTCCAGCTCGCATAACAGCTGGGGGTGGACCATCTGGAAGCCTACGGTGACTCAAAACTCGTCGTGAACCAGATTCGGGGGCAATACGAGGTTCGCCATGAATATCTGATCCCTTACCATGAAGTTGCATTGAACATCATTTCAACCTTCATCGGGTTCTTCATCGAACACGTGCCTCGTCTACAAAACTTGGAGGCTGACGCTCTGGCTGGCCTCGCAGCCTCATTGGCAGCGCCCCTTGGGACTCAACACTATGTCACGGTAACTGGCCGAGACTTGGTTTGTCCTAGAAACAACCTATGCCTGTGAGTGGCTCACGCCATGCCGACGAACACTGGTGTTAATGTCCGAGACTGGAGGTTTCCGTTCATCGACTTTGCTGTCTACGGAATCCTTCCAGAGGACCCGAAGGAAGCCGTCTCAGTCAGGAGACGCTCTCTTCGATTCTACTACGATACAGCTACCAAAATGCTGTACCGACGCTCCTTCGATGGGATCCTCCTTCGATGCCTGTCCAACGAAGAAGCAGCCGAAGCTCTTCGAGAAGCTCATGACGGAACTTGCGGAGCTCATCAACCCGGTCCTAAGTTGCAGGATCGACTGCGACGTATGGGCTACTACTGGCCAACCATGGCCGCCGACGCTGTTGAATATGCTAAAAAGTGTCACGCATGCCAACTTCATGCAAACTTCATACATACACCGTCTGAACCACTACATCCTACAGTCGCCTCCTGGCCCTTTGAAGCCTGGGGCATGGACATTGTGGGACCAATCACCCCTCCTTCATCAAGAGGACACCGCTTTATCCTGGCCATCACTGATTACTTCTCCAAATGGGTAGAAGCAGTCCCACTGGCGGATGTAAAGAGCTCCAGGGTGGTCAGCTTTATCAAACACCATATCATTTACCGTTTCGAAGTACCCCGGCGGATCATTCATGACAATGGTCCTCAGTTTATCAGCCATATTTTTAGCAGGTTCTGTGACAAGAATCGCCTTCAAAATGTGGCATCCACCGCCTACAATCCGGCTACAAACGGGTTAGCAGAAGCGTTCAACAAAACTATCGTTAGGCTGCTCAAAAAGGTCGTGTCATCCAACAAATGCGACTGGGACGAAAAGCTTGGCGAATGCCTTTGGGCCTACCGTACAACGGTACGGACCCCAACAGGCAACACACCATTCTTCCTGGTCTACGAGAGCGAAGCGGTACTGCCTCTCGAGATCCAGATACCCTCACTCCGCGTAGCAATAACAAACAAACTCACAGAAGAGGACAATCAATGTCATCGTCTACGGGAACTGGAGGCACTCGATGAGAAGCGTCTCCTAGCTCAATAACGCATCGAACTCTACCAAGCCCGTATATTACGGGCTTTCAACAAGAAGGTCAAACAGAGAACTTTCCAAGTTGGCGACCTGGTTTTAGCAGTCAGAAGGCCGATGGTGTTAACTCACAAGACACCAGGAAAGTTCGAGCCCAAGTGGAAATGACCTTTCATCATAGAGACAGTATACTCAAGCTGTGCTTACCGCCTCACAAAACCCAATGGGGACTTGTTCATGATGCCCATCAACGACAAGTTCCTAAAGAAGTACTATTCTTGACATCCTTCAGAGATGTACTTCCTCAAAGGGGATCTGTGGGCCCAATCATCGGGGCTCACACACAATCTCCTTCCACAAACTCATACGCTTCTGGAACCCAGCTGTTCCGTGGCATCCTTCAGTAGAAAGACAACCACGTCCACATCACCTCTGAGTTGTTCCTCTACACCCTACAAAGCGAAATCTTACGCTACGTAAGCCGACGCTACCCTTCATGTTTACCACGTCCACATTACCTCTGAGTAAACATCTCGTACAAACAACCCCTACGTTGTCGTACCTTGATCGCAGAACTTCCACGTCCACATCACCTCTGAGTTGTTCAGCATATCCCCCAGGATCATTCCTACCACGTCCATAATACCTCTGAGTAGGAAGATTCTATCATTTTGAACCCAATTATTGCCATGTCTACATTACCTCTGAGCAAACATGTTGGTTCCTTCAAACTTATTATCTGTACCTAAAAACCAAGGTGCACAAAAGATAATAGGTCCACACAAATCATCAAGTTCATAATAACAAAAATGAACACATCACAAAAAAGGTTGTGTACTTCTTTATTTTCTAAAAAAAAGGAGAGAGTACAGAACTACACTATCCCCCAGCAAGGGTTGCAAAAGAACATAAAAAAAGGAGAAGCTATAGTCCCTGAACCTCTCCAGGGTGGGCTGAGTGCTCTCTGACTCGACGTCTTAAGTCGGCTGTACGGGTCTCCACAGTCGCCAGGACTCGACGCTCAGCTTCTTGACGCATCAATTCAACAGCTCAGCGGAAGTTTCGCTCTCATGCTTCTCATCAAGCTGTTGTCACTGCTGAGCCAAGGCAAGAGTCCGTTGAGTAAAAGTCGCTTCCTCCTTCTTGAATGCTACGTGTTCAGCCCGGACACGTTCGGTATCTAACTGGAGTCGGGCCCGTTGGTCCTTAAGGCGGCGCATCTGGGTGTTGATCTCTGCGATGTTAGCATCCAACGCAGCTCGCGTTTCCATCGTCTTCTTCATGGACTGAGACAACTGCTCTACCGCAGCCTCAGTCTCAGCCACCTCGCGCTCCCAAATGCCCACAGTAGCATGGTAGGAAGACTCGATCTCGGCAATCAACTTCCCCTTCTCCGCATCTATCAGGACGGAGAGGTCATTTTGCTGGATGCGCTGATATTCCGCAAGCCGCTCGTCCAGCTCGATCACCGAAGCCTCCAAAATTTTGGCCATATGGTCGTGCCCTGGTGAACACGGATCAGCTCGATACAGGGTATTGCCAGAGTTCTTGCCGTCGTAAAGCTCCCATTGGCATCCATCACCGTAGATACACCCCTCTGCAGTATTTTATACACCCCCTCGACGAGGAATTTCACATATTCGTCTGTGTCTGCCAGTACTTGCGGCGTCATAGCAGGAGTTGGAGGAACTACTACAGTTAGCGGACCGGAAGAAGATCCGCCAACCTCAATCTGCGAGGCTGGAACCTCGGCATCAATAGGCTCTTCATCAACAGGAGCTGGACTGCTAGCCCGAGGAGCCGAAGGAACAGAGGAAGCCTACACAGGTGTCGAGATAGTACCCCAAGTAGGAGGGGCAACAGAGGGCTCCACACCCTTACCCTTCTCAAGTTCGGAGGAACCACCGAAGTCAACGGCCACCTCTTCTACCCCCAACGTCCTATCAGCAACCAGTACCTCCCCCAGCAGAACGGGAAGATCAACACTCATCTCATGGCCCGCCCCGAGAGACAGGACCGGCAGAAGGGTCTCATCCTTCTCAAGTCCCTCTACAGGGACAGAATCTGTCGCTACCTCCTGATCGGTAGCCACCTCAACTTCCACGGTTGAAGCTGGGGTAGGATTCGGCAATGATATAGTCGACCTCCCCTCATCATGACAAGGAGGGGAATCAACCCTCTCCTCTGTCCCAACCATATCTGTTGCCCCCACAACAGACTCTTGCAGCTCTGGAGCAACGTCATCCGAAGGCAACGAACTCCAATCCACCTCATCATCAGGATGCCTCGAGTCCGTAGGACCCTCAACGTCCAAGGCCTCCACGGCAGACTGTACCTTCCTAGAATTTATTGCAACCTCAAAGACAGGAGATACTAAAACCTCCGCAGGAACGTCTTCGGGACCCTCCTCCACGGGAGACATTATCATCGGTGGAATGCGCTCATCAGAAGAGCCTGCCACCTCCTTCGGTTTACTAGCACCCGGTTTTGAAACACGGGACTTCTTCTTCGACGATCCCTGCAAGAAGAAAAGCATAAGTCACCACAATGACAAAATGAATTAGAATTACGGAGCACTCCTTACCTCAGCAGGAACTGATCCCGTTGGCGTTACAAGTGGCACTTCCGTAACCTTTGGAGTCGACGTCTTTCTCGACCTTTTCGGTACAGAAGAACCAGTTTCTGTGTCAGCCCGCCTCTTCCCAACAGACGGATCTCTCACTGGTGCTGCAGCAGCAGCCCGATATCCCGCCAATTCTGGTGGACGATATGATCGGGCTGCCATCAACATATTCGCCGTGGCCTCCAGCTGAGTTCCAATGATGAAACTAGTCTCCCTGTCACAACCAGGAGATGCAGCATTCATAATACAATACAACTTGGTGACCGGATATAGAATCTGCGGCCGAGGGTTGTGGACTGGCGTAGTAAAATTAACGCTAGTGCATCCAGTGTTATAATACTGCCAGCCCCGGGCTCCATCCAGCAAACTCCTGATGAAGCCTAGACTGCTACTGGGATTCCGCAGCATTAGCTGGGTATAGCCAAATTGACGAGCAAATCGGCTTGGAAGATATGGCTCCAGATAACATCTATTCTGGTTGCGGTAGACCAGGTGAGAAGGCCGG
The DNA here is from genome assembly GCA_029216955.1 of Iris pallida. Lineage (NCBI taxonomy): Eukaryota > Viridiplantae > Streptophyta > Magnoliopsida > Asparagales > Iridaceae > Iris > Iris pallida. The sequence continues at coordinate 406,051 of JANAVB010031420.1, forward strand.
ATACTTTGCAACCAACGAAAACTCCATTTCGGCAAAGTGACCGCATCTTCGCCAGAGTCAGCTAAATCTTGGTCGGCCTCGAAATCTTTGAAGATCGGGCCAACCTTGACAATCTCCCACCCCTGAAGGTAGGACAAGACTCTCCTACAAACGGGGACGCCAATGTATAACCACTTCCTCTTGTAGAAGCGGCGGATGAAGGCATCCCCTTCAACATGATCCTCCTCCGGACCGGGACTCATCACGTTCGGATGATGTAAAATCAGCCACCCCATAAGATAATGGAAAGACAGCTCGGCCTGGAAGAAGTTGTCATTGTTACCTTTCTCGTGGATCACATCATCAGCAAAAGACCTCAAACCACGCAACAGGTTGCACACCATCGCGGGAAAGAGAGCTAAAGGTCGTCCAAAAGCCAACTTTATGACAGGCAAAATGAGATTCCGATGTACCCTCTCTACGGCACCGGATCTACCTACAAACACGCAATCCCGGAGCCATATCATCAAGTAGGCTATCAACACTGCCTTAGATGACATCCGGTGCGCACAGTGCCAGAAGGAGCTAAATGTATCCTTGCCGCTCTCATCCGAATGTGGGGTCCTCTCGTCCAGATGACTTATTTCAGAAGCCACTTCTGCGGGCTTCAGTCCCTGCAGAGTCGCAAACCGGATCCTCGAAGGATCCGCCAAATCCTGCTTAAAGACATAGTCCTTCCAAGCAGTCACATGAGGCTGGGTCTTGCCCTTATCCCTCCGGTGCATCAGATAATGGTGGCTCGTCACCTCTTTGAATACAGCCATCATCTCCGGGTCCTTATCTTCCAGAACCTGGATCTCCTCATTTGACGGGAAATATTCTTCGTACGGCTCCGAGCCCCAAGGAAGCTTAGACACTTCGTACATCTCATGGAGAGCCAACCCCAACTCTCCCACCGGAGTGAAAAAGCTGCCAGTATGGGCATTGAATAATTCCAAGAGCGTAAAGAACATAGGCTTATTGAGATCCACGCCTGCCTACGTAGCCCGAATGGCAGCTGTCAGCCCGATCTCCTTAAGCTCAACTTTGAACCTTGAAAGCACCCAAGTGGTCAACTCATCCCACCTCGGAATATAGTGACACCAATCTTTGACTCTAAAGCCACCTGTCGGGTACATGACCTTCGCTGTCAGCATCCGATTTGCAAAGGTCGGGGCACTGAAGGGAAACGTGTCGCTTGGGACTTCACTGTAGAGGCTCCCGGGATGCAAGGCTCGATAACTGAATGAGGAACCGGCTCGTAAAGCAGCCAAAGTATCTCGCTGGTTCGAGGTGGCGTCGATCGAAAGGGTACCTCCCAAGGCCCCTCCTTGAGAAGGAGTAAGTTCCCAACCCATCCTTCTCTTTGAAGCTAAACGATAAAAGGCCGTCAGCGGCAACTGGCGGTCAACCTGCCGCATGTATAGAACCATGCCTTTGGCAGAAAAGAACCAGTCTTCTTTGATCTTCAGTATCTTCGCTTCAGAAGAGACTAGTCGGTCGCCAAACAGAAAGGCAGGTTTTAAGAAAGTCATATCTTCAGATTCAGTAGACTTCAGTTTACCACTCTCCATCATACTCTGGAGGAAAAGTGTCATGACCCGCACCCGCCGTGAGGGTACGAGTACGTAACAGCGCCCAGCCTACGTCGCAGTGTCGGCGGTAGAACGCTGTTCTAGGTCATGAACTATAACTAGCTAACATGTAATACTCTCCAAAAGGAGTCCAACACAGAGGTACAACTCAATCACAAACTAAGGTAGAATGTAGCACGAATGGAAATATATAAGAACTCCTCAACTGAGACACAACAGAAGAATAACAATCTCAACATCTACCAGTCCAATATCTCTAAGAATATACAACTCTGGAATTAAAACAATAGCTATACATGAAAAAAGAACAGGCTAAGCTATCTACACGAAGCAAGGGTGCCATCCTCAGTAGCTGCCTGAACCTCCCCAGGGGTCCAGGTCGCGAGTGTCATCTAGGCAAGCTCCAAAGTAAGGGGTGCAGGGTTCCTCATCATCCTTTGTAAAATTTTCAATAGGTCCAGTCAGGACGGGAGAGAGTACAATACATCTCACGCAGATCATAACATGTTAGAAAATATAAACGTGCAAGAGAGTACGATACATAAAACTGAAAGAAGATACATGATGTAAACAGGAAGAGAACTGTAATAGAAATATCTACTATAAGTAGAGAGCTACTAGTGACTAATGATTTAGAGTACAAAGTCGACATGTGAACGGCTTGATTTGCACATGGCTATACTAAAGAGGTGTACATGGCTATTCTACTTTGGAATTGTTTACATGACTATTTATACTCCCCCAAGCCCCCAATCAATACACAAGGATCGAGACAGGTTATGTTACGCACATGATTTTCATATGAAGCCCATAGATGGGTATACATGAAGTATTCATGAGGCTCAGAGAACTGAGTGCACATGAATTCCACACGAAGGCCCACGAAGGGTGCATATGAAGTATAGGTTATACATGAGATTCATGGGAAACACGACCGATCATGATAGCACATGAGAGTACACAAGCAAGCACGAACGAGCATGAAGCACATGATAAACATGGATAACATGAGAGCGAGGAATACACGATGTACATGAAACATATGACACAATGTATCCGATGCTCCCGAGGGGGATAACATCTCAAGCAAGGATCCATATAGTACCAATCCGTGATAATGTCGTGACAGCATCAAATAAGGTAAACTAGAGCAGGAATATAATTCTAAGCAAGTTATGAAATGATCAGAGAATATACTCGCCTGGTATCTGAATAGCTGTGAAAATGTACTGTCCGAGATGAGGCACCTGACTCCTAGTTAGAGCAACACAAGTCACAACAAGTCCAAAATGGTAATATGATGCCCTATAATACGTTCTACATGAATCTAGGTCAATCTAGATCAAAGTCAACTCTTGGTCAACTCTGGTCAACTGTACTAGTCAAACTCGGTCAACTATGGTCAAAATAGTCTAAACTCAACTAACTTAGTCTAACAAGTCATTCTAGGCTCTATCAAGCCTCTACTAGACAAAACCCATTGTTCCAAGGCTATACAAGCCAAAAACAAGCCACACATTATAGGCAACATCACATTTAGCTATCTATCATGAATTTCATACATATATATACATGAATGTAGGCTTACACCTATACAAAAAATATATATATATATATAGCATATATAACTATAGGAAAATCTCTATCTACCACATTAACACATTTAGCCATGTATAGTATAGTATATATATATATATATATATATATATATATGTATATATATATATATATATATGTATATATATATATATATATATATATATATATACAGAGAGATATAGAGAAGAGCATGTAAGGGGTTCATGTGTGTTAGTGAGAGTGTAGGGTGCACAGTCTCACAACATTGTGTGGTAGGGAGTGAACAGTGAGTGACAATGTGAGGGATGTGTATGTGTATTAGTTAAAGAGTGATAGGGAAGGAGAATAGGCAGGAACCCTATCAATATTCTTGTGCTCAAGAAGAACTGGTGCCATTAGTGTCCTGTGAGACAGTGCAATGTAATGAAAATCATTTGGCATGAAGGAATATCAGTAAAGACTATAGTATTCTTGTGTGCATCATTTCAGTTGTGTGTGTGGGAGAACATTAGAGTATGTGATACATGGCATGGGGGAAAAATTAGTGAATCATGTGCATGTGTAGCAGGAATTGAAGACAGGGATGTAATCTCATGTTATCAAAACAAATTCCAGATTTTACTTAAATAGTTTACATAAAATCCCTTCAACAGTGAAAGAATCAACAAGCCTTTGTGATTTCCTAACATTCCTAAACATGGTATTAGAAGTTTTAGTAGATTAAAACATCACCTAACATGTTATTAATCAGTTAAACAAAATCTAACAGGAATCACAAAGTGAACCAAAAGGAATAGGAACACATTCAGTTAGAAGGAAAAGAAAGAAATCACTCATGCCACCATTGTTCAACATTTGTGTATATAAACCTCTATAAATTCAAATCCTAAACCAACCAATTCAGTTCAACTGGGAAACTCATAAATCTCAGTTTTTCTCTGGAAACCGGCTAACAGCCCCTTAGCAACTATTACCTATATTCGAAATCCATGGCTCAAACATGGGCCACAATTTGATATGACATCCCTCATACACATGTATGTAAAGTATTCATCCATTTAAAATCATCTAAAACAGGTAAAAAGAAATTCAAAAAAAATCAGAAAGCCCATTACAGTGAAGTGGTGTCTGTGTGTATATTCAGATAGATGTAGCAGTTCAATAGGATCAGGAAATTACTTCTCAGGTTCAGTATTAAAATGAAAGTAAATCAGTCCAGACTTATTATAAACAGTGACCCAATCTCAGAGATACAATTTCAGATCAACACATGTAAGGCAAAGGAAACCAATTCAGTTCAATCAACCATGGTAAAATAAATCAGAACACTCAGGTATTTAATCATGAACTCAGTTAAAACTAAGGAAAATCTCAGGTTTTTATTTGAAAATGGAAAGGAAATCAATTCAGTTAATCAGGGAAAGAAGGAACTAAATCTCAGTTGCATTTGTGAACCAACATTCCATGTAGTCAACACATTTCGAATTTCATATTGGAAGAACCCATTAACAGTCAGCAAAACAGTGAATATTTCACTGATACGTGGCAGTATCAGAATTTGGGAATTTCACACTACGGCTATAAGGCCTATAGAAAATCTGTAAATTAATTAACAAGGTTAGGGACTTGTGTTAGGATATGCTTTAGTAATTCTATCTAAACACAAACTTTAACAACAGGGAACTAACAGTGATAATCACTGATACCACAATCTCAGTCGACTAACACTCAACCCACATTCGATTCACATATCTCATCTACAACCCAACTAACATGTAGACTTAATCTATTATAGAGTATACATTATATTTAGGACCTAATTAGCAATTTTTAAAACACAATTCAAACATCATTTAACTTCTGAAAAGTGAAGAACTGAACTTGGTATCAGTGAACATTCATTCGAACCCATTTCGAGCCAAAACACCACCTTAACCCAAACAAATATGTAACCCTATAATAACAGGGATTAAACATGATATTTAGAACCTAATTAATCATTAAAACATCATTTATAAGCATTAAATCAATTAGAACACAGAATACAAACTCAGTACACACACGCACACAATGTGTTCCCAGTGCATACGGAATATCGTATCCGACACGACACGAGGACACGTGCAACTTGACACACGGGGTGGCAGACATTGCCCCTTGGTGTGTGTCAAGTTTCAAGTGTCCACGATGCGTGTCCGTGTCGCAATCATGCCCGAGCAGCAGGGCACGCACAGTGCCTGTGCACGCGCGCGCGTGACCACGTGTACACGTGTCTGTGCAGACTCGACACGACACAAAAATGACACATGGATACAGGAAACCTATAAACGAGGTCAAACCCTAATTTCCTATTCAAACAAAAACTAAAAATGCACATGAAATGCCCATTGAGGTATTTCGACAAACACAATGTAAACGATACTGATACGTGTCCAAAATGGACACGAAAGGACACGAAACTTGGGAAACCCTCTACCTATAGAATCAGGACACCTAGGGCTAGATGAATATGCAAATTAAACCTAGTTTTAATGGGTGGAATAGATTATACCTATTGGTTGTTCTTCACACAAAAAGCCTCTTCTAATGAGTTCTTCAAAGCCACCCCAAATCCCTAAATTGATGCAAATCTGAGATTTGACTCCACCATCAGCAAGGAGACATTGATTAGATCATGATGGAAGAAATTTCAATCAAAAATGAGTCCTATTGATTAAACTAGGAAGGAAATTAAGAAGGCTCACCTATTCCCTTAAGAAATGAAGAGCTATTAAAGAAAGAGGCACAAATCCCCAAAGAGGCATTAAATAGGCAAGGGGGGTCTCTTGGCTGGTCATAAAGTTAGGGTTAGGGTTTTTGGGTTTCATCCTATGGCTAGGATTGAATCAAGGAAAAAATAGATGGCCTAGAACAAAGGTTCTATCTTAGTCCTTTGCAAATCACTTAACCATGACTAAACTTGACTTAACCCCTTAACCAACACATCTAATTCTCAAGTGGCTCACTAAGTTAGTCATGACTCATCTTGGTTAGGTCCAATCTAGGTTAGGGCTAAAACAATCACATGGCAATAATTAAATAATATTTAATCACACCATTCCAAATAATATATACATTAAATTCTAAATAATTATAATAAATTCAAATAAATTCAAGATAACCAAATATCCTCAAGCTAAATGTACTAAACAAAATCTCTACCCACATGGTTAGGCTCTAGGGCAGGCAGTCACTACGACTTCACTAGCTGCACACCAAATCATAAGTCATGACTCGACCAGTTTTTAAATAGTTTAAAAAATATTAAAAACCACCAAAAATCACATTATTAGTTTTAAATACCATAATTAAATAATTAAATACAAAATTTCAAAATTACCCTCATTTCAGAAACTGGGTGTTACAATCCTACCCAACTTATAAAAATTTTGTCCTCGAAATTAAGATGGTAGCAGGCCTTCTAGGTCAACACCCCACAAACAAAGTCTCAAACATACCGACAGATAATCATATGTGTCTGTCCAAAATCATGATACTCAGAATCTTCGTCGTGCTAGTCAGCAAGGCTACGATAATCACAGAGTCCTCGACTAAGGCACATATCTCTAGAATCATGGTATTTAAAATTTTTGCGTTGCCGCATGGTTGGCAGCGAAAACCTTAAATTTCCACACCCGAGAAATATGTCCTAAATCTGACTATATGTTCTCACTATGCCAGCTAAATACGACCATCGAAGATTCTTAATTCCATAACCAAGGTGACCTAGCCCATATGGATTATCCCAAAAGAAAACTATCATAACACAAGAACAACAGGTCAGAATTGATAAATCAACAAGGAACAGAAAGAATCGAAATTTCAAGGTAGTACGAGAGGCAATTGCGGAAAGAAAATTGAATAGATGGAAACCTGCAGCAAGATCTCTACTGGCCTGAGCATCCTCGATTGTCCTGGCGAAAGCTCGCCCTCGCTGGTCTCCTCTGGCCTGCTGCTGATGCTGCATATACCTCTGCTGCTGAGTTGGTAAGGGTAATCCCGTCTGCTGGTCTACCAGAGCCCTAGCTTCTGCTCCCTGAACTGTCTGTCCTGATGACTCGGGACACTCTCTCAGACGATGATCGGATCCTCCACAAAGCAAACATCTGCCCAACCTCTTCCGGCATTTGCCCCAACCATACCCTGGTCTCTTACAGAAGGGACAAATAATAACTAGCTGCTATTCCGAGGCCTGCTGCTGAATCTGTGGCTGCTGTGCCTGCTGAAAGGGTACATGGTCCTGAAACTGCCGCTGCTGAAGGTAGACCCTCGGCTGCTGATACTGCTGCTGGAACTGCTGCTGAAACTGCAAAGGTAGCATCTGCTGCGGATACTGCTGCTGACTCTGCAATTGGGGCACCTGCTGCTGAATCCGTAGGTGGGGCCTCTTGGCTGGGCCCGTACTACCACTGGCTCCCTGAGTATCTAGCCTCCTCTTCTCCTTCAGTCCAAGATCGTCCTCCGCCGTCATGGCTCCTACCAGGATCTGCTCGAAAGTGGCGTCGCGGTCGCTCTTGGTATATGACTTGATTTCCCTGATCAAACCCCTGCGGAACTTCCTCGCCTTTCCGACCTCGGTAAGATCCTCGATGAATCTGCTCAAACGGCTGAACTCCCCAGCATACTCCTCAACGGTCTGGTTCCCCTGAACCAAACTCTCGAACTGTGCCTCCAGAGCACGGAGAGCTGTATCAGGAAAGAATTTCTCCTTGAATAGTTTCTTGAATGCTGCCCAAGTCTGACCGGCTGTACCAACCCTCGGGTCCGTCTGGTACCAGGTACGGGCTAAATCCTGCATCTGACTGGCGGCTGCCTCGATCTGTAATCTTGCTGGTATCTGTGCTAATCTGAATATCTCCTCAATGTGCTCTATCCAATCGTCAGCATATATGATGCCCTCTGTACCCTTGAAGTCTCGGGGTCCCATCTTCTTGAAGGATTGGATGTCTGGAGTCCTCGGCTGATACGGCTGCATCTAACTTCCCTGTGGCTGAGCAGCCACTAGCTCTACGGTCGTCCTGACTAACTGATGAGTATCCTGCATGCTCTGTCGGATATCAGCAGACTGGCTCTGCTGTATCTGTCGCTGAGACTCCAAGAACTGCTGAAAAAGGTCAAACATCTGAGCCGCATCCATTGTCCCTGAAGGTAACTGCTGCTGGTACAGATCTGGGATGACGGGAGAAGACCTTCGGACAGGTGGAGGTGCACTCCCAAAAGCTACAGAAGCTCCTATATGAGCAGAAATAGGGGGTGCTGTGGTCCCAGCATCCACAATCGGGTGAGGGGTGGTAGGCCTCTCACCAGCGTCTACTGAGCCAGAGCGATGCGATCGTGTCTCAATCACCATCCTGGAGACAGATCAAACAAGAAATCAATACTGAGATATAAACGATAGTTCAAGGGAGGACAATTATTCAAGGAAGTATCAAAAATTTAGATAGTAGGAATTCAGTTAGAGTTTTTCCTAATGTGATTGAGTACCTCGAAATAACTCCTAATCCTACTGCAGGCTGTAGTGGTACTCTAGTTCGAATACCACTACACAAACTCGACCTGTATCACGACCCGCACCCGCCGTGAGGGTACGAGTACGTAACAGCGCCCAGCCTACGCCGCAGTGTCGGCGGTAGAATGCTGTTCTAGGTCATGAACTATAACTAGCTAACATGTAATACTCTCCAAAAGGAGTCCAACAAAGAGGTACAACTCAATCACAAACTAAGGTAGAATGTAGCACGAATGGAAATAGATAAGAACTCCTCAACTGTGGCACAACAGAAGAATAACAATCTCAACATCTACCAGTCCAATATCTCTAAGAATATACAACTCTAGAAATAAAACAACTGCTATACATGAAAAGAGAACAGGCTAAGCTATCTATACTAAGCAAGGGTGCCATCCTCAGTAGCTGCCTGAACCTCCCCAGGGGTCCAGGTCGCGAGTGTCATCTAGGCAAGCTCCAAAGTAAGGGGTGCAGGGTTCCTCATCATCCTCTGTAAAATTTTCAACAGGTCCAGTCAGGACGGGAGCGAGTACAATACATCTCACACAGATCATAACAGGTTAGAAAATATAAACGTGCAAGAGAGTACGATACATGAAACTGAAAAAAGATACATGATGTAAACAGGAAGAGAACTGTAATAGAAATATCTACTATAAGTAGAAAGCTACCAGTGACTAGTGATTTAGAGTACAAAGTCGACATGTGAACGGCTTGATTTGCACATGGCTATACTAAAGAGGTGTACATGGCTATTCTACTTTGGAATTGTTCACATGACTATTATACTCCCCCAAGCCCCCAATCAATACACAAGGATCCAGACAGGTTATGTTACGCACATGATTTTCCCATGAAGCCCATAGATGGGTATACATGAAGTATTCACGAGGCTCAGAGAACTGAGTGCACATGAATTCCACACGAAGGCCCACGAAGGGTGCACATGAAGTATAGGTTATACATGAGATTCATGGAAAATACGACCGATCATGATAGCACATGAGAGTACACAAGCAAGCACGAACGAGCATGAAGCACATGATAAACATGGATAACATGAGAGCGAGGAATACACGATGTACATGAAACACATGACACAATGTATCCGATGCTCCCGAGGGGGATAACATCTCAAGCAAGGATCCATATAGTACCAATCCGTGATAATGTCGTGACAGCATCAAATAAGGTAAACTAGAGCAGGAATATAATTCTAAGCAAGTTATGAAATGATCAGAGAATGTACTCGCCTGGTATCTGAATAGCTGTGAAAATGTACTGTCCGAGATGAGGCACCTGACTCCTAGTTAGAGCAACACAAGTCACAACAAGTCCAGAATGGTAATATGATGCACTATAATGCGTTCTACATGAATCTAGGTCAATCTAGATCAAAGTCAACTCTGGTCAACTGCACTAGTCAAACTAGGTCAACTATGGTCAAAATAGTCTAAACTCAACTAACTAGGTCTAACAAGTCATTCTAGGTTCTATCAAGCCTCTACTAGACAACACCCATCGTTCCAAGGCTATACAAGCCAAAAACAAGCCACACATTATAGGCAACATCACATTTAGCTATCTATCATGAATTTCATACATATATATACATGAATGTAGGCTTACACCTATACAACATATATATATATATATATATATATATATATATATATATATATATATATATATATATATATAGCATGTATAACTATAGGAAAATCTCTATCTACCACATTAACACATTTAGCCATGTATAGTATATATATATATATATATATATATATATATATATATATATATATATATATATATATATATATAAAATATATATATATATATATAAATATATATATATATATACAGAGAGATATAGAGAAGAGCATGGAAGGGGTTCATGTGTGTTAGTGAGAGTGTAGGGTGCACAGTCTCACAACATTGTGTGGTAGGGAGTGAACAGTGAGTGACAATGTGAGGGATGTGTATGTGTATTAGTTAAAGAGTGATAGGAAAGGAGAATAGGCAGGAACCCTATCAATATTCTTGTGCTCAAGAAGAACTTGTGCCATTAGTGTCCTGTGAGACAGTGCAATGTAATGAAAATCATTTGGCATGAAAGAATATCAGTAAAGACTATAGTATTCTTGTGTGCATCATTTCAGTTGTGTGTGTGGGAGAACATTAGAGTATGTGATACATGGCATGGGGGAAAAATTAGTGAATCATGTGCATGTGTAGCAGGAATTGAAGACCGGGATGTAATCTCATGTTATCAAAACAAATTCCAGATTTTACTTAAATAGTTTACATAAAATCCCTTCAACAGTGAAAGAATCAACAAGCCTTTGTGATTTCCTAACATTCCTAAACATGGTATTAGAAGTTTTAGTAGATTAAAACATCACCTAACATGTTATTAATCAGTTAAACAAAATCTAACAGGAATCACAAAGTGAACCAAAAGGAATAGGAACACTTTCAGTTAGAAGGAAAAGAAAGAAATCACTCATGCCACCATTGTTCAACATTTGTGTATATAAACCTCTATAAATTCAAATCCTAAACCAACCAATTTAGTTCAACTGGGAAACTCATAAATCTCAGTTTTTCTCTGGAAACCAGCTAACAGCCCCTTAGCAACTATTACCTATATTCGAAATCCATGGCTCAAACATGGGCCACAATTTGATATGACATCCCTCATACACATGTATGTAAAGTATTCATCCATTTAAAATCATCTAAAACATGTAAAAAGTAATTCAAAAAAAATCAGAAAGCCCATTACAGTGAAGTGGTGTCTGTGTGTATGTTCAGATAGATGTAGCAGTTCAATAGGATCAGGAAATTACTTCTCAGGTTCAGTATTAAAATGAAAGGAAATCAGTCCAGACTTATTATAAACAGTGACCCAATCTCAGAGATATAATTTTAGATCAACACATGTAAGGCAAAGGAAACCAATTCAGTTCAATCAACCATGGTAAATTAAATCAGAACACTCAGGTATTTAATCATGAACTCAGTTAAAACTAAGGAAAATCTTAGGTTTTTATTTGAAAATGGAAAGGAAATCAATTCAGTTAATCAGGGAAAGAAGGAACTAAATCTCAGTTGCATTTGTGAACCAACATTCCATGTAGTCAACACATTTCAAATTTCATATTGGAAGAACCCATTAACAGTCAGCAAAACAGTGAACATTTCACTGATACGTGGCAGTATCAGAATTTAGGAATTTCACACTACAGCTATAAGGCCTATAGAAAATCTGTAAATTAATTAACAAGGTTAGGGACTTGTGTTAGGATATGCTTTAGTAATTCTATCTAAACATAAAGTTTAACAACAGGGAACTAACAGTGATAATCACTGATACCACAATCTCAGTCGATTAACACTCAACCCACATTCGATTCACATATCTCATCTACAACCCAACTAACATGTAGGCTTAATCTATTATAGAGTATACATTACATTTAGGACCTAATTAGCAATTTTTAAAACACAATTCAAACATCATTTAACTTCTGAAAAGTGAAGAACTGAACTTGGTATCAGTGAACATTCATTCGAACCCATTTCGAGCCAAAACTCCACCTTAACCCAAACAAATATGTAACCCTATAATAACAGGGATTAAACATGATATTTAGAACCTAATTAATCATTAAAACATCATTTACAAGCATTAAATCAATTAGAACACAGAATACAAACTCAGTACACACACGCACACAATGTGTTCCCAGTGCACATGGAATATCGTGTCCGACACGACACGAGAACACGTGCAACTTGACACACGGGGTGGCAAACATTACCCCTTGGTGTGTGTCAAGTTTCAAGTGTCCACGACGTGTGTCCGTGTCGCAATCATGCCCGAGCAGCAGGGCACGCACAGTGCCTGTGCACGCGCGTGCGCGACCACGTGTACACGTGTCTGTGCAGACTCGACACGACACAAAAATGACACATGGATACAGGAAACCTATAAACGAGGTCAAACCCTAATTTCCTATTCAAACAAAAACTAAAAATGCACACGAAATGACCATTGAGGCATTTCGACAAATACAATGTAAACGACACTGATACGTGTCCAAAATGGACACGAAAGGACACGAAACTTGGGAAACCCTATACCTATAGAATCAGGACACCTAGGGCTAGATGAATATGCAAATTAAACCTAGTTTTAATGGGTGGAATAGATTGTACCTATTGGTTGTTCTTCACATAAAAAGCCTCTTCTAATGAGTTCTTCAAAGCCACCCCAAATCCCCAAATTGATGCAAATCTGAGATTTGACTCCACCATCAGCAAGGAGACATTGATTAGATCATGATGGAAGAAATTTTAATCAAAAATGAGTCCTATTGATTAAACTAGGAAGGAAATTAAGAAGGCTCACCTATTCCCTTAAGAAATGAAGAGCTATTAAAGAAAGAGGCACAAATCCCCAAAGAGGCATTAAATAGGCAAGGGGGGGCTCTCTTGGCTGGTCATAAAGTTAGGGTTAGGGTTTTTGGGTTTCATCCTATGGCTAGGATTGAATCAAGGGAAAAATAGATGGCCTAGAACAAAGGTTCTATCTTAGTCCTTTGCAAATCACTTAACCATGACTAAACTTGACTTAACCCCTTAACCAACTCATCTAATTCTCAAGTGGCTCACTAAGTTAGTCATGACTCATCTAGGTTAGGTCCAATCTAGGTTAGGGCTAAAACAATCACATGGCAATAATTAAATAATATTTAATCACACCATTCCAAATAATATATACATTAAATTCTAAATAATTATAATAAATTCAAATAAATTCAAGATAACCAAATACCCTCAAGCTAAATGTACTAAACAAAATCTCTACCCACATATTTAGGCTCTAGGGCACGCAGTCACTACGGCTTCACTAGCTGCACACCAAATCACAAGTCATGACTCAACCAGTTTTTAAATAGTTTAAAAAATATTAAAAACCACCAAAAATCACATTATTAATTTTAAATACCATAATTAAATAATTAAATACAAAATTTTAAAATTACCCTTATTTCAGAAACTGGGTGTTACAAAAAGCGGCAACTGGTTCTGGATTTGCAGCATTCTCTTCCGGGGTTGGTTCTGTAAGATAGCATCCTTTGCAGGGTTGATCACCGCCTCATCAAAATCAACTTACGTTTGGCAAAGAGAAGCGTCCAGGAGGACCTCATTCAATAAAGGGATCGTCATCAACACTGGCACAACAAAAGTGGAAGTCAGGTAAAAAGACAAAAGGTGTCAAATAGATTGACGCATCGTCAGGGTATAAACCCATGTACGTCAGCTTCAGCGTATCATCTGGGCGTAAACCCATGCGCGTCAGCATTGGAGCTTCGGCGCATCATCAGGGCGAAAACCCATGTGCGTCAGCATTAGAGCTTCGGCGCATCATCAAGGCATGAGCCCATGCGCGTCAGCGAAGGCTTCAGCGCATCATCAGGGTATAAAATCCATGCGCGTCAGCAATTAAACCTCGGTGCATAATAAAGGCCTAAACATATGCACGTCGGCAGGATAAAACCTCGGCATATCATCAGGACAAAAGTCCATACGTGCTGGCAGCTTTGAGTTAGGGCACAGTATGGCCCAAAACTTGTGTGAAAGAGACGATACCCACCCGACACCTCGGGACGAACGTCGGCTAGAGTCGCAAGGGTGATAGGTGCATCCTCGTCGACGAAATCCTTTGCTTTCTCCTTTTCCTTGCCAGCACCGCCGCGAGGAGTCTTGGGAGCCATTCTCTCAAAGAAGAAGAAGTTAGGGTTTTGAAGAAAAACTCTAAAGGAGGCAAAGGCATAGAGCAGAAGAACTCTCTCTCTCTCCATCTCTCACCTATTTATAGGTCGTGGTCGCACGCGTGAACCGATGACGAGTGATCTCAGCCGTCGCCTCGGTCCCTGTGAAGATAACAGCAGATAAAACCAAAAGATCATCATTAATCTTTTCGGTTACCGAGGCATTATCATATGCATTAACTGAGAAGAGCATACGCCCGAACAGGCATGCGCCCCAACAGTCATGCGCCCTGATCGCCATGCTTCTTATTCAAAGTATTCCAAAACTTATTCAAAAGTTTTGAAAACTTTGAAGGGGGTCTTGTAGAAGTATGGAATTTCACAACCAGAAAGCCCATGCGCCAGACACTACATGCGCCAGAACTCGGACAGAATATTTCACAGCTGTGATATTCCTATTTTGAAGTACATATTTGACCGTATTATTATATTTAGAGGATTTTAATTTTGGGGTATGTTTGAATTTTTTTATTTTATTGGAGGTGATTTGCCCTCATAATTATTTGTTATTGATTAAATTCCTTGATTCCTATATCTACCCCAAAAAGAAAACCCTAACCCTAAATCTACCACTCTCTCTTAGCTCTCGGCCCCCTAGCCGCCATCTCCCCCTCTCTCCTCCCTTACTCTCATCTCTCTCCCTCGAGCTCTTTCTCTCTCCTTCCCTCTTCTCTGGAGAAGCCTCCCCCGAGCTACCCCCTCTCCCTCTCGATCTCCCCCTCTCCTCTCCCACTCTTCCCCGGCCAGCTCCGGCCACCACTGCCACCCTCACCCACCAGCACCGCCCACCGCCATCAGTCACCACCACCACTGTCCCATTCTCCTCCGGCCCCCGAGCGCCGTCGGCGCCCTCGTCTCCACCGCCACCACTTCCATCTCTCCCTCTCTCACTGTTCCCGGCGCCCGCCACCACTGTGGTCGCCCTCGTTTCGGTCACCGCAGCCGCCCCCTTCGCCATGGCCACCACGACCTCCGCCGCCACCATCATCGTCGCCGTCGTCGTCTCCCTCTCGGCCGGCCTCCTCCGTCGCTACCAGCACCACCATCGTCGTCGCCTTCTTCTCCTCCGCCTTCCCTTTGCTGCTGCTGCCCCCTCCGCGGAGCCCGACCGATCCCGGTGAGCCCCGATCTCCCCCGCCCCCTCCTTTCCTCTTCTCTCCGGCAACCAGCACCACCGCCGTGCCGTTGCCGCGCCCGGGCCAGCACCGCCTCGAGCGGTGGGACGCCCTTGGGCCCCCCGCTGCTCGACCAGCGAGCCAGCCTCGGGTTGCGTGCTCTTCGGGCCACGTGCCTCGGTGCACGTGCTGCCTCGAGCAGTACGCTGCTCGGTCTGCGTGCGCCTCATTTTGCGTATGCCTCGTTCTGCGTATGCCTCGGTTTGCATGCACCTTTTTGGTTTTCGTTTGCCCTTGATTCACGTGTTGTCTTGGGCAGCGGGACGCCTCGAGCCCCGCGCTGTCTCGGGCAACGTGCTACCTCGGTTGGTGCGCTATCTCGATCCTCGTGTCTCGGCCTTTGTGCCTACCTCGTGACCCGTGTTGCCTCGGTTTACATGCACGTACCGATTCGCGTACCCGTATCGATTTGCGTGCATATGTCGACTTGTATGCCATATTGATTTGTGTGCTTTCTTGAATATTGCTCCGTCTCGATTCGCGTGTACGCCTTGATTTGCGTGTCGCGTTGATTCGTGTGCCATCCCGATATTCGTGATTTCCTTGATCTATGTGCGCGTCTCGATTTACGTGCATGTTGTCTCCTGTTCATCTCGATCTTTGAGTCATCTTGATTCTCGTGCGCATCTCGATATGCGTGCACGTCTCGGATCTTGTGTCCATATCGATTCACGTACCTCGGTTTCTGTGCCCGATCCCCGTACTGCTTGCGGGACCCACATGGTATAGCCTTCTGCCATCTCTTGTGATTATTTTATTATTTTATTATTTAATTCTAATAATTGTTTATTGTGTGTTCTGAGGATCTCGATGGACGTGCTAGCCTGGATCCTGATCGCCGAAGACTTGCTTACCTAGCCGAGCCCTCTAGGCAAGTATCCCTTGCTCATCGACGACTCTTACCCTCTCTCCTGGATTTTATTTCATTTAATTAAATTGTACTTGTATTTTTATAACCATGATTAGTGTAGCCTAGTAGTAGAACTGCCATGAGGATAACTTAGGATAGCTTGGTCCGATGCCGGGATAGACCGTATCGGACAACTCGGATGGGTCATCCACACCTCCGAGGACACGAGCACGACTCACTTGTATGGATTGTCCCTGTATGCCCCGTGTCCGACTCGCGGTCGGGTAACGGCTTGGCGAACCACTCATGTGGCTGTGATTGTGCTTGGGTTAGAACTATAGACATGTGCTGTGATGCGCCCTGCGAGGCGGTTAGTTGATTATATTATGCATGTTGGCTTGGCGCCCAGTACGCATTGTAGCGCTGCTGGAGGCCGGGACTTAGTGGTCTCGAGTTCGATTGGTTTCCAGTACGCATCGTAGTGCTACTGGAGGCCGAGACTTAGTGTTCTCGGCTGTCGACTTATTCCCAGTATGCATCGTAGTGCTGCTGGTAGCTGAGACTTAGTGTTCTCAGTCTGCGATTCTGCGATTCCGCGGCGAGTTGCGCCGAGTGGATTTTAGCCCCAATTCGTAGGGTGCTCCCGTCCAGATTACAAAGGAGACTCTGTCGAATTTTTCCAGAATTCTCAATTGGGAATTTGGTTCGAAGGACTGGGCAGAACCATCCCTTTGGTTTGCTGGACTGGGCTCGTGCCTGTTCACCTTGGTATAGTATACCTGATCCCATTGCTTGCTAGGTTGACTCCAGACTAGATCAGTCGCCTAGCTCCTGATCCGTCTTGTCCGTCGGATAGCGTAAGGAGAGCGGTTCCACTCGGGAGACGGTCTGCAACCCTGGTCCTTGTTTGGTTTAAGGGTTGTAGATTTGCTCCAGAGTGGTTCATGCAATCCTTGCCACTCTTCTGACGATATTTAATTAATATACACTTGTACCCTGACCATTCATTCTAGGAGTTGTCCTAGTCTAACGAGATAGAGCTGACAGTTGTCCTATGTATTGGGAATTATGACTTGTGGATATGACTGAGGATTGAGTATTATGGAGAGTACGATCTCGGAATATTATCTTGGTGGATCTATGTGGATTCTTGGATTTTGGTGATTTCGAATATTTCGTAGAACGAGGAAAATATCGAGGGTATTATTATATGATTTTTACTCGACTTCCTATACGCCCAAAACCTGGTACCTTTGTGCATTCCGGTAGTTGGGGAAAACCTGGTTTGATTGCTATGTTTTGGTAGTTAGAGGGGCTCGTTTTCTAGTGGCTTGTGATCATTGACTTGGAGAATTCATGTGAGCCAGAGGGCCTAGCATTGCTTATAGTGATTAGCTTGGATATTTGGTTATTGACCTTCCTGACATGATATTGAATCCATAGTAGAAGGGTGACTCTTGATAGATTGATCTGGTGGATAGACAGACGGAATGATTGGAGCTCTAGGCTTCCATATATTCTTGAGATGTGATTATAGTAGAGGTTCTGATTTTTGTATCCGACTTGATATCCATGTCACGATATGGGCATGTGACTTCTTGTGACTGATAGGTTTGACCTTGTTCTTGGTATTACACGATGACCTGGACCTGTCTTGATTCTTGATTAGTGGCCCGTAGAGGTGTACTCCTGACTAGCATTCTGGACTTGACAGTAAACCTGGCATGTATACTCTTGATTCTTGATAGTGGCCCGTGGTGGCGCACTCCTGACTAGTACTCTTGACATGACATGTTTACTCTTGATTGCTGTTGCGACAGCTAGTCCTGACTTACTCAGCATGACCCCGTCTTGACACCGTAGTTGATTTCTTTTGATTGTGCTTGTATAAGCCACCAGTCCAGTCTTGTCTTGCATCATGTCTAGGACATGGATCCCTGAGTACCACGGTCAGGGATCCATAATGAAACTGACTAGGCTAATAACTAGATTAATCATGTAGTTCATGGGGACTTTCCAGTGACCTGTTGCTTGTCTGACCCCGGCCCTATGTATATATATATATATATATATATATATATATATATATATATATATATATATATATATACTAGGGATTTGTTGCTATCCGTCGAGATGAGCGCATTTCCAGCCCTCCGTCGAGTGTGGCACTTCTTTAGGGCACATGTATCTTACTGCAGTGTGCCTGCTATATCTATCTTTTTCTTTTGCTGGGGCCATTCGGGTAGTAACAAGCAGGAGCTGGACTTTGAAGTCTCATTGTATCTTGTTAGTAATTAGGCCTGTGATAACCCTAGTTAGCTAATAATAGCAAGCCGTAGGCATTGTGTGGCCGCTTGTTCTTCTGTGTTGTTTGGCTTGTTGCCTGCTAGCCAGCTGATATTGATTTCCAGCTGGCAGTGCAAGTGTTAGTGGATGCTAGGGAGATTATGATTGTGTTAGCTTCACTATACTTGTGGATTGTTGTCGTACGTTGGTACTGCATGATCCCTTACCTTTATTTACTGTTTTTAGAAGTTTTCCTTGTCATATTTTATCCTGCTGGATTTCTTTGCCCGTCCTTGAGCCTTCCTTTCTGGTACTTGCTGCGGTTGGCCTGACCAACCCTGGATTGTTCCCAGATTGTCTGAGACCGACCCAGTGGATCTTCCAGACTTGACTTGGAGGGTGTGCTTCAGTTCCAGACCATGCTAGGAACTGTGGGAAGGTATACTTGTCTACATTATTATTCTGTATTGTAGATTCCTAATTTTCATATGAGTATTCCCTGCTTTCCATATGATTATCTCTCTTGATGTTGATTCATTGTGATTTGCCTGTGGACATGAGATCGGATTTAGGCCATAGATTGATTGCATGCTAGGATACCCAGCTAGACTTGACAGCCGTCATCGTCGTATAGCGTATTCGTACCTTATACGGTGTAGCTGGCCGTGCACATCCCCGTATTCCGGAACTGGGGCGTGACAACAACAAAGGCAATAAGTATAGACATTTGAAGAAGGACTTTTTATTTTTATACAAAAGTCTATTACATGTCTAGAAAAGGTTTTACAAAGGAGAATTTCTACAAAGGAAAGATCCTAAGTCTATAGCCAGCGGCAACCATGCGCCTCCAGATAGGTGTAGCAGTCGCCATGTGCCGCCAGTTAGGCGCAGCAGATACCATGCGCCTCCAACCAGGCGCATCCTACCATCTCTTCAGCAGCTCAGTTATGTGCATCCAGCTCAGTTATGTGCATCCCTTCAGCAGCCCTGTTATGTGCCGCTCCTCCAGCCAGGCTCACCTGATAAGTGCTTCGACTAAACAAAGCATTTAACCCTCTGGCTGGAACCAAGGAAGAGAAGAGCACCGCAAGTCTGTGGCCAGGGGAGGCTTCGAAAGAGCCTCCAAAGACCAAGGAAGACCGTGATCGAAACCACGACAAAAGGAGCAGATTTCAACACAACCAGAGTGGACAACACCCACTTTGAAGGAAGAAAGAGCCTAGCACCGCCATTCCGATCTACGGCTCTTCCAGAATAACGGAGACGAGGCCCGAGCATCCCTATCTTTGGATGCAACAGGAACCTTTTGCCTGCCTCAGAAGCCCTCGACTCCGTCTTTTGGATGTAACAGTCACCTTCAAGTGCATTAACGATGACATGGCATCTCATCTTCACCCTCGGGAACACTTCGTCAACAGAATGCATCCGAATACCCAAGTTCATGTCAAAAGTACGTGAGAGAACGAGAAACAAACCCTCTCTCCATGCCACTATTTATAGACCGGGCAGATCAAACCCACGCGCCAAGTGGATGGCTCTCCGAATTCCGTGCAATGAACTCACATTAAATAGATGAACCAGACGCCTCGAATTCAGCCAAACAGCTATTTAAAAGCACTCGAGAAGCGAAACAGCCGCATCATTAAAGACGGCTGGACAGCGCATCACACCCCTTCAAACACCAAGCGCCTCCCACAGATGCGCCCTGAACCAAGCGCATCACAGAGGTTGCGCCTCCATACGTCCCCATACGCTTAGTGGAACGTCAACCAACGTGCCCACTCAGCTGTCCATCGAATGTCACCAACATTAAATGCTGAACTGACAGAGTTGGCAGCACGCCTCCCCAAGTCTGAACAGTTGACAGCTTTTGCAGGAAACGAAGCGTCCACAACGTCAGCATCATCATGACTTTACCTCGACGGCTACTGCCATGTGGCCACCCAACCATCCGCATGTGCCTCAAAAGCCATGCGCCTTAGACCCTTCACTGATCCCTAAAGACAGAAGAAGAGTCTCCAGTTGAAGCTTTGCATGCGCCTCAAAAGCCATGCGCCCCAGACTGATCTCTGATCCCGAAAGACAGAAGAAAAAGTCGCTCGCATGCACCTCAAAAGCCATGTGCCCAGAATGGTTCGTGACTCCTAAAGGTCACGAGCCAAAATCTCATCATGCACCCAATCCAAGGCGCATCCCACCAAATCATCCCCCCATCAGATCCGAGATCTCCGAGCCATGAGTCGACGACACGTGTCCTTTGACTCAACTCATCCAAGATTTCAGCAACGGAAAGATCTTCTTCTCTGCTACGTGCCGGCTCACAACAGCAGTATAAAGAATTCAACCCCTCGAGTAGGGGGCATCATCCATGCGCCTCCATCAGCAATCTCCACGTGGCGTCCCCACGTACCGGCGCATCCTACATATGCGCGCATGAGCAGCCAACCTGCCCAGTTATAAATAGAGGGATCATTTCCTTCTCACCTACGGACAACGCATATAATCTACAGCGAACATACAGAGAATCACCAGAGAGACAGGGACAACACTCAACGTCTTCCTCCTCTCGGCATGCTCCAGCACCCAGAGCAATCTACACCTTCAGAGAACCGATAACCGTCGTCAGCCCGTCAACGGAGTCAATGCATTACCACTCGCTCCATTGGCACTAAGGACCCAGATTAAACAAAAGTGTACTCCTAGGACTACATCTAAGTCCTATATTATAACACTGTTCTATTTGTGTTAAAGTTTTCAATCAAACAATTTTAATGGCAAACAGGACAGCATTCTACCGCCGACACTACGGCGTAGGCTGGGCGTTGTGACGTACTCGTACCCTCACAGTGGGTGCGGGTCGTGACAACTGAATTAAATGACTATCGATGACAATGACGAAGATCCAACTGTACCAAGCTCAACAACAGCTGATTCTCAACCAAGCTCGGCACTAGCTGATCCTCCTAGAGAAGATCCAGGAACCAGCTACCTTCAGAGTCTGCCGAAAAGATTAAAATTTATAGCTGATCATCCAAAGGATTTGGTAATTGGTGACATTACCAAAGGTGTAAGTACTCGTACATCCAGTAGAGAAATTGTTTCTAGTGTTGCTTTTATTTCACAGCTAGAACCCAAAACTATTAATAAAGCATGTAGTGATAGTTTTTGGATAGATGCTATGCAAGAGGAATTAAACCAATTTGAATGGAATCAAGTTTGGGAACTTGTTCCCAAGCCTATTGATCATCCGGTCATTGGCACCCGTTGGGTATTCCGAAATAAACTGAATAAGAATGGTTTAGTGACTCGTAATAAGGCTCGACTCGTAGCTCAAGGATACAATCAAGAAGAAGGTATCGACTACGATGAGACTTATGCCCCAGTTGCGAGATTAGAATCCATTCGCATGTTATGCGCATTTGCATGTTTTCATGATTTCAAACTATTTCAAATGGATGTCAAGAGTGCATTTTTAAATGGTTTCATAAAAGAAGAAGTTTTCCTGATCATGTTTTCAAGTTGAAGAAAGCTTTATACGGTCTGATATCATATTTTAATGGTAAGCTTCTTTTAATACAAGTCTATGTAGATGATATCATATTTGGATCTACTGATGAATCTCTGTGTCAAAAATTTTCTAAATGTATGCAGAATGAGTTTGAGATGAGCATGATGGAAGAGCTGAAATTCTTTCTCGAACTGAAATCAAACAAACTGACAATGGGACGTTCATAAATCAAGCCAAATAGACAAAAGATTTGCTAAAGAAGTTTGACCTGGACAATGTCAAACCTATTGGCACTCCGATGGCAACTTCAACAAAGCTTAATATTGATGAACAAGGCAAGCCGGTCGACACACGTAAGTATCGAGGTATGATCGGTAGTTTACTTTATTTAACTGCTAGTCGTCCAGATATAATGTTTAGTGTTTGCCTGTGTGCACGTTTTCAAGCTAATCCAAAGGAATCACATCTGTGCGCAGTTAAGCGAATCTTTCGATACCTTAAGGGCATTTCTTCTATTGGCTTGTGGTATCCCAAAACTAAGTACTTTGACCTTACTGGTTATTCGGATGCAGATTTTGCTGGATGCAAAGTTGATAGAAAAAGTACCAGTGGCACATGTCATTTCTTAGACAAAGCTTTAGTCTCATGGTTTAGTAAAAAGCAAAATTATGTAGCCCTATCAACAACAGAGGCTGAGTATATCGCCGCAGGACGTTGTTGTGCTCAGATTTTATGGATGAATCAAACCTTGGAAGACTATGATTTATTTTATACACATATTTCCATTTTCTGTGATAACACGAGCACTATTAATTTGACTAAGAATCCTGTATGTCATTCTCGTACAAAACATATCGAGATTAGACATCATTTTCTTAGAGATCATCATCAAAATGGAGATATTGACCTTGTATACATAGATACTGAGAATCAATTAGCTGACATTTTTACAAAAACTCTAGCAGAAGATCGTTTCAATTATTTACATCGAGAATTAAAAATTTTGGACGTCAATAATATTAATTAATTTTGTTTTATGATTTTATTTCAATATGCAAAAACTGTGTTAGAGACAAGCCAATAAAGAGTCTATCTGTCACCACAACTACGGTTGAAGCAAAGCGGTACTTAAGAGTTCCCCGGTGAACCTCCGCCAGCTGGGACAGTACTCCTACAGCTAATCTGAAACAGTCGTTGTATAATGATATTTAATCTATAAAATAATATTAATTATGTTATTTTAATGTCAAAATTACTAATCTTTGAATTAAATATTTGAAATGAGCCAATGAAAAAGAAAGTATTTCAAACCAAACCCAGGCGAATTCGGCCAGACTTCGGACCGAATTCGGCCCGAGTTCGGTTGGGGGTGTCAGGTTATATATACCAGAACCCGAGAGCCTTTCTTCCTCATTGCTTCTAAACTACATCATAACCAGCAACAGCAGCCGCGAAGGAGCCCCGAACCCTAGTTCTTCACCACCCCCTATCTTCTAATCCATGTGGTGAAATCAATCCAAACTTTGGATTCGTACGGAGTTCGTCGTTCTCTTCGACATACTTCGATTTCGGGAGGTATAACTCCATCTTTCTCCAATTTTCAATTAGTGCATATTTACTTCTGTTTGCACAAATGTCACCTAAGGGATTCAACTCCTTTAAGAGGAAGAAGACAACCAACCCAAGTGAGGAAGGTCATCTTCGGATCCACCGACTAATTCCCTATTTTTGCCAGTCCAATCTAGCGACAGCGCGTTTGACGGGTTTTACTTTCAAACCCTAGACCAAGCCTTACTGTGGTATGAAGACTTCTCCATGAGATCCATATGCACAGGCGCACCCATCAAGTGGACTGTATTTCCTGATCATCGCCATTTCTTTGAGGCATTAGGGTTACAGCATTTTGTTAAACTCTATTTTCCCGTAGCAACTAATGCCATTAGATTGTTTTACTGCAATATCATATTAAACACTTTTGATGTAAGCACACGTGTTGGAGGATTAGATATCAACTTCAATGATGTTCTCTTAGCGGAGATCCTTGGTATTCCCAACGAAGGTGAACCGCTTGTTGACATCACTGAGTTTGATTTCCCCGAAGGCACGACACTTACAAGTTTTAAAGCTGAACTTTGTGCACCTGATAGAGTTCGCTCTGGAAAGTTCAAGGCAAACAACCTGAACTTGTTTAATTATGAATTGCACCGTATCATTTATTCTACTCTCCTTCCAAAGTCTACTTCGAAGGATGATGTCACATCTCTTGAATTATCTGCTATGTATCACATTCTCAAGGGGATTCTATTTTCTGCCCCTAAGACCATTATTCAGATGATGGGACGTTGTCGTGCAAGAGATAGAAATCTCTCTTATGCGATGATTCTCCTACGCATCTTTCAGTGTTTCGACATTGACATATCTACTTGTGCTCAAGACCCAGAGCCCAAGGTTCTCAAGTTATCTCGTCGCAGTATGACTGCATCTGCTCCTCCTCCTGTTCCTGCTACTGCTCCACCTCCTCAGCAGTATGCTATGACATTTGAGGGCATACACCAACACCTTTCAGATTTGCATGTCTCGATGACGGACATGGCTCGCGAGCGTGAGTTCCGCGACATCACCCGTTATCAGGCGATTGCAAATTCTTTAGCTGATCTTCGTTTCGTCCAGACTGGACATTCAGCCGGTTCCATCCCTAGAGATCCAGCTTTCTCTAGTTACCGCTGTGAGGATGAGGCTGTTCATGCCTACTTCCAGCCCGGTAACGCATATGATTGGTACCGTTCTGACCGTGCTCCTCCTCATGATTATGTTGGTGAGTTTTACACTGGCGCTCCTCCTCACCCTTCTGGCGCGGGTACCTCTGGAGTTGGTCCTTCTGGACATGCTGGTCATCATACTGATGATGATGATGAGGAGGAGGAGTTTTGATATGTTAGTTGATATGAGACTTAGACATTATTTACTGTATACTTGGAAATGCTCCGACATTCCAAGTTTTTCTTTTTTCAGACTTTATTATCAGTATTTTTGAGGACTTGTACTGGATTTGATTTTATTGATGTCATCTGAACATCTTTATCATTATCTTTATGTGTCACGACCCGCACCCACTGTTTGGGTACGAGAACGTAACAACGCCCAGCCTACGCCGCAGTGTCGGCGGTAGAACGCTGCCTAGGTTACAACATCTAACAATATAATGCTAAGCAGTTTATACTCCCCGAGTGGGGTGACATAGCAGATACAGTCTCAATCACATCTAAGGTAGAGCATGATAAGGATAAATAAAACATAAAATCCAAAGAGATACAGGAGATAGAAGTCTAAGTGTCTAAGATATAAAAACCCAGAAATATATCTCAAAACTCAATACAATAATCTACAAAGTAATACAACTCCAGAAAATGAAATAACTATATAAACAACCTCTAGTGTGTCTCCTCTAGGCTAGCAGGCAACCTCCAAGGTATCTGTAAAATTTATCAACAGGTCCAGTCAGGACAGGAACGAGCACATCTCATCTACAAAACCCAAGTAAATGACAGAGAACTATAAAGCAGTTATAGACAGTTGTATTGATAAAAATGGCAGTTTATATTCAGGTGATGGTAAGAAAGACAGATAAAGTGCAAGGAAAGTAAATAACTAAACAAGAGAAGAATCATAGCAATAAAGTCTGTAAAAATAGAACTAGCTGAACCAGGGTAATATGATATAAAGTCCAGACAACAATGTAGACCAGTGTAACTCCAATGTAAGTCCAGTACAAGATGAATCTAATATAAGATGAATCTAGTAAGGGACGATTCCAGTTATAGTGATCAATGATTCCAGGGTGAGTCCAGCCTATACTCTAGCAGTATGTTTTAAAATACCGAGATCGACATGTAAACGGCTGTGGGTAATCCGACACACCTCTCACTGATCAGGCGAGAGATGGCTATCATTCCAGTAGATTCCAGTAAGGGTGATTCCTGTAATGGGTTATGTCTACATGTCTTACTCTAGTATTTCCCCTCTCAGCAAGTGAATCCAGAATTCCGACACAATGATTCAAGATGAGTCCAGCCAAAATATAATGATACCAGTAAATGATTCCAGTAAATGATTCCAGTAAATGATTCCAGCAGGTGATTCCAGTAATAGAAACCAGGGATGATGATACCAGTAATAGAGGCCAGAAAATAAATATGTGTCGTATACATGAATCCAGAATATCCATACGTATTGTAACAGAGAATCGCATAAAACTAACTAGAACTGAAGTACAGTAATTGACAAGTAAATGAGAGAACTATCTGAGAATGTACTCGTCTGCTATCTGAATGTCCAAAGAAAATATACTGTCCGAGGAGAGGTGTCTGGCTCCTATTTAGAACAGCACAAGTCACAACATGTCCAGAAGGGTAATATAAAGCACTACAATGCATTCTACATGAATCTAGGTCAAACTAGGCCAAAGTCAGCCCTTGGTCAACTCTGGTCAACTACACTAGTCAAACTAGGTCAAACTAGGTCATGTCCTAACCCAGCAAGTCTTACTAGGCCTAACCAAGACTATCCTAGCAAGCACACATCAATACAAGGCTATACAAGCCAACATACACCCAACTCTATATAGCATGCAATTATTCAATACTCAAATAGGCAAGAATTAACATTAGATATACACTAGGTAATCTATTACTTTAAGCTATACATGTCTACACATATATACACATGCATATATTGGTATTCAACATTAGGTCTATAATCATGATATTTCAATGGCTATATAAACTTATATATTACAATACAATATGCTACCATATAATATACATACATAGATAAGTTAACTATATTCAAAAATACTTATTTAAGAGGCTATGTGTGTGTATGTGAATATGGCAAAGGGGCAAGTGAGGGTTAAATGGGCATACA
Source organism: Iris pallida (assembly GCA_029216955.1). Lineage (NCBI taxonomy): Eukaryota > Viridiplantae > Streptophyta > Magnoliopsida > Asparagales > Iridaceae > Iris > Iris pallida. The sequence goes on from JANAVB010031420.1 coordinate 433,378, forward strand.
TAGTGTATACATATCAAAGAGTGTCAAAGTGTAAATGAACAATGTGTCAAGTGTGATAGTATCAACATAGTGTAAGGGGTACATGAGGTAATATAGGATTTGTGTTAACATAGAACATTACATCTCATTAACTTGTATATTGCATACATTACATCTATTATTACATTACATTCATGCTTGCATTCATTCATCATTTATTTATTCTCTTGCACTACTATATGCACCATACATTACATACTATGGAACCTACATATTCATTACAAGCCATACTTATACATGCTTACATTAGATAGGATACTTACACCTCATATATCATTTATTTAACCATTTACTCATGCTTGCATTCTCTATTTAGTTACATAATGTATATACATTAACATGGGTTAAAATCAAATAGAACATTATATTACACACAAGGGTGCACAAAATGCATATATCGAATAGTAACTCCTACTAATAATCAATACTGTACCAATTCAGCATGAATTAAATTCTAGGATTAAAGTATGTTATAGATCTATGTGTTAGCTTTCCGAAACTTTAAACGGATCGCGTTTTCGTTTCCATAAACTCCCGGAATCGCGAAAACACCGAGAACGCATTTGTCTTTCGTACAGCTGACACTTAAATAATTCTCCAGAAAGTTACAGAAAGAATTAGGCCTATTAATATATGCTTTTGAAAAGCTAACTTCAATACGCTTCTTTTAAAAAAAATGGGAGATTAAACCGAGCTTTGAGATAGAAGTTATAACATTTCTAAGTTAGGGCTGAAATTAAAAACGTGGATAAAAATCATGACGGGTTTAGATAGTTTGAGCCAAAAGAATACACAATATATATCCTAGTTATCCACAACAATAATAGCAATAATAATATGAGGAACCACACTCACAAACTTGATTATATAATCATCATGAACCATTTATTACATATATAAATATAGATACACTCTCATTACAATATATATATATATATATATAAATCTATATATGTAACATGAACACATCCACAACACAAAGGACACTCCTATGACCTTCCAATGGACACAAAATGGACACAAATGGAGATACAACCGTGGGGATCATTCCTATGGGTTTAAAATATTCCTATATGCATGAGGAAATGAAAAGGAGAAGGAATTTATACCTCCCGGTAGATCGAATCGAAGAAAAGCCTTCCCGGAGCGACACCGACACGTAGAGATTCCAAAAGGACACGAACGAGCTCCGAATCCTTCCAAACTTGGGTAGCTTCCTCCTTGGCTAGAATGGAGAAGGAAAGAAGAAGATTTGGTGGCGAAATGGAAGGATTTGGTGGAGAAATTGCTAGGGATTGCTCTCTAGGAATTTGGGGAAGAACAAGAGAGAGAGAGTGTGGATGAGAATAATAAAATGAACTTGAGCCTATCCTCTCCCAAGGTGGCTGGCCATATGGGGCTATTTGTCCTATTATGGTAAGGTCCAAAATGCCCCCACTAACCTATTCTATGAGTATTAGGAAAGGGCTAATTGGTTGGGGCTAAATTAGTCATTCTAAAGTCTCTAATCACACTAACCTTATCCATAATAATTAGTCTAACCTCTAACTAAAATATTTCTATCATGTGGACTAAAATTAATATCATGTGGGCCATGCCTAACTAGTGTGTGGGTCCCACTAGAGTCAAACTACCCCCGGGTCCCCGTTTCAAGTCGGATTGAGTTAAAATTCGAACTCGACTTAAATAACCCCAAAACAATATCATAAATAATAAAATAATATCAAAATAATTCAAAGAGGTCAAATGCAAAAATATCCTCAGGCCAAAAAATGATATTAAAATATCATAATCACATGGTTAGGCTCTAGGTCAAACAGTCTCTAGGGTTTCACTAACAAAACGTCAAAACCACAAGTCATTGATTTAAATAATCTTAAAATGATTTAAAATTACCAAAAATCATATCATGTACAATGTCAAATGTCAAATGAATATATCGTGTACAATGTCAAATGAATATATCGTGTACAATGTCAAGCAATGTTTTATGATACTATCATGTACAATGTCAAATGAATATATCGTGTACAATGTCAATACGATAATCATGAAACATCTCACGATGGAATCTAAAAATGCCAATCCGTATGGCCGACATGTCGAGAATCAATATAGCATCGCTAAATACAAGAACCATAGTAGATATCAAATAATGAAAAAAAACTATCATAGATTGTACTCGCCTGATACCCTGAGCAACTGATATATATAGATGTCCAAACTGAAGTCATATTGTCCTATTTAGAGCAGTACAGGGTACAATGAGTTCATAATATAATAATTAAAGTATACAATACAATCTACATGATACTAGGCCTCTCTAGGTCAAAAGTTAACCCTTAGTCAACTTTTAGTCAAACTAAGTCAACATCTAGGGTTTGGTCAACTGTCTAGTCAAAGGGGTCAACTCTATCTAAGCTAGTCATAATTCTAACCATAGACCCACATACTCTAGGATACCTTATAGTACTATATCATATACATATATATCATGCATAAATTCTCAACAAGCCACATATACTATGGTATCCCAAATCACATATATCATCTATAGATACTATCCACTTACCCTTAGCCCATATCTCAAACACCTTAACTATTATTTAATACCTTAGTTCTAGGGACCTTACGTAAACTAGATTTTCTGGTCCATGCTAGTCAATACCTCGTTTCTAGGTCTATACCTTGAAGGTATTAGCCATAATAGCTAATATTACCAAGTATCAATACATATATCTTACATCTCTACTAGTTATCTACTATCTAGGATTACTTTAGCTAATTTATCCTTTATATATACATGGACTCACTCAACCTACTCTTAGCACTTGATATCTTGATATTATCTATTACCTAGTTCTAATACCTAATATCTTAGTATCTTAACCAATACCTTATCCTCCAATATACTTATCCAACTAACTCTAATACTAATACTTGATACCAAATATAATACCTTACTCAAGTCCCAATACTCGCTTATCCTTACTCATGATACTTTATGATACCAATATCCTTATGGTATCCAAGTATCACACTAGTACCTTCCAAAAACTTTAATACCTTGACACATAACTTATCTATATTTGGCTTACTTGATAACCATTTGTATCAACATTAACACACACTAACTAACACATATTACCTAACAATTATATATATATATATATATATATATATATATATATATATATATATATATATATATATATATATATATATATATATATATATATATCCTTGACAACCTATGATACCTACATTCACTTGATATCCATACTACATAGGCTCATAGGATACACAAAATGTCCATATCGTATAGTCAGTTTTCTACTTAAAACCAATACTGCACCTATTAGACCTATTCACTAAATTCTAAAATTAAAGTATGTCATATCCCTTCGTATTATCTTTCCGAAACTTCAAACGGATCGTATTTTTGTGTCTGGAAGCTCCCGGAATCGCGAAAATACCGAAACGCGTTCGTCTTTCGGACAACTGACACTCAAACAGCTTTACAGAAAGTTCTAGAATGATTATGGCCTAATAATATATATTTATTTGGAAATATAACTTCGATACGGTTCTTTTAAAAAATGGGAGATTAATCGGAGTCTTGAGCTAGGAGTTATGACATTTCTAAGTTGCTATGGCTACTAAAAACGTGGATGAATATTATGACGAATTTGGGTTTTCTAGACAAAAGAAACACATATATATACCCAAATCTAACCATGTATATCATGAGATACCATGAAACAACATCACGTATCCTATTTAGGACACATGCACCCAATCTTGACTCAAAAAGGACACGAAAGTTCTTTTGAGGACACGTATCGAACACTTGGTGGTCACAAATTTGATTTTTTCCAATTTTTATCAAAATAAAATGGGAAAAACCTTCAAATGGGAAGAGGAGAGCCTCAACTCCTCTCTAATGGTATCCTAATGCAAATGGGGTCCTAAATGAATGTAGTTATACTAATAAAATAAAATGGAAGGGTTTAGAGAGCTCATACCAAAAGAGAGATAGATTTCCAATGTAAAATTCCTAGATCTAGATCTCCACAAAGCTTCAAGGCTCAAAATTCTTCCAATATCTTCTTAGCTAGCCAATAGAGGCTTCTCCTCTCTAAGGGGAAGAGAATAAAATAAATTTGGCTCAATTTGGAGGAAATTTGGGTGTAGGAGCAATTTGGGGGAAAAGCTTCTAAATTGGGGCTTGAAATAAAAATGGAAGGAGAAAGAAGATGAAGTGGGGTTTTATAAAAATGTGGGATGCCATATGATGTTAGAATTAGGGTTTTGGGCAATGGGAAAGGTCCACTACACCCCTCTCTTTAGTCATGACAAGTTAAGGATTAAATCTTTTTTCCTAATTAGGTGTTTAGTCAAGTTTTCTAACTAGAACTTCTAATCTAGCTAGAGACTAACTAAAGTTCATTTGGGCTAGTCCTAATCATCTTGTTGGGTGGTCATGACAAATAGGTTTGGGTCCTCTAGGATCACTAATAACCATTTTAATCTAAAGGATAACCAATAATCATATTCAAAATATAACACATGCACCATATTAACTATTTAAATATATAACCAAAATATAAAGTTTAGTTTTCAAAAATAATTAGCACTCAAGATATAATATGAAACTACACTAATAATAGTAATTAGGAAAAAGTCAAAAATATTCCTGTTCCAGGAAAGTGGTGGTGACAATGTCTTGAATTTCAACAAAAAATGACTCAAAATTAATATATAGACAATTGAATCAGATTAGGCTCAAAACTCAATGGATGGAAATAGAATATTGACTTTTAGAGAAACAATTACTTCACGGCCAATGGAAAATAACTATGTAATACGGACCTTACGATACGACGATGTTTAGAGAAGGCAGAAAATAAAACTGCGCAAATGGTCAAGATTAGGAATTAAATCATAAGAAGTTCCAATTTACCAAGCAAATAGTCTACCCACCTTTGATCTACCGTCATGTCAAAACACAATAGTACATCCTTTTATGGAAATTCCTCAAGTTATCTAATAGGAATTAGAATTCAATAAATCTCTACCTAAATCACATGGCCTATGTAGCAACATTAACTACCCAATAGTCAAATTGAATAAATGGCTTTCCTATTGTATACCTAGTCCTAGCCATTCTCCTTAAATCAAATCAATCTTAATTGTGAATAAGTACTTTCTAATAGAAGGCTCGCAGTAGTATGACTAATATAGGTACAACCATGAATTCGTACAATTTTGCGAAAATAGACCTACATGGGCCACCAAAAAAACTTGTCACGATCCGCTTCCGCTTTTTGGGATACGAGTACGTAGCCAAGTCCAACCTACGTGACAGCATCGACGGTAGTACGTTGTCTATAACAATTATGTCCATCTTAAATACAACAAAATCATATCTAATTGCTCATTCACAATAACTATTTTATTTACAAATCCAATAATACATAAAAATGACATTCGGGAGCAAACTCCCTAAATATTTAAATAAAATAACTATCAAATCTAGAATCTAAGGTCGGCCTTCTATCTCCCCCTTATAGTCTATAGCACAAAAGTAGAAAGCATGACAAGTCAAATGTAATGATCCAGTAAGAAAATGAGCAAAGTACAACCCTATTGCATTTATGTAACTTAATACAAAATAATGCTAGATAATAGAGATACAATGTAACATTAAAGAAACATGTATATGAACTAAAAATAATAATATGTATAAAAAATACAAGCAAGAACATGTATGAACAAGACAACTAAAAATGAACATGAACAAGTAAAACTAATCAAATAATGCTTTAAAATACCTTTCGACATGTGAACGGCTGGACTAATACGTCATATCATAGATGGATATCCACAATAAAAGGTATGACTGGCCCATATGTGAGATGTATGACTTATCTATCCACAATGACAATCATTGAGCTTTGTTCACATACCTACTGGACATTTTTTCTTTTGACTCACTAATTAAATAATCAATAAACGAGTAATGATACAACAAGTCTTTCCGTGTCATAATTGTGTCTCAACTGGATACTCAATGAAACACAATAAAAGATAGCATTATAATGTAATAAGCACATAAAATAATAGTGTACTTTCTTCAGGTTAAGATGCAGTTGACGTGTGTGACAAAATCTTGATTTGGTTAAAAGTTGTTGTAATTATGGCTAATCGCTACTAATTCGATAAATCATTGGCCATCTATGGGTTCTACAAATTAAATAAAATATTAAACTATTTTATTAATTTCTAGAAAATTAGTCTGCTATAGTATGTGCCAGCTTTCCAAAACATCAAATGTTTCACAAAATGGAGTTCGGGGTCTCCCGAATCTCGAAAATAGTGTGACATGTCGATTTTTTGGAAAACTGGTACTCGAATAATTTTTTAGAAATTTACATTCATAATTACAGAAAATAAATTATATATTTGGAAAACTAACCTCAATACGGTTCAAAAAAAATTGGAGGTGAAACCGAGTTCAAAGTTGGTCGCAACGGCCTTGCGAAGTTTCTATAGCTTCAAATAAACAAGGCTGAATTTATGACAAATTTTGGCTTTTTTTGGAATAAAAAAAGAATTTTGAGAAATGAAAAGATAAGAGATGTTCATAAGGGTATATATACTGGGTAGCAATCACCTAATTAGGATTAGAGAATTAGGTTGGAAGAATTTTGGTGTTGGAAGAAAATAAGGAAAAGTTTAAATAGGTGGGAGGTATCTTAAATATGGAGGGATTAGAAATCCTATGGATAAATCTTTCCATAAGTTTAAATCAAATAAATCATAGATTGATCAAATCTCCATCTATTAACTGGTCATAATAATAATTTAAAATAATATCCAATATTATCAAATAAAATTTAAAGTCTATTTGCATAAATCCAAATCTTATAAAACTAATTGAACAAATCCTTTTATTGGTCAAAGATAATAATCATTAATTTTAAAACTAAATTAATCAAATCTAAATCTAATATTTGATTACAATAATAATTCAAAATAATATTTAATATTGTCAAATAATATTTAAAACATATTTTATAAACTTAAATCTTAAAATAATTTGGCAAATCTTTTGTAATTCAAAAATATTTATAGTTACCTTTTATAAAAATTTAAATAAAATTTTTCTAACCGAAAATATTTAAAACAAAAATTTTCAAAAAAATTCGAAAACGTGGGTTACAAATCTACCCACCTTAAAAAAATTTGTACTCAAAATTTCAAATGGTAAGACTAGGCACGACTAGGAATATAATAAAAAATGATACGATTAATGATTGAATTCAGTCAGGCATAATAAAATCAAAATAATAATAAAATGTTATTTGGCACTAACAATTTTTAGTAAAAAGGTCTAGTCAACGACTAAAAATGTTAAAGAACGATAAAAATTAAAATTGTTTGGCACGATCAAATATTTAACCGAAATCATTTATGCACGATTATAGAATAAAATCTAGAAAAAGATGCAAATTGGCACGATCAAAATATAATCAAAATAGTTTAGTCGCGATCAAAAAGTCGTTAATAATGATCCAATAGAAATCTTTTGGCACGATCCACTACTTAACCTAAATCACTTAGACATGATCTAAGTACGATTATGAATCTAGTAGAATAGAATCAAAATATAGTAATCAGTTCTAAATGATTACTATCAAGAAACTAAATAACGATTCTTGGATAGGAAAGATAAGAAGGAATGGAAGATCTACCAGCTTATTGAGAAGATGATAATTAGAAATAAGGCATCAAATCAATTTGAAAAATTAATAGTCATAAACCAATAAAAGATATAGTCACTATAGTAGTCAAAAACAGTAAGTGTTCCGTACTGCTCCCGGAGGAGCGATCGTCTTCACTAAGGTGTAATATCGCGTGAGCCTAGGTTGCGCTCACGCAAGGCAGATTCCATAACGTCCGAATACAGTAGCTTGCGACGGCAACATCGTATAGAAGTCCCGAGCAGAGAAGTTGAATAATAAAGGCAATATAAGTATACAAACCAAATCCAATCTTTTATTGATATTGAAAGAAAAGTTACAAAGGCGCGAAGCCAAGATTACAATCACTCAAGCTCACTTTTCTCTCTGATTTCAATCACTCCTTTCTCTCTCATCTCTCAATACAATTTGACGAGCCAGCGGATGCTTCAGATAGGTGATGTCCATACATTATGTCACGTATAAAAACTGACTCTGTACGATCACACGTCTCAAAATGCCAAGGAACTCCATGCTGTAGGAACCCTAGAGGGGGGGAGGGGGTGAATAGGGTCAAGCTAACTAATCAAGCACTTAGCACAAGCTAATGGGCAATTTAAAAATATATGTACAAGAGAAGAAGCAATAACAATACCGACACACAATATATCCTGGTATCCTCCCTAGAGGCAATCCAGTCCCAGAACTCTCTCCGAATTTAATCCACTATTTAAGCAAATAGTTACACACGAGTTTGGATCCGAAGAACTCGCCAACTTCTTACACGAGAGTTTTAGTCCGAAGTCCTCTCCGACTTCAATCGAGAGTTTGGATACAAAGACTCTCCAACTTCAACCGAGAGTTTGGATACGAAGACTCTCCAACTTCAACCGAGAGTTTGGATACGAAGACTCTCCAACTTCAACCTTTCACAATAGGTTTTGATCTCCTAATACAATAAGATAAAGATCTCACTTTTCAACTCAATAACTCTAACATAATTTGTGGATGGCAAATAAAAGCTTTGTAGAGTTGTTTGTGGATAGGCTTTGGTGGTTTAGAAATTTTTAGGCTCAAAGCATCAACCTTGAATGAAGGGGATCAAGGCTATTTATAACCAAAGCATTGAAAAGAGCTCAAGGCAGCTTTTCGGTCCGTGAACTGGCATACCGCCGGTATGAACCGACATACCGGTGGTATACCGATCTGGAATGCAACGACTAGAAATATAGCCGTTGGGATCATTAATTGCTCGGATTTTCGACCGTTGGAATTTCAACGTTACTAAATCGATATACCATCGGTATGAACTGGTATGCCGTCGGTATGCCGATTTTGTAGACAGAAAATTTCTGTGAACAAAATCGGTATACTGTCAGTATGGACCGGTATACCGTCGGTATGCCGGTTTTCATCCGAAAATGATGCTAGGCTAAGTTCTACCCTAGCTTTCGATTTTGCCATCCATTTCTTGTGTTTACAATAATTCCTAAGACTCATTACAGACTCCAGATATACTGTAGCAGGTGCAGGCTTCTTCAGAGTCTTAAAGTGATGATGGCATGGCTTGGCTTCTTCCTTTGATAGGTGCTGGCTTTTTCCCTTGGCGGTAGCTGTCCAAAGATATCCAGTTTGCAAAAACTGAATACCTTTCGGGGGCTTCGCCCCCGGACCCTCGACGAGGGGCGCTGCCCCTTCGACCCCCATCCGTTGACCTGGCAGCGGAACCCCCGGGTGCGTGGCTCCGGAGATGTCGTCGGGTGGTTCAGAGAAATCTATAGGGATCCGTCGTCTTTGGCCCACCATGATTTTTTTATTGCATATGTCCACATTGATCTTGCTTATTACGTTTCTGCATGTACATGTTAGACAAACAAAGCTATATACATAGTAGCAAGTATGATAAGTTTAATGCACATTAGGACAATGCTGAGTTTAAGTATAATTGCTAAGGTGGTAGCATAAATGTTAGTGATATCATAATGATTAAACTTAATTGAATAACCACAATCAAAAACATAGTTTTGATTTTGGCAACCCGATCAAATTTAAGATAGATAACTAATATGTAAACCAATAGGCATATATCACCAAAGGTATAAGTATAAGTAGAAAAGCTATAGCGATAGTATGAAGATTAGTGATAATGACTAAACCAATAGGCATATATCACCAAAGGTATAAGTATAAGTAGAAAATTTATAGCGATAGTATGAAGATTAGTAATAATGAAATGCTAAACTTAACATATTAACTATATTCAAAAATATGATACAATCATTGGGCTAACACATGCCTCGACACATCCAAGCGAGCTCCATGTGGGACAATCTTCTACCTGTGCCTGTATATAAAAACTGTGTGGGTGTCAATACACAACCATACTGGTAGAGTGAGCTCCTCGCTCACCCATACAAAACCAACACGTTCGTTTAGTTTGTGCAACATATCCTTCCGATTGTCATTCTAATCTTGCCTTAGAATCAGTTTTAGGACATGGACGCCGGGCCTATTTTGTGTCTCTAGACCATCACCATGCATCACATCGATAACTTACTTATCGTTGTGCCTCTAGATCAGTCTCGTGCTTGCAATATCGATATTTTGACTCATACTTGCCTTTCAGACTCATACTTTGTGACGCAACATGTTTCGTGTCATCGACTTGGTCCGTGCTTCAAATATCAAGGCCGTGCCATACAATTCAACATGACTTAACCAAAATTTGCCTTATGGCCCTTCCTGACTTAACTCGATATAACTCAATCCTGACTTGTGGAACTTGTGTTGACGACTCAAATACGATGCCACATTTGTACCGAAACATGTGTCCTTGCTATAGCCAAATCTTAGTCTCTATAATAGTGTTGCAACTGCACAGACCTTCTTAACTCAAATTCGTGCTGTACTTGTACTTTCTTTGATTCGATCGACACCGTGCATGCGGATTGTCAATTAGCGCACCAATTGGCTTATGATAGGCGAGGGTCATTCAGCACGGGTTGCTAGCCCATGGAAGCCCCGAATCTCCCATACTGTACGCTAGGATAGGTGGCAATCATCCAGGGTAATTAGCCCATGGAAGCCCCGAATCTCCTATGTGATAAATCCAGCATCCTATTTTGCCAACTTGCTTCGTCCTGTCCGACATGATCCCGATGCCCCGACGATCATCCAAGAAGACTATGCCTTGTGCATAAGTTGTCTATGACCATGTAATAGTGCCTACCTAACTCACCATATGACTCAAACCATGTTCTTCTTTATACCTGACCATACTTACCATACTTCATAAGAGACTCCCAAGCCACGGGACTGGTCTCGACGACAAACGGTCGCGTAAACTTTTCTATTCTTGAAACCAAAAAAATGGCTACTGCATAGCCTTCTTACTTGACTTGAACAAGACGTGTTTCCATACGTTCCATAGACCATGGCATACTTATCCTTGAACCAATCATGGCTCGTGTCTTAAACCAATTTGTGTTCTATGCGTCACTACCGCCCAAGTCATATTTTATGTGACGAGCCTTGAGATCGTAGGACTTTGTGGCTATAACAACCGCAGAAAATGTGAGACAGTGCTTGCTATGACTTTGATAGCCCGTGGCATAACTTTTCCTAACTCAATCATACAACAACTTAACCCGTGGGACGAAAAAGGCTAAGCCTATTCTTACACCATGGAAACGTGTATTGAGACTTGTGACAATTATGCTATGCCAAGCATTAGATAGTGGGATGGTGCATATTTTATCAAGCATTTATATCATACGACGCCTATGACTATGCTAAGTTCATAGTCTTGTGGCAACATATACCAACTTTTCTTTCTTCCAAGACATAGGAAGAAGGACCGAGTATCATTTTTGAAAGCACGTCGTGCACATTTCTAAGCCGATCGTGAGACCTTTCCATATTCTAACTCAATCTGACGCAAGTTGGGATTATTCGCTTGGCTATATGGATTCGTCTATTTTATTATCAAGTCGATTCAGTGCATTGAAAACTTTCATTTTATTAGTGTGAAGGTCAAGCTGAGGTAAGTTCACCGAAGCCACCCACTTGAGAGAGAAGTTGCCTCGACTGAGCAGGACTTCGAGCAGGTTGTTGCATGGCTAAGTCCAAACGCGTTGGTATTTTTATTTCTCTTGTTGAACTGAGCGGGACGGGGCATTACATTGTACACCACTTAAAAAATGTTTCGTCCTCGAAACTTACTGAGTACACACTCATCAACTTCACTCAATCATGTATAAGTTATGTTCGTCGTACATACGGACAACTTAGTCTAGTGCAAACCACCGAACGATATCCTTTGTACATTTTGTATCCAACGATCGCACTATCATCAATATTTCTCTTGAAACACACGATTTCAAAATCTTCGATGCCATCCCAGTCCTTTCGTCTCACCTGAATGCAACGTAACATTTAGTTGGATCGTGCACATATTTAAGGCGTCCCCAAAATACATACATTTCAACCAAGTCTCATGATAGCAAATCCGCCATTTTCACTCGAGTTGGATCGTGCACATATTTAGGCATCCCTGAAATATATGCATTCAGCCAAGTCTCGTGGTGTTTCCATAATACTGAATCATTCTATCGACCAATCCGATATCCAATCCTATCAATCTTCAAAATCAATTGTACCGATGCTACCTCTCGAAACAATAACGTCTTGCCTAACCGCTAGGCCATTTCTTAAGGCTAAAGTCAACGTCAGTATTGGAATCACCGTTCCCAAACAATAATATTAATACTGACCCTAATCCTAAGGTTAAACCAAAGTTGATAGTATGGGATTTTCTACCCAAGCTCGTATTACTCCAATTTCTAAATTTCGAGCATATATTTCTCCTATTCACATTTGTAGCGTTCAATCCCAGGGATCCGAGTCATTCATAAAAGCCATCCTACGGTAAGTTCATATGCTCAACCAATTCTATGGGATATCCATATTGCACGTCCAAACTAGCAGTTTGTATAGTCTATCTTTGCAAACATGTTCGATATAATCCACCTATCCAACTCAAGTATACTATGACACAATTTGTTACTAAACCATAATTCTTATACCATATTTCCTAAGTCGTTTAATACAATGCACGTATTCGATCATGAGGTCATCTAGCAAAGCAATATGTCACACCCCAATCTCCCGTAAGTCTGATTATCCATGCTGGACATAAAATTGCCATGCCAACACTCCTACAGGATAATCGTCCTCCTCGGGACACAAATCTTTCTTTAACTCTAGAATAATTTTATTCTCGATAAGCAAATTGGATCTACTCTATCCTCAAACTTACTTAATCGTCAATCACAAGTTCGAACAATTCTAGAATTTACCTTCGCATCAAACCACAAGTCGAAGCAATCCAATTACGACGTCCTGATCTTCTCCAAGTTCGATCATCCACATTGGACATGAATCACCATGCCAACGCTCCCGTAGAATGATCATCCAAATCTGGTATGACGCATGTGCAAGGCTGGAGTTGCGTTCGCACAAGACAAGAACGTCGACGTTGTGGTTATCATCGAACCATCAAGACACTTTCTTTTCATCAAAATAATATGTCAATCTAAACATTGATTATTATCAAACTCCCAAGTTTAGCATCCATTTGAACAATAACATTTTATAGATCGTCTTTTCTAGAATAAAGTACCCTCGAGTTATTGCACATCGATCTTTGATATGCCTAAATACCATCGATAATATACGTAACCTGACGATCTTCCTTTGCAACAAACTTCGAGTCGTGCAATTGATGCTATCATTCAAACTGGATATGCTATTATCTCCTCGATATTCAAGATCAAATTCAATCGTTATCCCTCGAACTAGTTATATGATCAATTCGTTCAACCCAAAAGCATGTACCTTCATCTGTCTATCTTAAGTCATCAATGACATATTTTTTCAATTCGCATCCTTATATGCTAACTCAAGTCATGAGCAATATCTATCCCAAATCCTTAGAGTCATCCTCATATACTAGAATCATTTCCATGCACGCTAACTTTCAATAATGCTAACTTTTTGTATACGATTCATAACGATCCCTCGACTGAGTCATTAGTTTGTTACACCTTAATTTTCCTCGATTTAATTTACCTACTCAATCATTTTCATATTTCATACTTGCGCAATCCAAATCCCATGCGCGTCGGTTCTATTCATTCAAATCAAACTCATACCAGCTATCAAGTCATGAGTAACTTTGAAACACTCTTTCTAAGGCTTTGCGTTTAGCATCGACCTTTCTAATAGACTCGTTGACACCCCGTATCCTCAATCGATCGACATCCCTGAGACTATCCTATATACCACTCAGGGATGAAGTCATGCAAAAAAACCTCGAAACAATCATTCGATTTTACGAATCGATACATTCGAATATACATTCAATCCGTTCTTTAAAATCCATGCATAATTCATTTGTATCGCATCGATGATATCATCTTTTTTTATAGTACCTCGATCGATAGTCATCCCACATGTTCAAATTGAGTCCAACTCATTCTTATTCGCAAATATTTGATCTCGCACGCAACTTGCTATTACCGACGCAATTTTTGGTATATATGCCGAGCCCGACTTAGCCAACAGTGCCTTATATGAAACCATCATGTTCAATGAAATTTCTCTTTGTGAGATTTTTAAAAAAATATATAGACTTATTGTATGGAACATCCTACGGAATATTGAGAGAGAGCGCATCAACGACATCGATTACAAAAACAACATTTAGTACGAAGCCATCAGAGTTAAAGAATTCAATCAAAAGTCAGATAACGTAAAGTCGTGCTCTGATACCGTTATGTCACACACAACTACCAGAGGAGTGATCGTCCTCGCTAAGGTGCGATGCCGCGTGAGCCTAGGTTGTGGTCATGCAAGGAAGATTCTATATCGGCCGAATACAACAGCTTGCGACGGGCACAGAAGTCCCAAGCAGAGAAGTTGAATAATAAAGAAAATATGAGTATATAAACCAAATCCAGTCTTTTATCTATATTGAAATAAAAGTTACAAAAGCACAAAGCCAAGATTACAATCATTCAAGCTCAGTTTTCTTTCTGATTTCAATCACTCAGCTCTCTCCCATCTCTTAATACAATTTGACGAGCCAATGGATGCTTCCGATAGACGATGTTTATACATTATGTCCCATAAAGTTCTAACTCCGTACGATCGCACGTCTCAAAATTCTAAGGTACTCCGTGCCTCAATACATCCAAGCGAGCTCCGCGCAGAATGATCTTCTACCTGTGCCTGTATATAAAAACTGTGTGGATGTTGTTTGCCATTAAAAATTTGTAGAAAGAACTTTTATATTTAATCACAAACAAAACAAAGTATAATATAGGATCTCGTTGGAATCCTATGAGTATACTTTTGTTTTTATCTAGAAGCCATGTCGTTAGAGAGAGTGGTAATTCTTTGACTCTGTTGACGATCTCACAATGAACTCAAACTTTCTGAATGTCTGAGTTGCTCTGGAACGGGCAGGGACTTGAAGAAGATTGAAACTCTTGCAAGTGATCTAGATTCTGAAGTGGTTGAAGTCGTGAAGTTTTAAAATCTTGAATGAAGGAATGATCCTTCTATTTATAGGCAGCATAATGATCTACTTATGCATGCATATGCGATGCGTGTATGGAGATTTTGTACGTAGGGATGCCACGTGCCTGACTTTGTTGGGTGCATAGACGATGTGCTGGGGGCCTGGAGCTAAATCTGTTTGAACTACACCGTTGGCCTACGGAGGAGCTAACACGTGACAGTTGTTGAGATTTGATTATTGCTGAGATCTTGGGTGATTGGCACCCATCGTTTACAGAACTGAGTCAATGACATGTGACACGTGTCCATTGCTTAATGATTTATAATGTGTTGTGGGTTGATCTGCTTGGATGCGCCTAGTATTTAGCACATGAAAAGACTTGGCCTCTAACAAGAGTAAGTCTGGGCGCATGGATTTTGATGCGCATGCAGAGTTTGAGCGCATGACTGTGGGGGCGCAGACAAGTGATCAGTTGGCTCTGTGACAAAACACAGCCGTAACCGACAAAAGAGTAAAGATTGCGTCTCTTCGTCTTCTGTAAAAGCTGACTGCTCAGACTTGGAGACACGTGCTGCTGTCATTTCAATCATTTCAGCATTAAATACTTTAATAGACGAAAATCTTTAAATGGACGCATCAGACGTGTAATGTATAGAGCCGATAGGCGTATCAGTTGCATTGTGCATTTCTTTTGGTTAGCTTTGTTGAGTCTTTCGAGGATAAATTTGACTTAACTGATTTTGAGATGGCAGATTCATCACCATTAATGCAGGTTTATTGAACTGACTTCGAAGAAATTTCCACTTGGCACATGGGTTTGATTGACCCTGGCCTATAAATAGCAATATAGAGAGTTTGCTTATTCTTTTCATCCAAACTTCTCATTTGAGATGAACTAGACCAATCCTTCTCCTTGGTGCTGCGGATTGTGGATCTCCTCGTTCAAAGAAGCTCTGATTTTGACGACAAACTCTTCAGAAGACTGAGATGCGCCGGGAGAGCTATGGACACAACAGCTTATGTTCGAACCCTTTATCGACATATTCTTTGGCATTATATTTTGCTCAATAAATGCTTCATTAGCCGAAGCACTCGTGCGTTTGACGAGAAAGTGATTCACTTTGATGAGGAAGAATGATGCGCCTATGCTGAGATGCCAGAGTGATGCGCCTATGCTGAGATGCCAGAGTGATGCGCCTAGACTGAGATGCCAGAGTGATGCGCCTAGTTGTAGGGTTTAGACTAGGCTTCTTTGTAATAGTTGACCATGCAATAGATTTTTATATGAAATAAAAAATCTAATCTTCATGCATCTTTTATCCTTGCTGTCTTTTGAATGATTTACAAAATATTCTGTTTTGAGTCTTCGACGCATGGACACTTTAGTCTTGGGATGCGCCTGAAATTCCAAGTTTCTACAAGACATCCTTCAAAGTTTTCAAAATGTTTTGCCAAGTTTTGGAGTACTTTAAATCAAGAAGCATGGGTAGTAGATATTTTTGGGCGCATGCCCTATCTGGGCGCATGGCCGTTCTGCGCTTGGCTGAGTTGGCGCATACTCTTCTCGATTTAAACGAAAGAAGATAACTTCTCGAATTCCAAGTGATTAATGATGATCTCTTTTGGAAGATATGCAACCGTTTTTAAAAAAACTGAATAGATGCTGACATCATGTTTCTATCGGTTCACGTGCGACTCAGGCCTATAAATAGACACTGAGTCGTTGAC
Source organism: Iris pallida (assembly GCA_029216955.1). Classification (NCBI taxonomy): domain Eukaryota; kingdom Viridiplantae; phylum Streptophyta; class Magnoliopsida; order Asparagales; family Iridaceae; genus Iris; species Iris pallida. The sequence continues at coordinate 450,472 of JANAVB010031420.1, forward strand.
ACGACATATGTCGACGTGCGCCCTGAAGACGTCGGTGGGTGGTCTGTTGGTTGGGAGTTAACCGGACACACATATACACTTTGTTGCCCAGTTTTGGACGCATGGGTGGGTAGCCATCTTGGATTATACGCCGAACACTCTATTGAAGTGCATGGGTATGGTTTGTATGAACCACACCCTGAAGATGCGCCTAAGCTTTTCGTGTTGACGCGTATGGACTTTGGTCCTGATGATGCACTGAAGCTTTTTTGTGCTGACGCGCATGGACTTTTGGTCCTGATGATGTGCCAACGCTTTCCTATGCTGATCGCATGGACTTTTGGTCCCGAGGATGTGCTGCGGCTTTTCTATGCTGACTCGCATGGACTTTTGGTCCTGATGATGCGTCGAAGCTTTCCTGTGCTGACGTGCATGGACTTTTGGTCATAATGATGCGCCGAAGCTTTCCTTCCAACGTGCAAGGACTTTGGTCCGAGGATGCGCTGCAGTAGAATTTAGTCAATGTGCATGGGCTTTTTGTATCGATGATGCATCGCGACTTTTGATGCACAACAGCTTGTATGCGATGATGCTAATAGTGCACATATTTTTCGATTTTTCATAAGAAGGGATTGAGTTCTTTTGCTAACTTTTTTTCCTTTTGTTTTGTTGCAGTGTCTGTACCGAAAGCAGACGTTGTCGTAAAAGAGGAGATGCTGCCCCCTTTTGTCAAAGAAGAACCAATGACCATCAAGGAGGAGATAACTCCAAAAGTTAAAGTTGTTGTTAAAGAAGAACCGACATTGGAAGGCAGTGGCACCGGGAGCTCCAGTCACCCTGCTCCTGTAGAGGATCTTGATCGGTTGGATCTATAGTACGCACGATGGTTGAGGGAGTGGTACCGGCCCCAACGTAACCATTTTTCCTGGCTCTAGGGTTTTATCTATTGTATTGCAGTCGCTATTTTAGGGAAATGAATAAAGCCAATATTCTTGTCTAGTCTTAGCGTTTCCTATCCGTCTTTTTGTTTTTTGATGTTTTGAGATATTGTTGTCTCTTTTTGCAAATGTAGTCCTTTTTTCTACTTTTGATGAAAAAAAGATAAAGAAGTTTTGTTTGGCTCATTTGTCATGAACTTGTGATTTTTTGTAGACTTAGCAACTTTGGCACACCTTGGTTTTAGGTACAGATGATAAGTTGAAAGAATGAACCGTCATATTTACTCAGAGGTGATGTGAACGTGGTAAACATGGGGTTGGTGATAGAGTTTTCTTACTCAGAGGTGATATGAACGTGGTAAGAATGGACTTCGTGGGGATGCAGAGAAAAACTCAGAAGTATTATGGACGTGGATGTTCTATAGGCAAGGTGTAACAACATAGGGGTTGTTTGAACGGGGTGTTTACTCAGAGGTATTAGTGGACATGGTAAACACTGATTTTAGCTTCATCTTATCGAGAATGAAGATTAAGCTTTTATGGGGATGTAGAAAAATAATTCAGAGGTGATGTAGACATGGATGTTTTCTACTGGGGATTGATAAGAGAATATTCCGGAAATACTAGGTTCTAGAGACATATTATGATAAAGGGTATGAATTTAATGGTAAAATTCATAGATTCTCCTTACTGGGGAGATGGAAGTACATGTTGAGGATCTTCACGTGTAATACTTCTTTAGGAACTTGCCGTTGATTGTCATCATGAACAAGTCTCAGTTAGGTTTAGCGAGTCGGTAGGCGCCATTAGAGTATACCATCTCAATAATGAAAGGGCCTTCCCACTTGGGTTCGAACTTCTAAGGGCCTTTCCACTTGGGTTCGAACTTCTCTGGTGTCTTGTGGGTCATCACCATCAGCCTTCTGACTGATAGGACGAGGTCCCCTACCTGGAAAGTTCTTTTTTTAACCTTCTTGTTGAAAGCCTGTGAAATGCGAGCCTGATAGAGCTCGATGCGCTATTGAGCCAAGAGGCATGTTTTGTGCAACGCCTCCAACTTTTGCAACCGGTAACGTTGATTGTCTTCCTCCGTCAGCTGGTTTGTAATAGCCACTCGTAGTGAGGGGATTTAGATTTCCAGTACTGCTTCGCTAACGTATACCAGGGAGAACGATATGTTGCCCGTTGGAGTCTGTACCATTGTGCGGTAGGCCCAAAGACATTCGTCTAGCTTCTCATCCCAGTCGCGTTTATTGGATGACACAACTTTCTTCAGAAGTTTGACGATTGTTTTGTTGTAAACTTCAGCCAACCCGTTTGCTGTCGGGTTGTAAGCGGTTAACGCCATATTTTGGATGCGATTCTTGGAACTCGCTGAACGCATGGCTTATGAATTGTGGACCATTATCGTGGACGATCCTTCGGGGTACCCCAAAATGGTAGATGACGTGATGCTTGATGAAGCTGATCACCTTCGAGCTTTTCACCTCTAAAAGAGGTATAACCTCCACCTACTTAGAGAAGTGGTCAGTGATTGCTAAAATAAAGCGATGTCCTCTGGATGACAGAGGGGTAATTGGTCTAACTATATCAATACCCCAGGCTTCAATTTGCCAGGAGGTAACCGATGGGTGTAGAAACTCTGAGGGTCGATTGATGAAGTCAGTATGCAGCTGGCAGACACTACACTTTTTAACATACTCAATAGCATCCGCCATCATGGTAGGCCAGTAATAGGCTATACGTCGGAGTCGGTCCTGTAGCTTAGGACCGGGTTGATGAGCTCCACAGGTACCGTCATGAGCCTCTCGAAGAGCTGCGACTGCCTCATTATTTGACAAGCGTTGGAGGAGAAGCCCGTCATAAGAATGACAATACAACATTTTGGTAGCTGTGTCATAGTAGAATCAGAGAGAGCCACTTTTGACATATACAGCTTCCTTCGGGTCATCTGGGAGGATCCCGTAGGCTGCAAAATCTATGAAAAGAAATCGCCAGTCTCTGATGTTGACGTCGGTGTCTGCAGGCATGGCATGGTTCAGACACATGCACATGTTGTTTTTGGGACACACCAGATCCCAACCAATCACCGTAACGAAGTATTGAGTCCCGAGAGATGCTGCCAATAAGGCAGCAAGGCCAACCAGAGCATCCGCCTCCATATTTTGTAGCCGAGGTACATGTTCTATGAAGAACTCAGTGAAGGTTGAGATAATGTCCAAGACTGCTTTATGATAGGGGATTAGGTTCTCGTGGCGGACCTCATATTGTTCTTGGACCTTATTGACGATTAGTTTTGAATCCCCATAGGACTCGAAGCATTCTACCCCTAGCTGTTTTGCTAACTGGAGTCCCTTAATGAGGGTATTGTACTCTGCCACATTGTTAGAGCATATTTTTGTGAGGGAATATGCACGCTGGATGACTAGCTTGTCTGGAGAGTGTAGAAGCATAAAAAATATAGGGTTCATGTGGATTACAAATTGCCGTATAGGTACTTTGGGCCAAACAGGTCCGCATGAAGGAAAGCCACATGACTGTTCAAAGACATATGCGGCCCATCGACAAACAACTGTAGAAAGAAAATATGCGGCCAAAGAGAAGCAGTTCGACTGATAAAGGTGACAAGTCCTGGCAAAATAAGACAGTTCTGACACTTCGACAAGAAAGATAAGACGTGAGACGTCGCCCAAAAACAGGGTTTGTACGCCTCCATACGGCCAAAAGAGTGTCATCCAAGCCGCATGAACCTCATGCGGCTCAGTTTATGCGGCTCCAAAGTTTCCAAACTTCATGCAGCCAAGAGTAATTGTGATCCAGGCCGCATGAGTCTCATACGACCCCACATGATCGAAGACTGAGAAAACCATACGCAATAAGACACGTGGCAATCTGACCAAGTCTTTAACTACCCAGATTTGCTGCAACAAAATCCTAACAAATCGATAGATAGCAGCCCAAGAGCGGGTCTTCGCGTGCTAATCAGCCACGTGGCCGTAAGCCGTCTATGCGGCTCAAAATACATCCTATTATAAATAGCAAGGTGCCACACCCCTGCAAAGGCTGGCAACCTCCAAGAGAAAATAAATTTCTTCACGAGGGAGAGACTGCATTATGTAGTCCACGGAGTAAGGCAGAGTTGATAGCACTTTCTCGAGCCTCCACCGTCACCCCCTAGAATCAAAACTAAATAATTGTACTTAGATTATTTCCTAGGATTTCTTTCTAGGCTTTTCTTTGTACAAGCCAGTTTGTAATCAATTTCAGTGTTCTGCAATACCTATCTTTGATTTTTTTATAGCAAATACGATGGAGACTCTGCTAGGGACATCCTTCTCTTCCGATGAGAAGTTGGTGACACAATTTGACGTGTTCATGCTCGACTCTACATAGCAGATGCTTGTGGTTCGCTTCGACCAACAAGCCTTCGAAGAATTGCTCTCTGAAGGGAGCGCCAGCCCGTCTCAGAAGCGAACTAACCCAAAGAGGATTCGCAAGGTTTCGGTGCGTAAAATTGTTTTCTCCGACCAAGTTCTCGAAGAAGCTTCTTCTGCAGCCCAAGACGGAGACCTAAGCTCTCCTGCGACTTTTCTTCCGACCGCAGAGGACCCCACTCTTCCCAAAACGAGCAGAGGAAAATACTACGATGCTGAGTTATTGGAGACACAAGGGAACTCCATGCGGACGAAGAAGAAGTCGTATAGAGGAGATCGACAGTCCGTCCATGCGACAACCAACTCTGGCCGCAGGGAGCCAACTCATGCGGCAGCCAACTCTACCCGCAGGAAGATGATCCATGCGGCAACCAGCTCTAGCCGCAAGAAGATAGTCCATGCGATGACCAATCCTGGCTTCAAACAGGACGTCTCATGCGGCCATGTCAGAACTTATGCGTTCGACCCCTCTCATGCGGGCCCGACGCCATGCGGCTCACTAAAGATGTGGGATGTATCAATCTGGACTCCTTTTACTATGCGCCTTCGGGTGCTAAGTCAAAAAATCTAGGGAAGTGCGGGCCCAACCAGCCCAGTTAACTGTCCAAGTTGCTGACTGTCAGTGGGACCCGTTGACTGTTACACGGTCTCCTGACGAAAAGTTGTACAGAACCACCCGCGTCCAGTCCACCAGGGCTAACGGACAGGGTGGGTCTTTAAAGTCTCCCTCTAAAGATCCAGAGCAAATGCTTTTACTAGCCACGGATCAGGGAGCAAATATGATGCCTAAGCACCCGTGCGTGCAAAATTCCCGAGTTCACAAGTTGGGTGCAAAGGCAGAGAAGCTTTCTACCGACTTACGTGACGTTATTACTCACAAATGCAAGACGACAGCATCAGCATGCAATGAGTCCCTCTCGGGGCGTCGTTGTACCTAAGTCATCATCAACTGCTGTTGCAACAAATCAGCAGCACCTAAAGGTCGGCAGTCAGTTTTTCAGAAACTGCAGCAGCCAGCACCTGTCCAAATTCCAGGGGACAAGGAGTTTCCTTTCGCCTCCTATAATTCAACTCAAAAAGTTCCTCCTGGCAAGGGAGGAAAGAAGACAGGCTCTTCCAACCCGGCTATCTCGGCCAGTATTGCAAGGAGACCCTCATCCGGGGGTTTTCAATCAACCACAGGGGGTGTCTATTTAGGCACTCGATCCAAGAAGAAACTTTCGACACCCGGGGGAGCACCTTCAGCCTCCTTGAGAGTAGATGAAGCTGGGGGGAGCAGCCCCCTCAATGTATGCGACAACCCGGAGTACCAAGAGCACACACTGGGGGTAGAGATCCCTCAGAACTCTGCAACAGAATCAAATTTCCCTGAGGACCACCACCCTCACCAAGACGATACGTCTTCCTGCACAGGAGGTAGCACCCCTTCTGAGTCTGACGAAGATGATATTTCGACTTTCCCTGACGATTTCTCTATATCAGGGTACGACACTGAGAGTACCTCTGCCACAATCCTTTCCACCTCTACCCACGTCAGAATAGTCTTTATGGCTGACGATGATCATGAAGCACCTTCTAACCGACAACGGCTTGAAGTGCTGGAAGCCATGCTCCTACCCTTGGTCAAGTTCGTGGATGAGATCAAAGCTGCCTTGCCAGCTTAACTAGCAAGAACACCCGGACAAACAAGCTTGGGACCCGCAGTCAATGCGGACTCCAATACGACCGCCCCTCCTTTGGGTGATGATCCCGTAGAACCATCTATTTTTTCAGCTGCCGATGAAGCCAAGGAGGCAAGGAGGGAAGTCCAGGAGCTTCGGGCAATGTTCAATACCCGAGACTCCTCTCGGGATCTCAGAATACGACAACCATATCCTGCTGCATGGAGAGATGCAACCTTTCCACCGTGGTACAAGCCGTTCCATATCGATTCTTATGATGGGAAGACCTCTGTAAGTTGGTACATGACTTACTTTGAAGTCACAACCGACCACTTGCCGTATAGTGATGCCATCCTCATGCGACTATTCATTGGAGCATTGGAGGGGATCGCGTTCGACTGGTACCGCAACCTTTCCGACAACTGTATTCACTCTTTTGACGGCTTCAAGCACATGTTCCTAGAGAGATTCTACGAAGTGGGGCATGATGTAACGATGTCATCTCTCATGGACGTCGTTCAGGGAGAGAGGGAGCTAACGAGGAACTACATCGAGCGGTTTTGCCAAACCGCAAAGAGATTGCCACAAGGCAATCCCGAGAGCTCCTTGATTGAAATCTGCCAGAAGAAGTTGCTCCCCGCAATTAGCCTCTGGATGGGTGACGATCAGTTCAGGGATTGGACAACCTTCAACATAAGGGCTACCAACGCAGAGGCAAAATTGAAGAAGGCTCGGCAGTTGGGATTACAAATCCCAGATGGAGAAGATAAGGGCAGATGTCATGGGACCACCTCCAGTAACAGCAACAGTGGTGACACCACTGACCGGGATAATAAGGGCAAATAGGCCATGGTCACTGATGCGATTCCGAAGCCGGAACAAAAATAGGCAGAAGATTCATGGCCCAAGATCAACTACTCATTTGAAGATAGTAATGTCAAACCTATCTTCGATATGCTCTTACAAGGGGGTAGGATCCAGCTCCCGCCACTAAGGCGTAAGCTCCGAGCAGCAGAAATAGAGGATCCAAAATATTGTCACTTCTACCGCTATGTCCATCATGCCACTCAAGATTGCTTCCAATTGAAGCGATACATTCAGAGTCTTATCGACTCAAAAGCTCTGTCGATAGACTTTGAAGAGGTTACCGTGGCGGCGAACATGGTATCTATTTAGTTCGACAATTTCCCTCCGACAAGCACTCCAGACTGGGTCATACCTGTCCCTCGAGCAACGATAGAGGTTACTAATCTTCCACCCGTCCGAAGCCAAATATCTATATTGGTACCTCTCACCACATCACAAGGAGAGATCATGTGGGTGCATCCAGACTTGGTACCCGAAGTTACCGGGGGGGGTTTCATCGCCTACCAACAAGAAGAAGTACAGGAAGTCTAGAGCCTGTCATACAATTTCAGCCAAAACTGAAGAAGCTGCAGATGTTGTTGCCCGTCTGGAGCATAAGTCCAGCCCGCACGGAATAGTGCAGCCGAAGATCATCAGCCGACAATGTTGTCTCCCTCTGATATTCCAAGGCCATCTCAACCTCCACTGGCGGATAAGTCCAAGACAAGAGAGACCCGCTTTGACAGGCCACTCCGCAATGATATACCTCAGGGACTGGAGAGACCTTACAACTTCCACATATTAGCACAATTGGCTAATACGCCAGCAAAGTTGTCACTATATGAGCCCCTAAGGCTCTCCAAGGATCTTCGTGTCGCATTAAGCGAAGCACTCCAGAATGCCGATGCCTACTTAGCTCTAATCAAGCCTCCAGGGGAAGACCCGCCAGCAGATCTACAGGGCGGCGATAGCACAGATGCAATGCCCAACATCAAATTTACTCCACAGGACATATTGATCAAGTCCAATTTGTATGATCGCCCCTTGTACTATACTGGATACATAGGCGACATCAAAGTGGATCGAATGCATATCGACCATGGCTCGTCAATAAGCATCATCCCAAAAAGCCTGTTCCAACTTCTTGACATCCCTATGCATCGGCTAGCGGCAACCAATACTGCCATTAGCGGTTTTAACTCAGGGAGAAGCTATCCCCTAGGAAAAATCCGGTTGAAGTGCCAGATTGGTGACTTGAAGACGGGAGTTACCTGCTACGTCATAGAGGTAGACACACCTTACAATATCCTCTTGGGGCATCAGTGGATACATGACTATATGATCGTGCCATCCACCCTCCACCAGTGCTTCAAGTATGTCAATAGACACGGCTTCGTGAGGACCGAATTCGCCCACGTCGATCCCTTCAAAGGGGTTGAGTCTTATTATTTCTTGGAGGCTTGTCTATGTGAAGAATCCAAGCAGTACGTCACTAACAAACTGGAGACCATCACAGGGCCAGAGGAACCCTTGATAATTCATCTCCAGACTCGTAAATCAGGCAAAGCCGCACCCCTTGTCGTAACTTTATATAAAAAGGTGCCTGGTTCTCTCGTCCAAGCTGCGCAGTCGTAACCAATGGTCATCCGACTCCCAAAGTCAAGGGCCAAAGCCCCTCATAGGGCCGATGGTGATCCGATTGCCAAAATCCATCCGAAGACAATCGAAAGACATAAAATCCCTTGCCAAGCCAATTGTCATCCGTCTTCCCAAGACGAGCCGGCAACTAAAAGTCGATCCGACATACTCAAGCAAGCCAATATTTCAAGTTCGACCCTTGGTGGTCAAGTTGCCCAAGACGGCATCCTAACCATTGGGATCGCAGGGGGTAGCCGTAGAGGACGTAGAACTCGCCAAATACCTGGTGTCACAGGCGGATGGTACCTCTCCTGATGATGTAATCCCCATGGACGGAGTTCCTTATCTCATCAATAAGTAGCTGCCGATAAAAAAAAAGAAAGAAGAAAGAAGAGAGAATAAATACTACCTAGTGTGTCGAGTTATGTACATCAGGTACCCCTGAACTTACACTCTGTTCTCCTCCCTCCGAGGGGACTCGCATTGCATCTCTACGAGTGACAAGTCACGTATATTGATACCTCTGAACTTTCGCCTTAATGTTTCAACCACCATATATCACGCCCATACCATCCCTGTTGGGTTTCGTTTCAAAATCTCTTACCCGCACCACCAGTGCGCAGAAGGGTGATAGGTCCATAAAACTTACCCTAATCTATTATCCGTACCACCAGTGCACAGAAGGGTAATAGGTCCATAAAACTTATCCTAATATATTGCTCGCCCCATCAGTGCACAAAAAGGGTAATAGGTCCACAAAATTCCCCAAACAGGAAAAATAACCATGTCCACATTACCTCTGAGTTGTTTTCCCATCCATCACTGACAAATCACCCAATACATAGAACATCCACGTTGATAACATCTATGAGTTGTTCTATTTATCCCCCATCTGGCCTACTCCTACCATGTCCTCATTACCTCTGAGTAGGAAGGCCATACTTAAGACCTATATTTACCACGTCCTCATTACCTCTGAGTAAATATGTCGGTTTTCTATCCACTTGTTATCAGTACTCGCATCGCTGGTACACAAAAATGGTAATAAGTCCCCAAAAATTATCCTAATCTATTACTCGCACCATCGGTGTATCAAAGAGTAGTAGGTCCATAAAAATATCCTTCAAATCTATTTGTTCGCATTTTCAAAAATGTACCAAAGGGCAATAGGTCCACAAAAAAGTTCCCTCCAGGGGATATTCTTCATCAAAATGCCATTACAAGCTCCTCAGAGTGGAGTGAATGTATTCGGCTTCAAAAAAAAGAAAAAAAGAAAAAAAAAGAAAAAGCAAAGGCCACTACTCATCAGCAACACACAACTTGCTGAGAACGCCCTCCAGCTGTGCAGTTGAGCGCTCAATTCTTAGTTTGACTCGGCGTTGAGCTTCCTGGGATAACCTCTCGGCGTCCTCCAGATGCGCATGAGCCTGCCAATTTTCTTCCAATTTCTTCAGTACTCCCTCTAAAGCAGCAGAGGCTCGGGTGACTTCATCAGTCTCCTTCCAGATCTTCTCACTCTCCTGACAAGTGGCTTGGAGCTCAGACCCTAGAGATGTTAGCCTAGCTTGGAGCTGGAGGAGCTGCTCGTTAGTTTCGGCCATAGCTCGAGTAATGGTCTCCTTACGAGTCAAATAAATCTCTCCCTCCCGGCTCAACTTGTCATACTTAAGGGACATCTTATGGAGGACCTTCTCCAAGTTGGGCTTGATCGTCTCTTGAACAACCTTCACCTTTTCTACGTATGATACAAGGAAACCACACTCCTGCTCCGCCATGGTAGATATGTCGACTTGCCACAGTTTCTGCAGCTGGATTAGGCACTGATTGGCCTCTGCCAGCTTGTGCTCTAGAAGGACGACCACTCCTTCTCCACCTGGGACCATCTTCAGCAGGGCAATCTGGCCTTGGGCGCAGCGGTGGGCTACGGCAAATGAAGTCCCTCTCCTCAAAGAAGCCTCGACCCCCCATTTCAAGTGACGATAAAAGCTCTCGACTATGTCCCTTGACGATTCGTCCAAATTCTCCAGAGAGGACGGCATCGAAGGGATATCACGTAAGGAAGTCGAAGGCGTCCGGGAAGGAGGTATACTTGAGCTTGATGATCCTGTCAAAAGGGAAATAAATTTCGAGCAATGAGACTCCCGCACAGCAGTAATCTCCTCTTCCGCAACCTGAAGAACCTGAAGACTAGACAGAGCGGCGAGTTTAGTCTCTGGGGAAGTGTAAGCTTCAACCAACCCAGCACCCACCGATGTTGGTACAGGAACCACCGCCTCTGTCGCTGGTGGTATAAGGGGCTTTGAACTCAGCTCAGCCGGGTTCCTTTCGATTTGAAGGAGGGGAGGTACATTTCTTCTCTTCGGCAGCAGGTCTGCCCCGACGTCGTCTGCTATCCCCTCTTCCGCGGCAATATCCACTACCGTTAGTGGAGAGGCAGGGCCTGTAGGTCCAGAACAACCAACAATCAGATTAACTCGAAGGATATGAAGAAGGAGCGAATGAACCTCCTCGTCGGTAGGAATATGACATAGCTTACCAGGGGAGGGCGGAGGAGTCCGCAACTCACTCTGGACAGTCATGATTCTTTCCACTGCCCCCGTATCCCCCTCTAGAGCAACATCCGAATCACCTACATTTGTTACTCCAGCACCGGTCAATCCAAAAGGAGGTGAAGCTGGGCTGGTTACGACCAATCGTGACCCTGCAGCCTCGATATTTGACTCTGTAAAACTGGTGCCTTCTTCGACCAGGGTGCTCATAACTGGAGAAGTCTCGAATGCAGCCCCGGGCTCCAGAGGGTTTATGTCTTCAAAAGTCTGTACGAAAGAAAGAGAGAAATAATAAGATAAAATACCAGAAGTAACATGGGAGTCAGCCAGAATGAAACTTACCTCCGGAAGGGCTTCGGTATCACTGCCCTCTTCCGCAAGGTCAGAACCTCGATTCTTAAACACGATCCATTTTTGAGAACGAGGCCAGTTTGCAATAGAGGGTCCGCACTTACTTCGCTTAGGCGAAGGACTCGGCACAGGAGAAGACAGGCGCGTCACCAGAGTATTCGTAGGAGGCAACAGACCGTTGTACTCATCCTCCTCTTCTGTATCAGTAGAATCAGAATCAATGATTACAACGGCCTTCGTCTTCCCTGCCATGTTCCTCTTTTTGGACCCCTCGCGTTTTTCCGCCAGCCTAGTACCGGTTATAAAACTTGTACTCGCATCGAAATTATGGGGATGCCCATTCACGGAGATGTGGTAGAGAGCTACCATGTACGAGATGCGCACTACATCCCTGGTATCAGAAAGAGAGAAGATGGGCTGGGTATAGACAGCACTGTAATAATGCCAGGCCCGAATACCATCTAGGACGCTGCCCTCATAACCTAAGCAGGGACTCGGGTTGTCTAAAAATAATTGACAATACCCAAATTATCTAGAGTACCGACTGGGCAAATAAGGTTCCAAGAAGGCAACGTTACAGTTGCGGTACACCAGATGCGCAGGACAGATATTCTGCAACCAGCGAAACAACTTTTCGGATAAAATCTGGGGCACGGTACTGCCATCGAGATGAAGATGCCATATTTCCTCATCAGTAAAAGGCGGGACCGACACAAAGAAGGAATAGCTGTCCACCCGCACGAGCATAACACGACATTCGGACATGGTCAAACAGGTCCAAGGCATATCATAATATTGATAAATAAATGCATCATGAATCATCGTGTTCTCCTCAGGGCCAGGTCGCACCAGAGATTGGCAGTGCATTAACAGCCACCCCATTAGATAATGATAGGATAGCTCAATTTGGTAGAAATTCTTTATAACATCACGAGCTATGGTTCTGGCCGTAAAGATTCGAAGACCCCGATGGATGCTGCACACCATGGCTGGGAGTAGAGCTAGCCTGCCTCCGAAAACTAACTTGACAGTAGGAAGGATCAGGTTGCGGCTGATTCTCTCAATCGAATTAGCACCCCCGAGACCACACAAATCCTCAACCATATCATCAGAAATCCAGCCAAGATGGCCTTATGGGACAAGGGTTGGGTATCTTGATAGAAGTAGCTGAATGTGTCGGACTGGCTTCCGAATCTGTCACCAGAAGCTTTGGTTCTCTTGGCGCTTTGCATCTAAGCGTCCACTCCCGCATGAGTCTGGGGGCTCCGAGGGACAACCCGGCCCGAGGCGCCAAGGTCGAACAAGTAACTGACCCAGTCTTTGGTATGAGGAAGGGTCCCCTCAGAACTTTCATCCTTCTTCTTTGACATTTGTTGGCAAGTGCTATGATGACATAACACCTTCCGGTAAATGGCAAGGAACCCGGGAAACCGTTGCTCTAATTCCTCAAGCTCCTCATTCGTGGGAGTATACTCCTCATAAACTTCATTCCTCCGGGGCAGCTTGGAGACGTCATGCATCTCGTGAAGGGTGAGCCCCATCTCCCTAGCAGGTGTATAAAAGGTCCCTGTACGACAATTGTACATCTCGAGGAGCACTATGAACAGCTTTTCATTTATAGGGAGGCCATAGCAAGTGCCCCTTATGGCATAGTAGAGGCCGAGCCACTGTAAAATATCTCCATAAGCCGACAGGTTCCAGAGCGTCAAGTTGACCCATGGAGGGGAACGACACATCCAATTCTGCAGCGACAATCTACCCGTGGGATATGATCCTTTACGGGAATTTTGGTTCATGAAGGTGTCGGCGTCAGAGAGTAAATTACCAGGGGCTAGCCCGACGACAGAACAACTGACCGACTCCCTGGTCGCAACCGCTGACCGCACTCGTCTATTATAATAGATGTTGCCTACGAAGATGGCTTGCCGGTCCTGAGTAATGGGGTTCGCCATTCGCCTTTCGATAGGCACCATATTGAAACTTGACAGAGAGAAGTGGCGTTCCATCTGAGGAAGATGAATCGGTAGCTCATTGGAAAGAAAATCCCAGTTCTCAAAAAGCTCCAGGGCGCGAGGATTCGAGACAACTATATGTAACACCCCAGTCCCAAAATACGTAGGACTAAAACGTAATCTTGCTAGCTGTATACATACGAAGTATATGGACCCTCGTATACATACATAAGCTGTAAAATGCAGTAACCAAGGTACTAAATCTCATCCACAAAGATAAATATGATATAAAAGCAACTTTGAATTTGTCATGTATACAATCGTTGGACGAAGACAAATCTACTACCAACAAGTAAGGAAAAATACATGAAAAATACAATGAGTTTGGCGGCGAAGCGAAGACGATTAAAGCGCAATCATCCTCGGAGAATAGTGACAATCATGGCCACGACTCGAACACCTGCGAAAGACAATAACACACACACCTGGCGAGATAACCAGGTCCTCAGAGGGACGTAACAAGATACAATAAACATGCCATATAAATACTGAATGTAAAATATGCCACAATCAAAGAAAGTGACAAGACATAATAAGGTAATCTAACCAAACTAAAGTGAACATGCAGTTGAGAAACAATCCTTCGACGCATGAGCCCTGGCTGAAAATGGGATCTGGTATAGTCCCCACGTGGGCACCAGTGACCTAAGCGCATAACGTTCAAAAACGATAGTGGCCAACCTGAGAGGCTCATACCCGTATCTCCAGCGGAGCTTCCGGGTTGCAAAAGAAGTACAATCGAAGCCCATACGTCAAGTATTGTCCTCCCCACCCAAATGTCCCTACCAAGTCGCATCCACGACCATGTTTCTCTACTAACTGCTAAGTCTCCTATCATGCCTCTATTAGCAGTTAGCCCTAACGCATGCACATGGGGGATCAGCCAACACGCAAGAACCTCTACATGCTACTCATCTCACATATCCTCATGGTACAACTGTGTCAAAGGGTATGCAATACACTACAATGGTAGTCCCTTAACTCTAGGTTCATATGCAATCAAAGGATTATAACAAAGTAAGCTAATATCACCGAACACATAGTAATACAAGAATTGTAAGAACTGGAAATACATGAACAGTGATATTTAATAAAAAATATAGACTGAATATAAACAGTATAATGGCAAGGTATGTTGCCTGGTGTGTCCCCTGGTATGGTGTGATGATCCGACAAGTCCTGATTGTCCAATAGCCATGTTTGATATGTAGAGGTCCAAATTTGCGAAGAAATACCATTATGGAATTATGATCAATGGGGATCTCAAGAGAGAGTTTTTGTGGAGAGGACATGCCTATACTAATTTTTGAAAATACGTATGATGTTTGAAACTATTCTTTTATTAGTAAAAAAAATAGTTTTAATAAGTACTTGAAACTTTAAGAAATTATTCGTATTACTTTGGAAACAATATTTGTTTATAGTCAAAATATTTGTATTACTTGAAAGCGCTAAATTTTTCCAAAACAATGTTTATATATATAAAAAAAAACTACATTCTTATTAGCTAAAATATTTCTAGAAAAATAATTTTGGACTAAAATTATTCAGTTGTCAAAATACAGTTTTGAGGTAGAAAATGTTCGCAAAAAAAAGAATTAATATATATTTTTGACGATTCTCACAATAATACATATATTAAAAAAACACTATTTATATTATTATCAATAAAATACTATTACTCATATCATAAGTATAAAAGCAAATTCTTTATTATTTAAAATTAATAATAACAATAATAATAACAATAATAATAATAATAATAATAATAATAATAATAATATTAATATTAATAATAACAATTCCCTAAAAAAACCACTAATTTCTTTCCCTCCCCAAATCGACAGAGTGAGAGAGAGAAACGAAGATGGGGGAAGAATGGAGCTTACAGTGGCGGTCGTGGCCGGCGGGCAGACACTTGAGGCGCCGGAGTTCGGTTAGCGCCGGGGAGCAGCGTACGCCTGGCCGGAGGCGACGGATCCGCGCTTCGAGCGATGACCGGGCTTCGTCCTGAGCGGCGGTGAGGATAGAGGGGACGACGGAGTGGAGAAGGATGGACGTGCTGGAGGCGGCGGCTCCGCCGACGTGGAGCGACAGCCGCGGGGCTGGCCGACCATGGAGGGGAGAGACACGGCTCAGATTGGGATGTAGGAAGCCAGAGGCGCACCCATGGGGAAGAGGGTTTCCGTGGTCACCGGTGGCTCGACCACCTGGGCACGAAGGCGGCGACGAAAATGGAGCTGTTCGGCGGAGGAAAAAACGTGAGGCCAGAAGGAGATGCGGGAACCGAGCTCGGCGGCTTGGGATCGTCGTCGACGGTGAGCTAGGTGCTCAACTCATGCGGAGGAGGGAGCTCGCCCGGTGGTGCGGTGGGTTGTGGAGGTTTCGGGCGCCGGCGAAAGCCTTCGGCGGCAGCGCCCTATCAGTGGTGGCGCGGCCCAGTACGGTGGTACGGAGGGTTCTGGTGAGGCACCCCCCACGGGGCAGTGGCGGCGATCCCCTGGGCCGGTACGGCTTTGGCGGATGCGGTCAGGAAACGGCCACCCGTGGTGGCCCTGCGTGCAGTTGCTTTCACGTCGGAGGCCGGCGGGTAGGACGCGGCGGCTCAGGTTAGGGTTTGCTTCCCTTCTCTTCTTTGTCGGGGAATTTTGGATGGTGGTGGTAATGTTGTGGAGTTTATTCGGGTGTTGGCCATGTTCGTCAACGGGTGGAAGAGGAGATTATGTCGAAGATGGGAGTGGCGATGGCCTTGACAGTGGTGAAGTTGGTTGCGGAAGTGTTGTCGGGATGCTGACGACGGCGAGGGTGGTGGTGTTGGCTGTGGCAGGGATCGAGATGGTGGCGGATGTGATGCTCGGGTAACGGGGATGGCGTGGTGGTGTCCTGCGTGACACTGAGTGGGTGTCGAGTCCGGGATTGTCGAACTCTGGAGGAATATTGTACTTGTAAGGGATATATCTAGTAGATGGACAGGGAACATAGACACGATGCACTGTTTGGTTGTGGATGAAAAATTGCTGGAGGAGTACCTCTCCTTTTATAGGAGGTGGAAATTCTCAGTTGGATAGAGATTGGAATTTATTTAAATCCCAATTAGATAATTCATCATTTAATTAAATAGATTTAAAGTCAATTCAACAAAAAACCAAATCCAATTCAAATCAAATCCAATCCAAATTAATTCTATACTTAATTTAAAATAAAATCTTTTCAAACTTAAATTACCATATTTAATCAAATATTATCATTAACAAAATTCTAAATATTATTTTCATAATTAAATAAATATGGTAATAATTAATTTCGAAAATCACAATAAATACTTAAATATTAAATCATAAACTAGTTTTTATAAATAGCAAAATTTATTAATAGCCAAATTTTACCTTTCATAAAATATTTGGAAATATTTCATATAAACCACAATTTTTCAAATTACCACTCATTTTTTAAACGACGAACAAATAACTCTTTTTAGAAATTAAAAATATCACATATTATTTGAACATGTACCTTTCCTATAAAAATAAAATTTATAATAAAATATTTTTCTAACATATGTACCTCGACACATATTCGTACTCATCGAGATATTACAAAACGTAATTCTCGCGCGCTACGCAAATACAAAAATGCGAATTCGTATGCGACGTGTAGATACGAAGTACAAAAATAAATACAAACATATATTTTAAATAAAAAAATCCGTAGTAGAAAATTAGGGGGCTTACATCCTACCCAACTTAAAAGAATTTTGTCCTCGAAATTTAGGGATAATTAGGGTAGATAGGGTAGAGAAGATAGAAGGAGTTTTTATTCGAATAGAAGTACGAGATCCATATTGGACGAGCAGGCAATCAAAATATTTGACGAGAAGGCGAAGAAATTTCATCGACAATTTGTCATTTGAATGACTAGAACAAAATTTCGATGGTTTTAGATTACGATCATGTATATGATAATCAATCAATGACTAAGCTCGATCAACTCTAACATTAACTTTAAAGGGCAACCTCATACGTAGGTAATAAACTCCTTAATCCTTTGATATCATCAATATTCATGTAACCTCTCTTATCATAAATCGTTCTTTCAAAAAATTTACTTCCGTACCACGTTCCCTTAAAAATTTAACAAAACAATTTTGATTATAATGTACTCTAACTTCCTCTATCTCGTCATAGAATTTCAATTAGTCTCAAATTTTGAATTCCATAATCTCCATTATACTAGCTTACTTGTACATATCTTTCCAAGCCATAATTTCCTCTAAAATTAAAATTCCAAAACTTTCAACCAATTTGGCCCAAGTAAAGTTAAAATCTAGTTTCTACAAATTTGTATTAATTGGTCAATGTATAATGCATCCATAGGTACCAAAATAAAAGTCCGTCTTCAATGTTCGATAAATCTCGAAAACTAACAGTATACCTTCATAACTCAATCATAATTGAAAATTTCCTAAAATATTTATTTAGTCTCTCTCGAAAATTTGAATTCAACAATCTTTCCTTCTTGATGGTAGTAAGGAACTCATCTTGCTTTATATTCATAATCATTTTAGAACTTGATTCTCCATGTATCAAAATGTAAAGGTTTCTTTCTTCAACAATTGGTTATCCTGAAAAAAATATCATCGTAACTCTATATGTTATCGAAGGCAACGCCAACATTGTCTTTATCAAAAAAATTTGCATTCATAAATTTAATATATAACTTTGGTTCTTAAACCACCAACACTTTAGTAAATTCTTCACTCGATACAAACTTTTGGAATTCGAAAAGTATTTACTCTTGAGTGTTTCATCATAATATATCGTTCCTTACTTCATCTATTTGGATTTATCGCACATTTTCATTTATGTCCCATCTATACCTCATAATCTCGTAATTATCTTTAACCAACTACATTATTTATCCATGCTGTGGGGCTCTCTAATCTAACCTCTACTAACCTAAGATTGTCATGATCACATTTTTCTTCGAGCAAGGAAATCATAACATGAGCAAAATCGCATAAACCATAGAGGAATCAAGGTGAAATACGACACGCAATTTAGTGAGAAGGGAAAAGAGTAAGGGTTGCAACATTGGAGAGCTAAAGATGTTATGTGTCTAAGTGAATCGAAATAAGACATGAAAATAAATGACAAGGGTTAAGTAGTCAAGATAAACGCGAAGTTAAGCATTAGATTGTGATCACATATTAGGTCAAAAATTTGAGTCGAGATTGAGTCCAAATATATAGTCAAAAGTATTTCGGTACCATATATAGGTTATAGTTAGTCTTTATGACCCAAAAGTCGTACCATAAAAATAGAGTACAAGGGGACATATTTTAGTGGGACTAGATATACCTTACATGAAGATGAGCTCGTCTAGGTTTTGCATGTGAAATTTGTTGGAAGAAAATGTCTAGTGTTATGCTCCAAATATCAAAGTCACGATAGGGAGCGCCGAATGATCAAAATAGAAAGTGGGTTTTCATAAGGCACTAATTAATGCACCAAAAATAAAGGTTAAAGCATGAAATAAGGATAATTAATAAAATCTCATAGATCGAGGTAAACATAAGTTAGAGGCACAATTTCTAGAGGAAAAATAGCTCATAGATAAGGGTATGGTCAAGGGGATGGTTCTAATCATTTCTAAGTTCCAAACAATTAGATGGTCACGATAAAAGATCTAGATTTGAGGAAAGATTGAGTAAATCAAGGATATAGTCACATGGTTTTCGTAGATGACTAACTACACTTGTGTATATGCAATATTATAATCATAAGTGGCATGACAATCTAATATGGAATACTTCTATCTCACTAGGGTGACCTTACTTGCTTCTTGGTCTTCTACCAATATATGATCTAATCTAAAATTTTCAGTTCCTCGAAAGTTTCTCAATAAAATTTCCAAGATACTCCGCCACAATTACCAATTTCTTAGACTGTCAAGTTTAATCAAAATTTTAAATCTCTAGTCAACCTCGAATCAACCCTTGTATATCGCAACTTGAATAATAATTTTTTTTCCAAATCTTAAACTCAACATTTAATAAGTTTATTCGTTAAAATTTATACTACAAAATGGAACGTTTAAATAACTCCCAAATTTAATTATATATCCTTCAAATGTGTATATCTAGCTTCCAATAAGTCACAACTACTCCTCAAAAGTAATTCTCCCTTTTTCCAAAATTTAAATATTCATAATCAAGGTTTTAAACTCGAAATCTGAATAACTTATATATCATAGATCATATGATCAAATTTTAAATATTTTTTCCTTCAAGTCGATTTCATATCTTTCAAAAATATTTCAAACAATTTTTTTACCATTAACTCTTCAAGCCCAAAATTAAATACTTATAATTCGTAAATCGTAGAATCAATTTAAATCCTCATGCCCTCTAATAAACCGTAAATCATAAACCCTTCATATTCTCTTATCGTTACAAAATCATAACTTATAATTTAAAACACTTTAATAAATTCGAGATAAACTTTAATATATTCAATCCAAACTTGAACTTAATCGTAAATCATGTGTCACAATTTAAAGATGTTTTCCAAATCAGTTTCATATTCCAATAAATCATAAACTATTTCACAATTTCCAAAAATCATAAATCATAAATTTGTTTTCTCGATCTAGCTATTCTCTTGTGTATACCACCATGTAATAGCAAAATAAAATTCCAACTATCCTTTGGAGGCAGTAATACGCTACTACCTAACTTGAAATTAACTAATCCTAAAAATCATATTTCTAGGAAAATAAATGCCTTTATAGCTCAAATAAAATCTCCATGCATATTAATTGTCAATACAATCCATCTAGCCATGTGTTTAACCTATGGCATATACTAGTGTAGTCATCTTACTAAACATGAAACTAAGAATTTACCGTAAAAGGAGTCAAGCAAGATGCAAATCAATGAGGTCGAACGAGAGTTCGGAATTTGAAGTCAAGAAAGGATGTCAAGTAGGTGGATGAGATTCTAAACTCTAATCCTATATTGCAGGTCCATTTGGTTCAATCATGTAACCGAAACGGCAAACGTGACCTGCATGGGCCACCACAAAAATATGTAACGTCCCAGTCCCAAAATACGTAGGACTAAAACGTAATCATGCCAGCTATATACATACGAAGTATATGGATCCTCGTATATATATATAAGCTGTAAAATGTAGTAACCAAGGTACTAAATCTCATCCACAAAGATAAATATGATATAAAAGCAACTTTGAATTTGTCATGTATACAATCGTTGGGCGGAGACAAATCTACTACCAACAAGTAAAGAAAAATACATGAAAAATACAATGAGTTTGGCGGCGAAGCGAAGACGATTAAAGCGCAATCATCCTCGGAGAATAGTGACAATCATGGCCACGACTAGAACACCTGCGAAAGACAAGAACACACACACACCCCTGGCGAGATAACCAGGTCCTCAGAGGGACGTAACAAGATACAATAAACATGCCATATAAATACTGAATGTAAAATATGCCACAATCAAAGAAAGTGACAAGACATAATAAGGTAATCTAACCAAACTAAAGTGAACATGCAGTTGAGAAACAATCCTTCGACGCATGAGCCCAGGCTGAAAATGGGATCTGGTATAGTCCCTACTTGGGCACCAGTGACCTAAGCGCATGACGTTCAAAAACGACAGTGGCCAACCTGAGAGGCTCATACCCATATCTCCAGTAGAGCTTCCGGGTTACAATGGAAGTGCAATCGAAGCCCATACGTCAGGTATTGTCCTCCCTACCCAAATGTCCCTACCATGTCGCATCCACGACCATGTTTCTCAACTAACTGCTAAGTCTCCTAAAATGCCTCTATTAGCAGTTAGACCTAACGCATGCACATGGGGGATCAGCCCACACGCAAGAACCTCTACATGCTACTCATCTCACACATCCTCATTGTACAACTGTGTCAAGGGGTATACAATACACTACAACGGTAGTTCCTTAACTCTAGGTTCATATGCAATCAAAGGATAATAACAAAGTAAGCTAATATCACCGAACACATAGGAATACATGAATTGTAAGAACTGGAAATACATGAATAGTGATATGTAATAAAAATGCAGACTGAATATAAACAGTATAATGGCAAGGTATCTTGCCTGGTATGTCGCCTGGTATGGTGTGATGATCCGGCAAGTCCTGATTGTCCAATAGCCATGTTTGATATGTAGAGGTCCGAATTTGCGAAGAAATACGATTATGGAATTAGTCATGATCAATGGGGATCTCAAGAAAGAGTTTTTGTGGAGAGGACATGCCTATACTAATTTTTGAAAATACTTATGATGTTTGAAACTATTCTTTTATTAGTAAAAAAAATAGTTTTAATAAGTACTTGAAACTTTAAGAAATTATTCGTATTACTTTGGAAACAATATTTGTTTATAGTCAAAATATTTGTATTACTTGAAAGCGCTAAATTTTTCCAAAACAATGTTTATATATATAAAAAAAACTACATTCTTATTAGCTAAAATATTTCTAGAAAAATAATTTTGGACTAAAATTATTCATTTGTCAAAATACAGTTTTGAGGTGGAAAATGTTCGCAAAAAAAAAAAAATAATATATATTTTTGACAATTCTCACAATAATACATATATTAAAAAAACACTATTTATATTATTATCAATAAAATACTATTACTCATATCATAAGTATAAAAACAAATTCTTATTATTTAAAATTGATAATAACAATAATAATAATAATAATAATAATAATAATACTAACAATACAATTCCCTAAAAAAACCATTAATTCCTTCCCCCCCCCAAATCGACAGAGTGAGAGAGAGAAACGAAGATGGGGGAAGAATGGAGCTTACAGCGGCGGTCGTGGCCGGCGGGCAGACGCTGGAGGCGTCGGAGTTCGGTTAGCGCCGGGGAGCAGCGTACGCCTGGCCGGAGGAGGTGGATCCGCACTTCGAGCGACTACCGGGCTTCGTCCAGAGCGGCGGTAAGGAGAGAGGGGGCGGCGGAGTGGAGAAGGATGGGTGTGCTGGAGGCGACGACGGAGTGGAGAAGGATGGCGGCCGCGGGGCTGGCCTTACAGGGAGGGGAGAGACGCGGCTCAGATCGGGATGTGGGAAGCCAGAGGCGCACCCATGAGGAAGAGGGTTTCCGTTGTCACCGGTGGCTCGACCTCTTGGGCACGAAGGCGGCGGCAAAAATGGAGGTGTTCGGCGGAGGAGAAAACGTGAGGCCAGAGGGAGATGCGGGAACCGAGCTCGACGGCTTGGGATCGTCGTCGACGGAGAGCTAGGTGCTCAACTCAGTCGGAGGAGGAAGCTCGCCCGGTGGTGCGGTGGGTTGCGGAGGTTTCGGACGCCGGCGAAAGCCTTCGGCGGCAGCGCCCTGTCAGTGGTGGCGCGGCCCAGTGTGGTGGTGCGGAGGGTTCTGGTGAGGCGCCCCCCCACGGGGCAATGTCGGCGTTCCACTGGGCCGGTGTGGCTTTGGCAGATGCAGTCAGGAGAAAGCCACCCATGGTGGCCCTGTGTGCAGTTGCTTTCACGTCGGAGGCCGGCGGACAGGACGCGACGGCTCAGGTTAGGGATCGCTTCCCTTCTCTTCTTTGTCGGGGAATTTTGGACGGTGGTGGTAATGTTGTGGGGTTTCTTAGGGTGTTGGCCATGTTCGTCGATGGGTGAAAGAGGGGATGATATCGAAGATGGGAGTGGCGATGGCCTTGACGGTGGTGAAGTTGGTTGCGGAAGTGTTGTCGGGTTGCTGACGACGACGAGGGTGGTGGTGTTGGCTGTGACAGGGATCGAGACGGTGGCGGATGTGATGCTCGGGTGACGGGGATGGCATGGTGATGTCCTGCGTGACACGGAGTGGGTGTCGAGTCCGGGATTGTCGGACTCTGGAGGAATATTATACTTGTAAGGGATATATCTAGTGGATGGACAGGGAACACAGACACGATGCACTATTTGGTTGTGGATGAAAAATTGCTGGAGGAGTACCTCTCCTTTTATAAGAGGTGAGAATTCCCAGTTGGATAGAGATTAAGATTTATTTAAATCCTAATTAGATAATTCATCATTTAATTAAATAGATTTAAAGTCAATTCAACAAAAATCCAAATCCAATCCAAATTAATTCTATACTTAATTTAAAATAAAATCTTTTCAAACTTAAATTACCATATTTAATCAAATATTATCATTAACAAAATTCTAAATATTATTTTCATAATTAAATAAATATGGTAATAATTAATTTCGAAAATCACGATAAATACTTAAATATTAAATCATAAACTAGTTTTTATAAATAACAAAATTTATTAATAGCCAAATTTCACCTTTCGCAAAATATTTGGAAACATTTCATATAAACCACAAATTTTCAAATTACCACTCATTTTTTAAACGACGAACAAATAACTCTTTTTAGAAATTAAAAATATCACATATTATTTGAACATGTACCTTTCCTATAAAAATAAAATTTATAATAAAATATTTTTCTAACATATGTACCTCGACACATATTCGTACTCGTCGAGAAATTACAAAACGTAATTCTCGCGCGCTACGCAAATACAAAAATGCGAATTCGTATGCGACGTGTAGATACGAAGTACAAAAATAAATACAAACATATATTTTAAATAAAAAAATCCGTAGTAGAAAATTAGGGGGCTTACACTATAGCATCTCCGAACAAGAAGGAACTTCCCAGAATTCATCATACTGATTAAGTAAAAAAATGATTGGTTCCTGATCTCCCTCAACCTGTCTTCAGGCTGATTTCGGGTAATCTAAGTCGACACATGTTCGACTATTTGGTCAAATCTCACACCCAACGCAGATTGAGCATATCCTATCAAGAGCTCCCATGAGGGAGCTAAGGGCAAGTCCACTGCAAAAGATAGAGAAGAAGTAAGAGTTAGAAGTTCATCCTTTCGAACCTAGCCAAAACAAGACCTATGCGACATGAGACGCAGGCGATTAAAGTCATACGCTCATGCGGCACAGTCAGGGGACACTTAGGCCGATCAAATCAAGAAAGGGTGCTCATGCGGCTCGGTCACAAGACACTCATATAGCTCAATCATAAAGTGTTCATGCGGCTTGGACTCGAAGTGCTCCTGCGCCTCGAGATATGAAACACCCAGGCGGCTCAGTCAGGAGACACTTATGCGGCACAACTATGCAGTATTTATGCAGATCAGTCTTGAGTCATATATGCAGCACTTATGCGACTCAGCTTATACAGCCCTATTATACAGAACACATATGGTTCAACTGAGATAGGGTACGCATCGACAAAGCTTATTACACAGAAAGCAATATACCATGGGCCTGCGCATAAAAATATACGACATGGCCATCATCTTTCCACCATCCTTACCTTTGATGGGAGGGTGCACATCGGAGTGAATGGAAAAAGAGTCCGCCTCTCTCAATGGAGAAGCAAGCCCCTTTCCTTTGGCCGTAATCGACTTAGAAGCTTTGGGAGTCATTAAAGACAGGAAGATGGAGATGAAGAGAAGAAGGTAAAAAAGAAAAAATTTCTCTTTAAAAGTACTCCTATTTATAGAGTGTCCAAAAAGGGTGCCGCTTCGTTTCTCGAGATCATTAAAGATAATGATGACGTTTGGAGATTTTATCCCTAGTAACCGTCAACTTTATCTCGAAAAAAAGAGAACCCAAATTCGAAATCGAATCAAGAGCATTAAATGCAGCAGTGATAGCTGACAGACTCTCTGCGGCTTGAAGCATCCCTGCGACTCAAGATTTGTTCTGCGACTCAGTACCTCCCTGTGGCTCAGTATTTCTCTGCGACTCAAGATCTCTTTGCAGTTCAAAATAATGTCCTACAACTTGAAAACTCCCTATGGCTTGACATATTTTCATGCTTCTTATTCAAAGTATTTCAAATTTACAATTTAAAAACTTTGAAGGGGGTCTTGTAGAAGCATAAAAATATAGGATTCATGCGAATTACAAATTGCCACATAGGTACTTTGGGCCAAACTGGTCCGTATGAAGGAAAAACGCATGACTGTCCAAGGACATATGCGGCCCGTCAACAAACAGCTCTAGAAAGAAAATATGCGGCCAAAGAGGAGCAGTTCGACTGATAAAGCTGACAAGTCCTGACAAAATATGACAGTTTTGACACTTCGACAAGAATGATAAGACGTGAGATGTCGCCCAAAAGTAGGGTTCGTACGCCTCCATGCGGCCAAAAGAGTGTCATCCAAGCCGCATGAACCTCATGCGACTCAGCTTATGTGGCCCCAAAGTTTCCAAACTTCATACAGCCAAGAGTAACTGTGATCCAAGCCGCATGAGTCTTATGCGACCCCACATGATCGAAGACTGAGAAAACTATACGCAATAAGACACGTGAAAATCTGACCAAGTCCTTAACTACCCAGATTTGCTGCAACAAAATTCTAATAAATCGACAGATGGCAGCCCAAGAGCTGGTCCTCGTGTGCTAATCACCCACGTGGCTGCAAGCCGTCTATGCGGCTCAAAATACATCCTATTATAAATAGCAGGGTGCCACACCCCTGTAAAGGCTGGCAACCTTCAAGAGAAAAGTAATTTCTTCACGAGCGAGAGACTGCATCAGATAGTCCATGGAGTAAGGCAGAGTTGATAGCACTTTCCCGAGCCTCTACCGTCACCCCTAGAATCAAAACTAAACAATTGTACTTAGATTGTTTCCTAGGATTTCTTTCTAGGCTTTTCTTTGTACAAGCGAGTTTGTAATTAATTTCAGTGTTCTGTAATACCTGTCTTTAATTTTTTTATGGCAAACAGGGAGATCAAGACTACCCCCACTCCTGCGATGATCTGACCTTTAGGGCCTGTTCTTATGGCACCATCGAAGAATATTCGCTAAACGGAGTTCCCTTCGGCAATATTGGATTCCAGCACTTCATCTGGAATATCTTCATAGAGTTTGGATGACTCTGGGATTGGATGTGCAGCTAAGAAATTAGCCAATGCTTGGCTTTTGACAGCTTTTTATGGGACAAATACCTGTAGGAGCGTAAAAAGTGCTTCAAAGAAAGAGTCATCTCATTCATAAGTGATCTGCTTTACGCCTAGAAGAACGGGTAATCTCTTTACGCCCAAGATTAGGCTAATCGCTTTATGCCTAAGTAGGCTGATCATTTTACGCTTGGGGCTACACCCATGGTTTTATGCCAAGGACAGAGCAGTCTACTTTATGCTGGACAAAGCTGTCAAATCTAGCATTTAATGCAAACTCTGACATGAAGATATTAATGATGGCATTTACCACAGAATTCAATAGGATTTGTCTTATACAAAGACCATTGTTGTCGTTTATGGGGATCGAGCTACTTTACGGTCATTGAATGGTTTCTTTTATGTATGGAGTTTTACATGAGCCCTTACGCTCATAAAACAATGTGTACGTAAAGTCTATTTGAGCCATTTTACGCTCAAGGTTATTCAATAACCACTTTACGCTGGAAACTTATGACAGAGCTATTTTACGCTCATCTTACTGCTTTACGCCCAGAGGATGTTGGAGCTATTTTTACGCCCTATTCTTTCTGGCCAGTATGGAACGTGGTTTGCCTACATGGCCTTCGTGCCACATATTTCGAAGAACGTGTGTACATGCATCCTATTCTCACTGAAATGATGGGACGCGTGTCAACGTATGCAAAGGATGATTCTGATCATGGGTGGCAGTTGTTAGCGTAAAGACAGATTTTGATGCTTTTTTATGCAC
This sequence comes from Iris pallida, assembly GCA_029216955.1. Classification (NCBI taxonomy): domain Eukaryota; kingdom Viridiplantae; phylum Streptophyta; class Magnoliopsida; order Asparagales; family Iridaceae; genus Iris; species Iris pallida. The sequence continues at coordinate 477,660 of JANAVB010031420.1, forward strand.
AGAAGCACCAGTCTATAAATAGACTCATTTTTCTCAAAGAGACAGACAGAGAGAGAACAGGGAAGAATACAGAGATCAGGACTTCGAGATTTTGATTCCCCGGAGCATTCTTCTTCAACTTTTCTTTCAGAACAGAGTGAAGCAAAGCAGGAAAGCATTCGGCCTCGCCATCAGTGCCTAAGTGCGTCGATACCTTTCTGGTGACTTAGTTCTTCCAAGTTGTTCTACTTCAAGCAGTGATCTTCTTCATCATCATATGGTCCAAGGAACAAAGTGATCATTTACGAACCAGACTTCCATAGCAATACTTTCCCAGAATCAAATTTGTACTTTTTGTACTTCTTTTTATTTTATTTTCAAAATCCAACCTTTTGTTTGGCAATTTTGTTAAGTGAAACAAAATGGCGACTCTGCTGGGGACGACTTTCTCCTCCGACGAGGAAGTGATTGCTCAATATGATGATGTTTCAGTCGGTTCGACTAAGAAGACTCTAGTTGTACACTTCGACCAGACTACCTATGAAGAAATGCTCCGAACTGGGGGTGGTTCTCACCACTCCAATGTTCAAAAGTCTCGCAAAGCACGAAAAGTTTGGATTCCAAAATCTAAAGTTGTTTCTGGTCTCTCTGTTTCTTCTGATGACAAAGGAATTCTTCCCACTCCTGTTGTAGGGGCTCCCGTTCGTAACGAGGCAGTCCTTACTTCAGAGTTGCACTTAAAGTATGATGATTTATCTCCCGTTTGTAACGGAGAAGATAATCAGGTTTCACGCTCACTGCGTAAGAATCAAGTTTTACGCTCAGTGGGTAAGAACCAAATTTTACGCTCAAGGAATAAGAATGAGTCTCCCATTTGTAATGTGGCAGATTCTAATGTTTCTGAGTGTAAGAACCCGTCTCCCGTCGGTGACGTGGTAGACTCACACAAATTATGCTCCTCGCGTAAAACAAAATCTCCCGTATGTGATGTGGTAGATAATCAATTTTTACGTTTTACGCGTAAAGGTAAGTCTCCTATCTATGACAGTGTAGATAAAATTCACAACGATGTTTGCACATCTAATGTGAATATACCTAAACGCATACAGCGTAAAAGTGATGTTGGTAAAACTTCTGTCCTACACCAACAACCTTCTTATACTGCTTTACGCAAAGTACCAAACTTGCAAATCATACGCCATGAAAATAGGATCCTTTGTGCTAAATCTCAAGATTTACGCACACAACTCCAAACGCGTAAAAATGTACAGTTTGGTTCTGCGAATGAAGCCAGTAATCTTCTTTATACACAGGGGACTAAACGTTTTTCTACCCCAAATGTAATAAAGAAGAATATTCCCTCCACTCCTTCTAACTTACGTGAATTGCTAATGCAAAAGCGTAAGAATTCACAATCTCCGGCGATGCTCCCCCAAAAAAGACATCAATATGGATATCATCAGGTTGTGATCAATTGTTGTTGTTCAGCTTCAAAACGGTCAATTTTTGATCGACTGAATTTTTTACTTCAACATCAAGCTGAAGACCAAGAAGATGAGTTGTCATATGCATCAGTCAACATGGCATCTCATACTAACAGAGGACGACGACCGAGACAGAACATGTCCCAAACTCCAGGTCAACAACAGTTCAACAGACTTCTTGATTCCTTTTGAAGGAGTATATCAGAATACTCGATCAAGAAGACAAAGACAAATGCAGACTTCTGATTCATAAGCTGGGGGTACTCAATCTTTTGAGTCCGAGACTGACAGTGTGGAGTCATACTTCTATACTAATCCCTCTATATCTTCAAGAGAGGTTGAATCCTACGCTGTTGGAGATGAACCAGAGACGTCATCTGTTAATACAGAATAGCGTCTCACTGCCGTAGAGCAATCATTGAAAGACATGCTCAACATGGTGCAAAGCATGCATCAAATAATTTTGAATCAGCAAACTGCTTAACCCTCAGTAATAACTCCGGTACCAGCAGCAGCACAAACTCAAGATAGTCAAGGGGCTGATATACCCTCGAATATTCAAGAACCTGCTGTTAATCAAAATTCTGCATCTCCAGATCCCATCATTCCAGAAGATGTACCACCTCCAGTGGGGGTTACGGTACATCCAATGACTATTCAATCAAATGTGCTTCCTCAAACCAGTGATGCCATTCAAGCAGTGCGTGAACTCAAAGCACAGTTTGAGGTTTTGAGGCACAAAGATCAGCTCCAGAGGTTAGGGATTAAGCAACCTTATCCTCCTCATTGGAATGATGTACCCTTTCCTCCGAAGTTCAAACCACAATCTATGGTTTTATTCGATGGAAAAGCATCTCCCAGTCAATATATCAATTACTTTGATATTATGACTGTACACTTGCAGAAAAATGATGCTCTCCTCACTCGAGTGTTCATTGGATGCTTGACAGGTTCGGCTTATGGCTGGTATCGTAGCTTACCTGATAACTCTATTTCGTCTTTTGTCGAATTCAAGGCAATATTTCTATTCCGCTTCTATGAAGGAGGTATGACATGAACATGTCCTCCTTAATAGAAATAAAACAAAAGGAGAAAGAAGATACTCGGACGTTCATTGAACGTTTTCGACAGGCTACTCTAAAGATGCCTCCAGGTATGCCAGATTCAGCGTTGATCGATACATGCAAGATGAATCTGCGACCATCTATTGCTGTCTTCATAGGTTCCCAATTCACAAATTGGGCTTTGTTTATCATAGCAGCAGTTTCTGTCGAAACCAATGGTAGGTTGGCTCGGGAACATGGAATAATTTTTGCTTCAGAAGATAAAGGAAAGAAGAGTAATCCTGGTAATAATCCTGGCAATCGTAATGTGAAAGGAAAAGATACTCTTATGGTTAATCTCTTCAAGAACAAAACGACGCCAAATAATCAGGAATCTTCTAGGCCAAAGGAAGAATACTCTTTTGACGAAAGTGATATCCCAGGAATATTTCAGTGTCTGGTAAAAAGTGGCAAACTTCAGATTCCAGAGCCAAAAAGGCCTAATGAGGTCAATCTGACTGACAATCCCAAATATTGTATCTATCATAGATACATTAATCATCCTACCAGTGCTTGCTATGTCTTAAAAAAGAAGATCCAAGACCTGATAAATGGTGGCGCTATCGCTTTAACCAATGATGACCATACGGTTACAACCAACATGGTCTCTCTTCAGTTTGGAGATTTTCCTCCACAGCAGGTCCCAGATGGAATTATCCCAATTCTGAAGGCGACTATAAAGATCGTGAATATCCCGCCCACCAGGAAAGAAAATACAGGATTGCTGCCGCTCACATTGAAGAATGGTGAAATCATGTGGGTACATCCTGACTTAATACCTGAGTTGGAAAATGAAGGTAAAACTTTAAAATCCAAGAAAGGTAAGAAAGTCAAAACCTGCAACATGATTTTTCATGTTATTACAAATTCTGATGACTTGGATCATCTATGGGATGGTCTTCCTCTAGAAGGTAGACTGAAAGGACTAAACATCTGTCCTCCAAGTCTAGCTCCCCTACCAAGGTCAAGCTTACCCATCAGCAGTGGCTAGCCATGAATAGTGTTCCTTTATATCGGGCACAACAAGTCTTTGCTGCTTATGAAAAAGCTCCGACAGGGATTTTTTCTCATCCTCCTTCTCCCGTAACTACAGAGACATCTATTCTTCATTCTCCTGAGGCTACAGAAGGTCTTGTTTCTTCCTCTTCCGCTGTTGAAACACCTGTCAAAAGTCCGCTGCCCACTCACTTGTATAGTCAGCAATCTGTTCATCTCATAAAAAAGATGGATTACGATTTTCAAAATGCAGAAGGTTTGAATTATGATAAAGGAATACGTCTTCCTTTACAGATTCAAAATCAAAATTCTACTGCTGGATTGGGTTCTGAAATGTCTCATAACAACCCTCACAAGAAGAAGACTAAGGGAAGAAAGATTAAATCCTGTAATATGGTATTTCCTTCTCCTGAGTCTGAAGAAGAAACTTTTGCTGGTACAAGATCTGGAAAAGAGTACCATAAAGACTATAAGGGTCCTCCAAGGAAGCAGAAGATGTAGTGGAGACTCTACCAGTTCAACCTTCTCCTGTCCCTATTAAACCGTCTGTGGTTGAAAAGGAGAAACAAAAGGCAGTACGCTTTGATATCCTATTAAAGCCTGCTTCCAATCACGGGGTGGTGATGAAGCCTTACAAATTTGATATTCTAGCTCAGTTAGCCAATACTTCGGCTAGACTTTCTATATTTGAACTGCTTTGCCTTTTCAGAGAAAGCAGAGAGACTTTGAGCGAAGCTTTACTTCAAGTAGATTCATGCTTGGCACAACTCAAGACTCCTGATAATATACCAGTGTCATGTCCGCAATATCATAGTGTGATGGAAGCAATTCCCAACATCACCTTTACACAAGAGGATATGCTATTGAAACACAACAAGCATGATAGGCCTCTGTGTTACACTGGATATATTGGATCCACTGAAATTGATAGGATTTACATCGATCCTGGGTCTTCAATTAGTATAATTATTCAGAGTGTGCTAAGACCCCTGAGGATTCCTACTAGTGAGCTGACTTACACTAGTACTACGATAGTCGGTTTTAACTCTGGCAAGAGCAAACCACTGGGGAAGATTCGTCTGCAGATTCAGATTGTTGATCTTCGAACTATGGTAACTTTCTATGTTATCAACTCAGACGTATCCTACAATATTCTTCTTGGAAGACCGTGGATTCATGAGCACAATATTGTGCCTTCAACTCTTCACCAATGTTTCAAATATGTGGACTCCCAAGGAGTTGTGAAAACTGAGTTTGCTGATATTAATCCGTTCAAAGGTGTTGAAGCCTACTTCTCTGATTCAAGGCTTTATAAGCAAGAGCATGTGAAAGATATATCAGATATGGCTGAAGATCAATCACCCTCTGAGGATCACTCTATTAATGAAGATCCGCCAGAGGAGCAACCTTTGAAGATCATAGTTAAGGGACGAATCCAATCCCAACCTGTCAATGATCAACCTTTGATGATCAAGGTTAAAGGAAGAACTCAAACTTCATCTGAGAAATCAATAAATATTCCTGCTAAGAGCCAAGTTCAACCTTTTATGATTAAGGTTAAAGGACGTACTTCTTGCACGAATGATCTAGAACTACCGTTGATTGTCAATCTTGGCAAATCTACGCAGAAGACGGATGATGGTCCACTGTTGATTAATCTGAAGCGCAGCAATCAGACTGTTAATGATATAAATATTGATCATTCTGTACTTTTTGATATCAATAAAGATTTCCTGTTCGAGTATATGGCTATCAAGTTTATTGAAAGAATGACTTTATCTTCTGATAATCAAAGTCATCAATATAAAGACAACATAGAACCGGAAGAAATTCTATCCATCGAATTCGATATTTCTCATTCTCATATTGTGAATCTGGACAAGTACTTTCAGTCAATATGGTTCAAACCGATGATGAATCAGAGCCATTTGAAAATGATCCTTGGGCTCAACAGATGGATACTCAATGGGAACTTCGTTTTGAACAACGACAGCCACCTACAGAAGATGAGGTTATCCAGATTGATGTTAGAGATGGAGTTACGTCCAAACAAATATTCATCAGTAAGAATCTTTTTGAAGATGAAAAGGAAGAGTTAATAAAACTTATACAAGATTACATTGACATCTTTGCATAGAGTTATGAAGATATGCCGGGGCTAGATCCTACAGTTGCTACCTATAAACTCAACATTTTGCCTAATGTCAAGCCTGTAAAACAACAGTAACGACGCTTTAGACCAGATATGATGGATGAAATTGAGGCAGAAGTCAAAAAGCTGATTATGTGTGGCTTTGTTCGTGAAGAACAACACCCAGATTGGGTGGCTAATATCGTTCATGTTATGAAGAAGAACGGAAAAGTTCGAGTTTGTATAGATTACCGAGATCTTAATACGGCTTGTCCAAAAGATGAATTTCCACTTCCAATTACCGATATCATGATAGACAATACATGTGGTTTTGAACGCATGTCTTTTATGGACGGATTCTAAGGATACAATCAGATCAAGATGCATCCAAACGATGAGAAGCACACCGCTTTTCGTACACCTTTTGGGGTCTACTGCTATACAGTTATGCCGTTTGGTCTTAAAAATGCCGGTGCCACGTATCAACGGACTATGAGCAATATCTTTCAAGAACATCTACGGAAGATAGTTGAATGCTATGTAGATGACATTGCTGTTAAAAGTCGATCAAAGGATGATCATATTCAGGACTTGAGAACAGTATTTGAATTGATGCGTCAACATCAATTGAAAATGAATCCTACTAAATCTTTCTTAGGGGTTTCCAGTGGCAAGTTTCTAGGATTTGTCATTACCTCTCAAGGTATCCATGGTAATCCTGACAAGGTTAAAGCAATTCTTGAAATGCATCCTCCTCGTAATCTGAAAGAACTCTGTGGCTTTCAGGGCCGTATTGCTTATATCAGAAGATTTATATCCAATCTTTCTGGGAGATGTCAAACTTTCTCCCGTCTATTAAAGAAAGGGGTATCTTTCGTCTGGGATGAAGCGTGTCAAAAAGCCTTCAATGACATTAAGCAATATCTTACAAATCCACCTGTTCTGGTACCTCCGGTGGTAGGAAGACCATTTTTGCTATATGTTCGAGCTTTAGATCATTCACTTGGCGCTCTTCTGGCACAAAAAAGTGATATGGGTCATGAACAAGCAATATATTATCTGAGCAGAATGATGGTCGGAGCTGAACACAGATATACTCCTGTGGAAAAGGAATGTCTAGCTTTGGTTTTTGCCGTCCAAAAGATAAGGCATTATGTCACCGGACAGACTATCCATGTCATCTCCAGAATAAATCCCATTCGGGTATTAATGAGGAAACCGAGAATTCTTAATTCCAGGTTAGCTACCTGGACGATGTTGCTCACCCCCTATGATATGATTTATGTGCCTAAAAAATCAGTGAAAGGCCAAGCGTTAGCTGATTTCTTAGCCGCTCATCCTATACCTGAAACTTCGAAGTTATATGAACACATTCCAGACGAAGTAGTAGATTGTAACATGACTTCGAAGAAAGATATATGGCAATTATATTTTGACGGAGCATCAAGAGTAGGACCTAAAGGCAATATTGTCTCTGGGGTAGGAATTGTCTTGGTTTCTCCTGACAAAATGGTCATATACCGTGCCTATTCTCTTAATGAGCCATGCTCTAACAATGTAGCAGAATATAATGCTCTATTGATTGGTCTCCAAGTAGCAAAACAATTGGATATTGAATTCTTAGAGGCTTATGGAGATTCTCAATTGATCGTTAATCAAGTTAGAGGAACTTATGAAGTCAGAAATCCTGATCTCATTCCCTATCATCAAGTGGTAGTCGAGTTGGTCCTTTCATTCAAAGGATTCTTTATTGAATTTGTACCATGTTCTCAGAATGTGGAGACTGATGCTCTTGCCAGCTTAGCTGCAGATTTGGCTGTCCCAATCCGAAGGCAAAATATAATTACTTTGTTAGATCGAGACTTGTTCTGTGTGAAGAGTAATCTGCATATTGAACAAAGTTATACTACAGAGTCAAGTTCCCAACAGAAAGATTGGAGAACTCCATTCATTGATTATGCAGTTCATAGAATTTTGCCTGAAGATCCTAAAGAAGCTGCATCAATTAAGAGACGATCATTTCGATTCTATTATGATTCGTCTTTACATATGCTATATCGTCGTTCATATGACAGACTCTTGCTGCGCTGTCTCTCAGAAAGTGAAGCCAAACAAACACTGCGTGAGGATCATGATGGTGTATGTGGTGCTCATCAACCGGGTCCAAAGTTGGAAGACCGCATTCGGAGAATGGGGTATTATTGGCCTTCTATGATAGCAGATGCTGTAGACTATGCCAGAAAATGTAAAGCATGTCAGATTCATGCTGATTTTATTCATCAACCATCTGAATTTCTACATCCTATAGCAGCCTCTTGGCCCTTCGAAGCTTGGGATATGGATGTCATTGGTCCTATTAACCCTCCTTCTGTCAAGGGACATCGGTTCATACTAGCTATAACCGATTACTTTTCGAAGTGGACAGAAGCAATCCCCCTGCGGAAGTGAAAACATCTAATGTGATCAGTTTTATCAAGCACCATGTCATTTATCGTTTCGGGATTCCTCGACTGATAATTCATGACAATGGTCCACAATTTGCCAGTCAAGCATTTTATCGATTCTGTGACAAGAATCGAATTCAGAATTTGGCTTCTATGGCTTATAATCCAGCTGCTAACGGTTTAGCTGAAGCTTTCAATAAGACGATCATCAAACTTCTTAAAAAATTTGTTTCTTCCAATAAACATGATTGGAATGAGAAACTTGGAGGATGTTTATGGGCTTATCGAACAACAGTCCGAACTCCTACTAGTTTTACACCATTCTTATTAGTTTACGGATGCGAAGCTGTTCTCCCATTGGAAATCCAGATCCCTTTTTTACGAATAGCCATTGCTAATGAGCTAACCACAGAGAATAATGATCGCTTACGACTCCAAGAACTTGAAGGATTGGATGAGAAGCGTCTTCAAGCACAACAACACATTGAACTGTATTAAGCCCGCATATCTCGAACTTTTAATTGTAAAGTTAAGGAGAGGGCATTTAAAGTTGGCGAGCTTGTATTAACTGTTCGGAGACCGATGGTAATGACTCATAAAAGTAAAGGGAAATTCCAAGAAAAATGGGAAGGCCCTTATGTAATTGAGTCTGTGTTTTCCAATGGTGCCTATCGGTTGTCAAAGCCCAATGGAAATCTACTCATGCTACCGATCAATGGCAAATTTCTTAAGAAATACTATGTATAAAAAAAAGACAGAACAAAAAAATAATAATAAAGCTTCTTTTATTATTTTTGTTCAAAATAAAAGATTAAGGACGAGGGCCACTCCCTTCCTTATTGAATACATAGTCGGCCAATGCATAGAAGGCATCGTTTCCTGAACACATGAAAAATTTGCAGGCAACCATCCTCGATGCTTCTTCTTCAGGAGTTTTCCCTGGCTCTACTAAAAAAGCAAGAATGTCTTTGGGTGGCTTGGGCGTAGAAGAGCTGTTGCCTACTTGAGTCGGGCCTGCCACTGTTGGCTCAAGGGGACACATCTCAGTGACGTCCTCAATTTTCCTGGAAACTTCATTCTTTTGTTGTGCATCCTCGGAAGACATTTCCAATAGAGGAGTGGAAATAAGAATGACATGTTACAGAGAGTTCTCACCTATTTATAGAAAAAGATTGTTGATGAACCAGTCTTTGAAGTTTGAGAACAACCTTTAATTCCCAACCTTGCATTTCCTTTAAATTCCTTGGATTATTTATTAATCGTGCCTGAATGACTTTGATCATAACCAAAATAATTCCTTTGATTCGATTCCTTATAGTTGATCGTCCTTATGCGATTCTTGATTATGCTTAGAGTTGATCGTGACTAAACATTCGACTCTATTCGTGCAAAATTAGTCTTGATCATTTCATAATCGTGCCTGACTGATCTTCTTGCCATTTAATTCTAGTCGATCCCTTCGAAATTTCGAGGACGAAATTTTTGTAAGGTGGGTAGATTTGTAACTCCACTTTTCTAGATTGAGTTTCTCCTGTGATTATTTAAATTTTATTTTGACTAGTTATTAATTTTCATTAATGATTTTCAAATCTAAAATCTTTTAAAGAATATTCCAATTATTAAGATTTGTTTCTCTAAAAAATTTCTATTGATTAAATCATTGGGATTTATTACTAATCCTTTATGAATTTTCTCAGTCATTTAGCATTTCAGTCATTTTTGTCCAGCCAGCAACTCCATGGGTTAGCCAAACTATTTTCTTAATTCCTGTTCAGATAAATAAATAATTTTCCTATTTTTTTTTTCTAGTTAATAATTTTAAATATTAATTTTGAATATTAATTCTGTTTTTCCTAAACATTATTCAAATCCCTTTTTTTCCCATTTTTCATTGGGCTGCTTACAACTGTAATGGACCCATTCATTAGTTCATTAATTCATTCATTTCTATTCAGTCAGCCTTTAAGCCCAACAGCCCTGCCGGCCTGTTAAACAAATGGGAAGCGCGGATCCACATTGGATCCAGATCTGAATCCGATAAACCGCTCACCCATTAACCCAAACCTGCCAACCTTAGTAACCTTTGGTTTTAAAAACCAACTTCACCACTTTTTCATTCATTCGAACTGGGTTCACTCTCTTCTCTGTACTGGAGAGACGAACGCGACGACGACGGAAACGACGTCCACGGCGACGTCAAGAATTCTAGGGTCTTCCAGAAGTTTCCCCTAACCGCCCAACTGCCTCTCTATTCTCCACCGTTGCTTCCTAACCGCCTCCTCGAACGTCGACCGTCCGATTGTAACCGCTCGAGCCCCCTCGGCCTATAAATTGACCCCGCTCTCCCCTTCTTCTCCATCATTTACCTTAACGGCGAAGCCCTGCTGGAATTTCCCCCACCATTCCTTCATCTTCGAAAGCTCAAGGCATTCAACCATGGCGTTCCAGTTCGAAGTGGTAGAGATGAAGCGGTCGCTGTGACGACGACGACTTGGCAAGAAGACCGGAACTGGACTTGGAAGCTCTGTCCATGGCAGAGTAGCTAATTCGAGCGAGCACCAGAGCTTGAGCAAATCGACTCATTCAGGAGTGTCATCAAACGTGGACTCGTGGATCAGTATTTTCCTTGTCTTCGCATCCTGGTTTAGCAAGAAGATTCTTGATCGAGTACTGATTCGTAAGTTCCTTTAACTTCTCGCCTTTCTTATTAATTTTGGTTGGAAGCATCTGAACTTTTCTGATGGAATTATCGGTGGTATTTTGAAAAGGTTTTGTTCATGAACCTTGTGGAATCCTTGTGATCTGTAGTGAGTTTTGGATTTGATCTTTTGAATTCTCTCTAAATTTGGAGTCATTACAAATTCAAACTAAACTCATATTGTTGCTTTCTCTTTACGCTCATTACCTGTTCGACAAAATGATTGAGCTAGCTGTGAGGACTGTTCTGGATACGATCGCCTTGGTGTTGGACACTGAAGACCCGAGTGACAGTATCTTGAGCATCCAGGTATCTTGATTCTTCCATTCAGTCTCTGTTTTCATCGAGTCTAGCTTGGGGGTTCAGAGATTGGTTGTGGACATGTCAGTATCGACACGGTGTAGAGGTTCAGACTGCTGTATGAGAGACATGAGGAGATCGGACTCTTTGTCGGCGTGCCACAAGACAGGCGTATAATATTCTTTGACACAAGTATCAGCGTTAGTATATTTCAGAGTGTGCTTGGGAGTCATTTGAATCCCAGGCTACTGTTCAGTAGCTATTGGAACAGGTTTAATTAGAGCACAGGTGTATTGGACCTTAGGTCAGAGTCTATTTGGGCTCACAGACTAGAGTGTGGGCCACTAACTATTGTTTAGTAATATAGTTGTTGATCGACCCATGGTAGAACTTGCTATTATGCTGGATGAAGCTTGGGCCGAGACAGTAATCTCCCTAGTGTTGGTTTGAACTAAATAACTGAGTAGTTAAGTTAGAAATTAGTAATAAACAGAATAGTCCAGGTTATTCATGTTGCATGGCCATATATTAAAAGGTCATATTTTAAGACAGTGGGCTTCCACCTTGGGCTAGTATGGTTATAGGAAATATTCTAATTGATTGATTCTAGTAATTATGAGAAACAATCCTTGGTCCCTTTCCTAATTCTAATTTCCTATTTTTAGGTACTTTAGAGGATATCAATAATTACAAGGAAAAGGCAAGTACATGTACTCAGTATTTCCATCATTGCATGCATTGCACCTACACTTGTTATCGTGTTGTCTATTTCACTTGTTCTTGATCGATTGCTTGCATTGTTTCTCGTGTCGGGTGGGGGACGTTTAGATACATGTGATTGACTGATATTGGACAATTATTGCCTGATAGCATACTCTGTATGCCTGAGTCCATTTCGTGCGTGACTGATAGCATTGTCGTCAGACATGCCTGATTATTGCGTGACTGATAGCATTGTCGTCAGACATGCCTGATTATATTGACTGATAGCATATTCTATATGCCTGATTATATATTAGTTCCTACATGTTGATAACGTCCAATTGCATATGTACACGTAGCTAGTGCATACTTTATATTCACATTGCTTCTCTGTCTTTCAGTTATATTTGCTATACTGTTCCATTGATCTTCATGGTGAGTTCTATTGAGTTACATTGTACTTTGCTCCTTTCCTGACTGGATCGTTGATTACAGGTGAGATGGATCATAGATTATCATTCATGATTGGCATTGGAGCTCGCTTGACATCGAGATACTAGATTCATGTATAGAGATTGATAGAATGTATTTGTTTATGTCATTGTTGTATCATTTATATTTTACCGGCTTTGTACCCGGACATTCATGTATAAGTTGTAATAATTGTATAGTGGATATCTGTGATGGTTAGTATAGTTTCCGTGATTAGATGCTGTGATGAGATACTCTTGTATTTATATGACTAGACGGCTCACTACCGCTGTCAACGACAGTGTAGGCCGGGCATGACATCGACCCGTACCCGATTATTCGGGAGCGGGGCGTGACATGTTTTTGTGGTGGCCCATGCAGGTCGCTATCTAATGGTACTTAGGATTAGAGTGCCATTGGAAGCCTGGGAAATAGGAAACTCATCACAGCATAGGCCGATTGTATGATAGTGTATTTTATTATCTATAGTAATCTTTGAATTTTTCTATGTCTCATCGTGGTCTCTACAAAAGTCGTGATTACAATTCCATGACTTTTGGAGATCATCTTCTCCCACAACATTATTGGATTCTAACGTCCTTTAGAATATGGACTTCCTTATTACTTAGAGATTTAAGTCAGAGTTTCCAAACTCCTCAAGCATTTCAAAATTCTCCATTGGTTTTTAAAGGCTATTTGATTTTCTCTAATCATTCCATGTCCGACTATTTCATTAGAGCCATAGAGCTCATATGTTAGCTAATCCATCCTTATGATTATTTCTTCTATTTGATAGTCAATCTCTTGATTCTCAAGAACAAATATTTACATGTCCTTTCCAGTGTGATTGAATCCCTTTAGTAAATCGGAAGCTTGCTTGAATTGAATTATCAAGGTACTCCTTTGGAATTCCAGTGGATAACCATCGAGGAATATTCGATATCCTACTATGGCGTGGCAGCCGCGCACTGCAGCCATTTATCTGGATCATGGAAACTGCCAGTCCACTGCAGCCATCAGCGCACGGGCGAGGCAGGGACTCTAAGTCGAAGTGATCTCAGGTATGTATAGGTTTCGAATATTCTCGAGATTATGTTTCTATCCCTTGAAATTGTTTTGTCCATGAGTTAAGTTTAGAAATTATTCGGTACTCATCATTCTTGAGTCACGGAGCCAAGAGTTCACTGCAGCCAGGTGTACACTGGCGGGGCATGAATTTTAGGTAAGGTGATTCCGGATATGCATGAGTTTCGAATATTTTTAGACTAAATTCATGATTAGCCTTCTATCACCATTGACAACTTTACCAGAACTTATCTTGATTTTCAACCACGACTCGAATTTAATTGTGCCTAGACGATTTCAATAGTTATGAGTAGATCGTGCCTAAGTGATTTGAATCTATCGTGCCAAACCATGTTCTAATCATGCCTGAGCAATTTAGATTCTTAATTGACCATGATTTTGTTTTAGATCGTGTCAAATCTTTTTGACCTTCGATTCATTTCATGCCTAATTAATTATGACCATGCTGATTATCCTTAGTCGTGATTAAAATTTAATCATGATTATATTATTTCACTCATATCCCAAATCGTGCCTTGACGGATTATAATCATTATTGCATTTCCTTTAAATTCCTTGGATTATTTCTTAATCGTGCCTGAATGACTTTGATCATAACCAAAATAATTCCTTTGATTCGATTCCTTATAGTTGATCGTCCTTATGCGATTCTTGATTATGCTTAGAGTTGATCATGACTAAACATTCGACTCTATTCGTGCATAATTAGTCTTGATCATTTCATAATCGTGCCTGACTGATCTTCATGCCATTTAATTCTAGTCGATCCCTTCGAAATTTCGAGGACGAAATTTTTGTAAGGTGGGTAGATTTGTAACTCCACTTTTCTAGATTGAGTTTCTCCTGTGATTATTTAAATTTTATTTTGACTAGTTATTAATTTTCATTAATGATTTTCAAATCTAAAATCTTTTAAAGAATATTCCAATTATTAAGATTTGTTTCTCTAAAAAATTTCTATTGATTAAATCATTGGGATTTATTACTAATCCTTTATGAATTTTCTCAGTCATTTAGCATTTCAGTCATTTTTGTCCAGCCAGCAACTCCATGGGTTAGCCAAACTATTTTCTTAATTCATGTTCAGATAAATAAATAATTTTCCTATATTTCTTTTTTCTAGTTAATAATTTTAAATATTAATTTTGAATATTAATTCTATTATATTAATTCTGTTTTTCCTAAACATTATTCAAATCCCATTTTTTCCCATTTTTCATTGGGCTGCTTACAACTGTAATGGACCCATTCATTAGTTCATTAATTCATTCATTTCTATTCAGTCAGCCTTTAAGCCCAACAGCCCTGCCGGCCTGTTAAACAAATGGGAAGCGCGAATCCACATTGGATCCAGATCTGAATCCGATAAACCGCTCACCCATTAACCCAAACCCGCCAACCTTAGTAATCTTTGGTTTTAAAAACCAACTTCACCACTTTTTCATTCATTCGAACTGGGTTCACTCTCTTCTCTGTACTGGAGAGACGAACGCGACGACGACGGAAACGACGTCCACGGCGACGTCAAGAATTCTAGGGTCTTCCAGAAGTTTCCCCTAACCGCCTAACTACCTCTCTATTCTCCACCGTTGCTTCCTAACCGCCTCCTCGAACGTCGACCGTTCGATTGTAACCGCTCGAGCCCCCTCGGCCTATAAATTGACCCCGCTCTCCCCTTCTTCTCCATCATTTACCTTGACGGCGAAGCCCTGCTGGAATTTCCCCCACCATTCCTTCATCTTCGAAAGCTCAAGGCGTTCAACCATGGCGATCCAGTTCGAAGTGGCGGAGATGAAGCAGTCGCTGTGACGACGACGACTTGGCAAGAAGACCGGAACTGGACTTGGAAGCTCTGTCCATGGCGGAGTAGCTAATTCGAGCGAGCACCAGAGCTTGAGCAAATCGACTCATTCGGGAGTGTCATCAAACGTGGACTCGTGGATCAGTATTTTCCTTGTCTTCGCATCCTGGTTTAGCAAGAAGATGCTTGATCGAGTACTGATTCGTAAGTTCCTTCATCTTCTCGTCTTTCTTATTAATTTTGGTTGGAAGCATCTGAACTTTTCTGATAGAATTATCGGTGGTATTTTGAAAAGGTTTTGTTCATGAACCTTGTGGAATCCTTGTGATCTGTAGTGAGTTTTGTATTTGATCTTTTGAATTCTCTCCAAATTTGGAGTCATTACAAATTCAAACTAAACTCATATTGTTGCTTTCTCTTTACGCTCATTACCTGTTCGACAAAATGATTGAGCTAGCTATGAGGACTGTTCTGGATACGATCGCCTTGGTGTTGGACACTGAAGACATGAGTGACAGTATCTTGAGCATCCAGGTATCTTGATTCTTCCATTCAGTCTCTGTTTTCATCGAGTCTAGCTTGGGGGTTCGGAGATTGGTTGTGGACATGTCAGTATCGACACGGTATAGAGGTTCAGACTGCTGTATGAGAGACATGAGGAGATCGGACTCTTTGTCGGCGTGCCACAAGACAGGCGTATAATATTCTTTGACACAAGTATCAGCGTTAGTATATTTCAGAGTGTGCTTGGGAGTCATTTGAATCCCAGGCTACTGTTTAGTAGCCATTGGAACAGGTTTAATTAGAGCACAGGTGTATTGGACCTTAGGTCAGAGTCTATTTGGGCTCACAGACTAGAGTGTGGGCCACTAACTATTGTTTAGTAATATAGTTGTTGATCGACCCATGGTAGAACTTGCCATTATGCTGGATGAAGCTTGGGCCGAGACAGTAATCTCCCTAGTGTTGGTTTGAACTAAATAACTGAGTAGTTAAGTTAGAAATTAGTAATAAACAGAATAGTCCAGGTTATTCATGTTGCATGGCCATATATTAAAAGGTCATATTTTAAGACAGTGGGCTTCCACCTTGGGCTAGTATGGTTATAGGAAATATTCTAATTGATTGATTCTAGTAATTATAAGAAACAATCCTTGGTCCCTTTCCTAATTCTAATTTCCTATTTTTAGGTACTTTAGAGGACATCAACAATTACAAGGAAAAGGCAAGTACATGTACTCAGTATTTCTATCATTGCATGCATTGCACCTACACTTGTTATCGTGTTGTCTATTTCACTTGTTCTTGATCGATTGCTTGCATTATTTCTCGTGTCGGGTGGGGGATGTTTAGATACATGTGATTGACTGATATTGGACAATTATTGCCTGATAGCATACTCTGTATGCCTGAGTCCATTTCGTGCATGACTGATAGCATTGTTGTCAGACATGCCTGATTATTGCGTAACTGATAGCATTGTCGTCAGACATGCCTGATTATATTGACTGATAGCATATTCTATATGCCTGATTATATATTAGTTCCCACATGTTGATAACGTCCAATTGCATATGTACACGTAGCTAGTGCATACTTTATATTCACATTGCTTCTCTGTCTTTCAGTTATATTTGCTATACTGTTCCATTGATCTCCATGGTGAGTTCTATTGAGTTACATTGTACTTTGCTCCTTTCCTGACTGGATCGTTGATTACAGGTGAGATGGATCATAGATTATCATTCATGATTGGCATTGGAGCTCGCTTGACATCGAGATACTAGATTCATGTATAGAGATTGATATAATGTATTTGTTTATGTCATTGTTGTACCATTTATATTTTACTGGCTTTGTACCCGGACATTCATGTATAAGTTGTAATAATTGTATAGTGGATATCTGTGATGGTTAGTATAGTTTCCGTGATTAGATGCTGTGATGAGATACTCTTGTATTTATATGACTAGACGGCTCACTACCGCTGTCAACGACAGTGTAGGCCGGGCATGACATCGACCCGTACCCAATTATTCGGGAGCGGGGCGTGACATTTGTCTTATACAAAGACCATTGTTGTCGTTTAAGGGGATCGAGCTACTTTACGCTCACTGAATGATTTTTTTTACGCACGGAGTTTTACATGAGCCCTTACGCTCATAAAACAATGTGTACATAAAGTCTATTTGAGCCATTTTACGCTCAAGGTTATTCAATAACCACTTTATGCTGTAAACTTATGACAGAGCTATTTTACGCTCATCTTACTGCTTTACGCCCAGAGGATGTTGGAGCTATTTTTATGCCCTATTCTTTCTGGCCAGTATGGAACGTGGTTTGCCTACATGGCCTTCGTGCCACATATTTCGAAGAACGTGTGTACATGCATCCTATTCTCACTGAAATGATGGGACGCGTGTCAACGTATGCAAAGGATGATTCTGATCATGGGTGGCAGTTGTTAGCGTAAAGACAGATTTTGATGCTTTTTTACGCACAGAAGCCCCAGTCTATAAATAGACTCATTTTTCTCAAAGAGACAGACAGAGAGAGAACATGGGAGAATACAGAGATCAGGACTTCGAGATTTTGATTCCCCGGAGCATTCTTCTTCAACTTTTCTTTCAGAACAGAGTGAAGCAAAGCAGGAAAGCATTCGGCCTCGCCATCAGTGCCCAAGTGCGTCGATACCTTTCTGGTGACTTAGTTCTTCCAAGTTGTTCTACTTCAAGCAGTGATCTTCTTTATCATCATATGGTCCAAGGAACAAAGTGATCATTTACGAATCAGACTTCCATAGCAATACTTTCCCAGAATCAAATTTGTACTTCTTGTACTTTTTCTCGTTTTATTTTCAAAATCCAACCTTTTATTTGGCAATTTTGTTAAGAGAAACAATACCATATCGTATGGTGTCAATAGTATTGCCTACGTAGCTAATAAGAGTTTAGTACTCCTGGCTTTGTCATGAGGACCCTGAGTGGATTGACTCAAAAGATGACATAGATAGTCTGATCCAATACGTAAGGGCGAATACCAGAGCCAGACATTCTTTCTCGACGGGGTTGTACCGATGTTCGGCCCCGATCATTGTCTTGCTTAGGTAGTAGATAGCTTGCTCATAGCTTGCATCATTGTTCTGAGCCAGTAGAGCACCGAAAGAATGTTCTATTGCATGGACGTAGAGCAAGAAGGGTTTTTCCACAACCGGTGCTACCAGGACTCGAGGATTTGTGAGATAGCCCTTGATGTCGTCAAACGCTTTTTGACACTCCTCCATCCATACGTAGGAGACTCCCTTCTTCATGAGCTTGGTAAAGGGTTGGCATCATCTAGAAGGATTTGCTAAAAACCTTCGGATGTATGCAAGACGTCCTTGTAGGCCTCGAAATTCTCTCAGGTTCTTCGGAGTGTTAGCCAATAATTATATCATGTTTTTGAATATGGATAATCAATTAAGTTTAACATAATGATGTCACTAATATTCATATATTTACTATCATATTGCTACTTAAAACTTAGTATTGATCTACTGCTCACTAAATGTTATCTTATTATCATACTATGATACTGCTTTATTCGTCTAACATGTACTTACAGACATGCAGTAAGCATGACCAATCATGATCAAACCAGGACATATGTGATGAAGATTTGATGATGGGCCTGTCACGCCCCAGAACTATAATACTGGCAAGTAGGGACGGACCAGGCCAGCTACGTATACCAAAGTACTCCAGTACTCCGAAACAACGTATAAGCTGTATAGATGGAGGTCACTGCTACAAACCAATAGTCAATCCTAGGTCACATAATCCTAGATATCTCAGTCTCAAACCAGAAGTAAGGTACAAGAATATGATCATCATGCATATAAGACAGTAAAACGTCCCAAACTATAATCTATAGATGATCATGAAGCTAGTAATACAAAATGAAGAACTAGCAAGACTAAGTAATACATGATTAGCTCTAGCTGCAGTCTAGAAATATAACATCATGTCTAAGCCCCTAGGCCAAATGTCAAGTCCAAAACACAAGCTAAATAAACGTGCTCGGTGGCTAAACGCCTCAAAAGAATATGTACAGAAAAGAATGGGTAAGAGAAAGAACACCCACTCAAGTCCTCTGGTGCTCTGGATGGTCACCATCGAGTGGAAGGTCTGGAAGATCCTCGGGCTCCTTAACTAAATTTGGTCAATACAAAACCAGTGGGGTCAGAACCCCAATAGCAAGTACAACAAAGGAAGCCAAACTATGAACTAAAACCAGCATGCAATTTATAACATCTCTAAGATAAAGCAAAAACGAGACTAGAATAGTAAATTGGTACCACAGTGTTTACGAAAGGAAACTGGAACATGCAAGAAGGATAGCAAGTGAATACATATAGTAAACTGGACATATGAGCATGTGGTGAAGTCGACCATGTAGTAGGAAGAATAGCATGTAAGGAATGACAAGAAGCTAAGTACTACAATAAGCTCTACTGGAGAAAGACTAGACTAGACAGGAATGGACTCCATCCATCAATCACGACCAAGCAATGAGTATGGCTTGATACTTTAGCTAACTAGGGTTGCCACAATCCTAATTACTAACACATGCAAGTTTGAGAAATTCGATTCCAGTTACCTGTCTGCTCTACCTGAATGATCGAAGCCAAAAGAAAAACAAGTATAGCAGACACACTGTAGTAAGATATATGTGTCCTAGAGAAGTGCCCCACTCGACGGTGTGATAGAAGAGTGCTCATCATGACAGATAGCTCCAAATCCCATATATATATATAAGACTAAGACCAAAGGGGCAACAGGTAACCGGAAAAGTCTCCAATGATCTAGGTAATCAAGCGAGTTGTTTAGTCCTTAACATTTTTTTGTTGGATTCTGGGTGTGACATTTCGCAGAATCCATCCTAGACAGGAGACATGCAAGACTGGACAAGACAAGCAAGATTGTGCACTACAACAAGCCACAATAAGACATGACAATATCAAGACAAGAGTGCGCTACGACGAGCCACTATCAAGGAGCTAGACATATACTAGAATCAAGAGTGCGCCACGACAGGACACTATCATGCAAGCTAGGAAAAAGACATGTTCAAGAGTGCACCACGATGGGTCACTATCAAGTGGGTACTGGACATGACATAGACTGTAAGGTACAATAAATTTGGAAGAGTATAGCAATACATAGTGAGTATAAAAGAACATATAAACATAAGCTAGTATCAAGGGTATATAGGGTGTACAATCATTCTCTAAGTATACAAGGTCATCTAATCATGTTAAAAATTTATTACACTCGAAGGATTATCAGAAACAGACATAAAAGGGCAGAAACGGACAAAAACAGACAAAAATAGCCTAAAATAGCATATCGTCAGTATACTTCGGTATTCCGTAGGAATTCCGACTTTCTAAATAGCAACAAAATCCAAATTTATGCCAAAACTTGTTTCGGCCATAAAAATTTTATTTTAAATCGAAATTCAGATTTTCAAAAGTCAAAATTGTATATAATTGAATTCTCTACAACTTGAAAGTATTTGTTTTCACAAATTAAAATATTTGATAGAACAATATCTCAAAATACTCCAAAAATAGGTTCTCGGGATACCGAAACGTGTTCCGATTCCCACCAAACTCAAAATCTATGGTATACAAACTAGGTGAGGGCATCATATATGCAAATGTGACCAAGATCCATGATGGTAACACCAGTATCTCTCTTGATACTGAGTTTTCTACTATGTCAATGTTAGATTTTAACAAAAAAATAAAGAACTAGTTCTAACCAAATTTAGAAACGTGCATATAGACGAAAATCACAAGGAAAACATTTTTAACAAAATGAGTTTAGGACAATTCTAAGCATTTAATACCAAGGAAAACAAAAATGACAAACAAATATTATGGTTCAAGAATTTGGTAAGATGTACTTGTCTAGGTTAAGCTCCAAGCTTAATCTTCTACTCACCACCAAGAGGGGTACGAAACCACACTCTAGGCCTCAAGGCCAAGCCTTCCCCATTGAGGAAGATAAATAAAAGTGAAGAGGGAAGGAAGAAAGGGTAAAAAGGGGATGGAGAGAGAAAGTAAAAGGGTATATATAGAATGGAGAATTAATCTTGACCACCAAATGGTGATCCATGTCAAGATCTAGGTCAATCATGGCCATTCAAACAAAACCAAATATCTATTGGATAATAGGGTGCATCTACATTATTCATGGAAATATCTAAATACTATTCACAAAAATATCTGAAACACTATTCATAAAAATATCGAAAACACTATTCACAAAATATCTGAAATTGAAAATATCTAAAGTGTAGAAAATCTGCCCGGTCGGTATGCCATCGGCATACACCGGTATACCGACGGTATGCCGATCAAGGAGAAGATCTATAAGTTGAGAAAAATTTAAAGTGTTCCGAAAACCAAGAAAATACAATATATACTACAAAATACGTATCCATGTATAAATACCGATACTGTGAGACGAGTCTCATAACTCTTCCCTCCTTAGAAAAATTCTGTCCTCGGAATAAGCAAGAAATCAAAGAAAATATGCTATCAGGATCAAGATGGGAAACTCATAAAGCATGAAATCCAACTAGAGTAATATACAAGAAATGTAAAAGCAATTTAAACATACGTAAACAACAACATCATGTATTCCTACAATCACACTCAAAAGGTAGAACATAGATATACAAATAAGTATACCATACGAGTCAAACAGATACGGGTAACGAGCTCGGATATCCTCATCGCGCTCCCAAGTCGACTCGTCCGATGAGTGATGATCCCAGGAAACGCGAACTAATCGAATAGTCCGATCCTTGAGAATCTTCTTCCGCGGTCCAAAATGGATACATGCCTCTCCTTATATGATAGGTCAGTACCAACGACCAGTTCAGAATGATCTAGGATATGGCTCAAATCCGGAACATACCGACGTAATTGAGATACATGAAATATGCCATGTACCTCGCATAACAACGGTAGAAGAGTAAGGCGATAAGATACATCCCCTACTCGCTCGAGAATATCGAACGGCCCAATACATCTAGGACTAAGCTTTCCCCGTACGCCAAACCTGATGACACTACGGTAGGCAAAATCCGAAGAAATATATGGTCGTCGACAGAGAACTCAAGATGGCGTCGATGCTGATCTGTCCAATGACACTGTCGATCCTGAGCTACTCTGAGATGCTCTCTGACCTGCCTGACTACTCCAACTGACTGAGCAATCATCTCTGGACCAAGCATCTGCCTCTTTCCAATGTCATCCCAAGCTAGGGGTGACCTACATCTCCTACCATACAAAGCCTCGAAAGGTACCATCTGAATGCTCGCCTAGCAGCGGTTGTTGTAAGAGAACTCCACCAAATGCAAGTGATCCTCCCAAGAACCACTAAAGTCAAGAGTACATGATCGAAGCATATCCTCCAAGGTCTGAATCGTACGCTCCGACTGACCATCTGTCTGATGATGGTATGCTGAACTGAAACTCAAATGGGTACCCAGACTCTGTTGAAGACTCTGCCAGAAATGAGAAGTGAATCTGGAATCCCGATCTGAGACTATGCTAACTGGCACCCCATGCAATCTGACAATCTGTCTCATGTATAAGTTGGCCAACTGCTCTGTAGGCTGACCAATTCTGACAGATAGAAAGTGGGCAACCTTCATGAGTCGATCCACTATAACCCAAATGACATCTCTACCAGTCGGGGTTCTAGAAAGACCAGTCACGAAGTCTATAGTAATATTATTCCACTTCCACTTCGAAATCTGTAAAGGCTGAAGAAGTCCGGCAGGTCTTTGGTGCTAAGCCTTGACCTGCTAGAAAACTAAGCATCGAGAGACAAACTGAGCTATCTCCCTGATCTTTATACCATTCCACCAGAAATGCTAACGAATATCTCTGTACATCTTCGTCCCTCTTGGATGAACAGAATACTGAGAACTGTGGGCCTACGACATAATCTCCTATCGAATATCTCCATTCGGCACACAAAGACGACTCCCAAATTGGAGTATCCCATCCTCATGGATGCACAACTCTGCTCTGCGGCCTGCCACACACTCAGCTTTGAGCTGCTGAAGCCTGGCATCCCCTGACTGAGCTGCTCTGATCCTCTCCACAATGGTAGACTGAACCTGTAAGCCTGCCATCATAGCTGCCTCACCAGATAGCGCTACCGCAATGCCTATCTTCTACAGATCCTCCCGAAAGTGACGCTATTCTGTCAAAAAATAGACTTCGGGTCTCCTGCTCAAAGCATCAGCAACGATATTTGCCTTTCTGAGATGATACTGAAGACCAACATCATAATCCTTAGTAACTCAAGCCACCTCCTCTGCTGCATGTTCAGATCCCTCTGGATGAACACATACCTCAAGCTCTTACGGTCAGTGAAAATCTTCACTCGATAACCATACAGATAATGCCTCCAAAGCTTGAGGGCAAATACAACTGCGGCCAACTCAAGATCGTGCATCGGATAGATCTTCTCATGGTCCCAAAACTGCCGAGACGCATAAGCTATCACTCGACCATACTGCATAAGAACACAACCAAGTCCCCGGCCTGACGCATCACAATACACCGTGAACCCACTTGGTCCGATGGGTAATGTCAGAATAGGAGCTGAAATCAAACTCTGCTTGAGTTTCTCAAAAGAAACCTAACAAGCATCTGACCACTCAAACCACACATCTTTACACGTCAGCCGTGTCAAGTGTGTGGAGATCCTAGCAAAGTCTGCCACAAACCGTCTGTAGTAGCTTGCTAATCCCAGAAAGCTGCGTACATCTGAAGCTGTACGAGGTACTGGCCAACCCTCGATAGCCTCAACCTTCTTGGGGCCGGTCCTCCTCCATACCACCTCCGGAAATAATATAACCCAAGAAAGAGACTCGATCGAGCCAAAAATTGCACTTACTGAACTTTGCGTAACGCTGATAGTCCCGAAGAATCTGAAGAACCACGCGAAGATGCTGCTCGTGCTCTGCCTCAGTCCGACTATAGACCAAGATATCATCAATAAAAACTATCACAAACTGGTCGAAGTAGGACATGAAGATGCGATTCATGAAGATCGCTGGCGCATTGGTCGCTCCGAAAGGTATAACAAGGAACTCCCAATGGCCATATCGAGATCTAAACGCCGTCTTAGATATATCCTACTCTCTGAGTCTAATTTGATGGTACACAGACCGCAAATCGATCTTCGAAAACATAGCCGCTCTACTAAGCTGGTCGAACAAGTCATCTATCCTAGGCAAGGGATACTTGTTCTTTACGGTCGCCGCATTAAGCTGACGATAGTGAATGACCATACGCGATGAACCATCCTTCTTTTTTATAAGAAGGGATGGAGCTCCCCAAGGCGATCCACTCGGACGAATGAATCCCTTGGTCCTAAGCTCCTCAATATACTGAAACAACACCAACAACTCTGAAGGAGACATCCTGTAGACTCTTGCTGACACTGGTTCTGCTCCCGGAACCAAATCAATATAATACTTAATCTCTCGAACAGGGGGGCATACCCGAAAGCTCCTCAGGAAACACATCAAAAAACTCATAAACTACTCTAGATAACTGAACCTCCTCGGCTACTGCTATCCACATGACCGCCGGTGAAGACTCCACCTCACCTCTAGAGAATTAGAACTCCTCCTCATTCGGAGCACGAAAGATAACCGTTCCAGTATGGCAATCTATCGAAGCGTGTCGAGCATTCAACTAATCCATACCTAGGACGACATCATAATAGCCCATAGGAAACTCTATCAGCCTAGCGAAAAACTCTCTCCCACATATTATGACCCAACACGAGGCGTATACTCAGTCTACTCCTACTAGACCATTACCAGTAAGTATATTCAACCTTACAGGTAAAGATTATGGCTCTAAACCAACACGTGTCGTAAATCGTGCAGATATAAATGAATGCGAAGCACCATAATCAAGTAAAGCTGAAGCTGAATGAGAGTGAACAAGAATGGTACCTACGACCACCTCCCCTGCTGCTAGCGCCTCCTCTACAGAAAGAGTGAAAGCCTGACCCTGAACTCTGGTTGCTGGACCCCTCTGCCTCTGAGCCTGAGCCAAAGCCTGAGCATACTGCTGAGGCCTTTGCTGCTGGAACTGCTGAGACTGCGTAGATAATGGCCTTTGTGCCTGCTGCTACTGAACCGATGCTGGTCCCCTAAACTGCTGAACTGCTGGCTGGAAGGATGCTGATCCAGCCAAATTCCTCTTAGGACTAGCCCCTATCTTGTGGTTCGGTGCTCCATAAGCTAGGAACAAGCCCTGTGCCCTACGACACTCTGATAAGACATGCCTTCCCTTTCCGCAATTGGAACAACCAACTGAGAAAGACTGTCTCTGCTACTGAGGACGTGGCTGAGATGACTGCTGAAAAGAAGCTGCAAGAGCTGGTCCCCTCGGAGATCCAATCGTCAAAGCTCGAACTGTTGGATCTGGTGCTGACTACTGGGAGGAAGATCCCCTTTGAATGTGAAGCCTCTTCTGACCTCCGACTATATCAGCGATCCTCTGTGAGGTATACTCATTCCTCCTAGCCGCTCTCATTACTGCATCAAAAGTCTGGAACTCATGCTGCTCAACTGCCAGTATGATCTCCAGATGAAGCCCCTGCTGGAACCTCCTCGTCCGATCCAACTCGGTCGCCACTACGGAAGGGGCAAATCGACTGAGCCTGCTAAACTCTGTCGCATAGCCGTCGACGGTCCTGCTTATCTGTCATAAGCCAATGAACCTCAGCTACTGATCATAACACGACACCACATCAAAATAGCGAGTCTGAAACCTCCCTCTAAATCGGCCCAAGCTATCGGTGCCACAAGAGACACCTCATGAACCGCCCACCAGTCGTCGACCAAATCCAAGAGCTGCAACCTGACAACTGCCACACGTTCCCTAGCCGGAATCCCTGTCGCCTCCAGAATGGCCTCAGTATCCTGAAGCCACGCATCAGACGCAATAGCATCCTCTGTACCATAGAAGTATGGAGGATGGAGATGCCTAAAGCTACTCACAGAATTGTAGAACGAAGCACCACCCCTCTCCAAAGCCGTCTGGACAGAATGGGTGAGAACATCACTCTAACGCTGTTGTGATGCCATAAAAGCTCTCAAAACATCCACCAGTGCTCGAACAACACCCTCTGGCTGCTCTGGCTGAACTGGTACTACTGGCTGAACAAGAGGAACTGGCAGTTCTACCCTTCGGTCCACTCTAGACTCTTTTTCCGAATGCTGAGGATGCTCCTCCTGAACCGACGAAACCAAGGGACGCTGATCTGCTATCGGCAAAGCCTGCACAGGCCGATCAGAAGGACCAGGAACGGTGCCCTTGAACGTTTAAGGACACAAGGATCAGGTTGAGGGAACAGAAAAGATCAACGATCAAAGCAGATATCAGGTCAAAGATCAGAGGTAAAGAGTAATATTGAGGATATCAATGGAGAAGAATTTATGACCGAGATAACTACCAACAACCCCCACATATCTAATTAATTAGACCTGCATGGGCCACCACTAAAACCTATGTCACACCTCAGAACCAGAATACTAGCAAGTATGAACGGACCAGGCCAACTACGTATACCAAAGTACTCCAGTACTCCGAAACAACGTATAAGCTGTATAGATGGGGGTCACTGCTACAAACCAACAGTTAATCCTAGGTCACATAATCCTAGATATATTAGTTTTAGACCAGCAGTAAGGTACAAGAATATGATCATCATGCATATAAGACAGTAAAACGTCCCAAACTACAATACATAGATGATCATGAAGATAGTAATATAAAATGAAGAACTAGCAAGACAAAGTAATACATGATCAACTCTAGCTACAGTCTAGAAATATAATATCATGTCTAAGCCCGTAGGCCAAATGTCAAGTCCTAACACGAGCTAAACACGTGCTCGGTGGCTAAATGCCTCAAAAGAATATATACAAAAAAGAGTGGGTAAGAGAAAAAACACCCACTCAAGTCCCCTGGTGCTCCGGGTGGCCACTATCGAATAGAAGGTCCTGAAGATCCTTGGGCTCCTCAACTAAATCTGGTCAATACAAAACCAGTGGGGTCAGAACCCCAATAGCAAGTACCACAAAGGAAGCCAAACTATAAACTAAAACCAGCATGCAATTTATAACATCTCTAAGATAAAGCAGTAAATGAGACTAGAATAGTAAATTGGTACCACAGTATTTACGAAAGGAAACTAGAACATGCAAGAAGAATAGCAAGTGAATACATAGAGTAAACTAGACATATGAGCATATGGTGAAGCCAAGCATGTAGTAGGAAGAATAGCATGTAAGGAATGATAGGAAGCTAAGTACTGCAATAAGATAAACTGGAGCAAGACTAGACTAGACAGGAATGGACTCCATCCATCAATCACGACCAAGCAATGAGTACGGCTTGATACTTTAGCTAACTAGGGTTGCCATAATCCTAATTACTAACACATGCAAGTTTGAGAAATTCGATTCCAGTTACCTGCCTGCTTCTCACTGAATGATCCAAGCCAAAAGAAAAATAAGTATAGCAGACACACTATAGTAAGATACATGTGTCCAAGAGAAGTGCCCCACTCGATGGTGTGCTAGA
This sequence comes from Iris pallida, assembly GCA_029216955.1. Taxonomy (NCBI): domain Eukaryota; kingdom Viridiplantae; phylum Streptophyta; class Magnoliopsida; order Asparagales; family Iridaceae; genus Iris; species Iris pallida. The sequence continues at coordinate 505,534 of JANAVB010031420.1, forward strand.
AGAGTGCTCATAATGACAGATAGCTCCAAATTTCATGTATATATATAAGACCAAGACCAAAGGGGCAACAGGTAACCGGGATAGTCTCCAATGATCTAGGTAATCAAGCGAGTTGTTTAGTCCTTAACATTTTTTATTTGATTCTGGGTGTGGCATTCCGTAAATTCCATCCTAGACATACGACATGCAAGACTGAACAAGACAAGCAAGATTGTGCACTACAATAAGCCACAATAAGATATGACAATATCAAAACAAGAGTGCGCTACGACGAGCCACTATCAAAGAGCTAGACATGTACTAGAATGAAGAGTGCACCATGACAGGCCACTATCACGCAAGCTAGGAAAAAGACATGTTCAAGAGTGCACCATGATGGGTCACTATCAAGTAGGTACTAGACAAGACATAGACTGTAAGGTACAATAAATCTGGAAGAGCATAGCAATACATAGTGAGTATAAAAGAACATATAAACATAAGCTAGTGTCAAGGGTATATAGGGTGTACAATCATTCTCTAAGTATACAAGGTCATCTAATCATGTTAATAATTCATTACACTCGAAGGAATATCAAAAACGGACATAAACGGACAGAAACAGACAAAAATAGACAAAAATAGCCTAAAACGACATACCGTCGATATTCCGGCCTAAAGACAGAAAGTTTTTGGTGCAAAAATCAGCATACCGTCGGTATACTTCGGTATACCGTCGGAATTCTGACTTTCTAAACAGCTACAAAATCCAGATTTATGCCAAAACTTGTTTCGGCCATAAAAACTTTATTTTAAATCGAAATTCAAATTTTCAAAAGTCAAAATTGCATAGAATTGAATTCTCTACAAAATAGAAGTATTAGTTTTCACAAATCAAAATCTTTGATAGATCAATAACTCAAAATACTCCAAAAATAGGTTCTCGGGATACCGAAACGGGTTTCGGTTCCCACCAAACTTAAAATCCATTGTATAAAACTAGGTGAGGGCATCATATATGCATATGTGAGTAAGATCCATGATGGTAACACCAGTATCTCTCTAGATACTGAGTTTTCTACTATGTCAATGTTAGATTTTAACAGAAAATCAAGAACTAGTTCTAAGTAAATTTAGAAACATGTATATAGACGAGAATCACAAGGAAAACATTTTTAACAAAATAAGTTTAGGACAATTCTAAGCATTTAATATCAAGGAAAACAAAAATGACAAACAAATATTATGGTTCAAGAATTTGGCAAGATGTACTGGCCTAGGTTAAGCTCCAAGCCTAATCTTCTACTCCACCACCAAGCGCGGGGTACGAACCACACTCTAGGCCACAAGGCCAAGCCTTCCTAAGCACTTGAGGAAGTGAAATGAAAGTGAAGAGGGAAGAAAGAAAGGGTAAAAAGGGGATGGAGAGAGAAAGTAAAAGGGTATATATAAAATGGAGATTTAATCTTGACCATCGAATGGTGATCTATGTCAAGATCTAGGTCAATCATGGCCATTCAAACAAAACCAAATATCTATTGGATAATAGGGTGCATCTATACTATTTATGGAAATATCTAAACACTATTCACGAAAATATCCAAAACACTATTCATAAAAATATCAAAAATACTATTAACTAAATATCTAAAATCAAAAATATCTAAAGTGTAAAAAATCTGTCCGGGCGGTATGCCGATCAAGGAGAAGATCTATAATTTGAAAAAAATTTAAAGTGTTCCGAAAACCAAGAAAATATGAAATACACTACAAAATACATATCAGTATGTAAATAACGATACTGTGAGATGAGTTTCACAGGGCCAAAGACGGCGTTAAATCAAAAGATTTCTCTGAACCACCCAATGACCTATCTAGGGCTTCGTACTCGGGGGTTCCGTTGTCCGGTCAGCGGACAGGGATCGATGGGGCAGCGCCCCTCGTAGGGGTTTGGGGTCGAAGACCCCAAAAGGTATTCAGATTTCCAGATCTATTTATCTTTGGACGACTACTATAAAAAAAGACATCTTTAAGTCTGCTCAAAGACGTCATCAAAAGGGCTATTAGTTTTTCCAAATTTTCTGTATTTTTTCTTTCTTGAGTCTAGATTATATTATAAGTTGGGATTACTGGCATTTAGAAGTTTATTCTGAACCAAAACAAACCTATCTTTGATCCCAAACCAAACCAACATCCAAAAATCTTGCTAAACCAAAAATGACCTAAAATCAACCTAACCGAACTCGGCCAGAGTTCTGCCCGAACTCCGACCGAACTTGGTCCACCAGAATTTCTCCTTGTCAGCAGCTTCTACCTATTCTTTTGGATATGCAACGTTCAAAATTATGAACGTTAACCCTACCGAGTTTTCTCGAACTCTGTCCTAGAAAAACATATAAAAAGAAAAAAATTCCCATTTCTATTAACTCATTCTCGCTTCATCTTCTCTATCTATTCTAAAGCCTTCCTATATACTTAAGAGCTTTAATCTTTCTATTTCCAAGACAACTTCCATTCTTCTAGTACCGGTGGTTTTCGATTAAGAGTTTTGAGTTATACAAGCTTGGCGTATAAAAGCTATCTTCAGAAAGGTGTTTGAAGTATGATCGTAGGCTTCAGATAAAATACGATGGTGTTGAAGTTGGCGTGTCCATCGTATGAAAACACATGGTGTAATCTCTATTCAAAATAGTGGGTTAATAGCAGACAAGAGTTCTCACGACGGGACTAGTCCTCACAGAGGAAAACCAGTATAAACCTCAGTGTTTGCGTTTGCTCTTCTCAACTTATTTACTTTTCGCATTTACTTATGTACTGTCTGCTTCATATTTGTTTGATTACTGCCCTAAATATTTTTAAGTGGTGATTATTATTCCGCTGCACGCACGCATACTATTCACCCCCTCTAGAGGTGCTCAATTGATCCTTTAACTAGTTTCAGAGGAGGTGCTCTTTATATAGGAATTATTGCTCATACCAATTGTTCCTACAATTGGTACATCAGAGCTGGTTCTCTTTTTATAGGTATTGCTGATCATACCAATTGTTCCTATAATTGGTATCTGGGCAATAACTCTATTATTTGGCTTAACTTCCTTTAGTAGATCCTTATTAGTTATATCATTTTATAACACTCTAGAGAGTTTGCATATGGCAGCCATGAAATCAATATTCACAAGTAAAGGATAGTCCACAAATAGACCTCAACTATTTGATGGAACGAACTATACTTCTTAGAAGACACGGATGAGCTTCTACCTGAAGTCTCTAGACTTATGGTCAATTGTTTGCAATAGCTATAAAAAGTCTACTATCACCTCTATTCTTACTTCCTCTATTATTAATAAGCCTTATTATAGTTACACAGAGGAAGAGAAGAAGTTAGCTAGCCTTGATGCAAAAGCAATGCATGCTTTCTATTATTCTGTTGACTTTAATGCATTCAATCTTATTACTACTTGCATAACATCTCATAAAATTTGAAAACTTCTTAAAGCTACTTATGAGTGTAGGTACGAAAGCAAAAATAGCAACTTCAGAGAGGAGGATAGTCATTAAAATGATGCAAATGTGTGCTAGATGGCATCGGTATTTAAGGTACAACACAATCCCTTATATGGAGATAAACTTGTATGCCACAAATGCATCAAGACAGGCCACATCATGGAATATTGCCCTACTACTACTAAAGAGAAGAATCGCTATGAATGACCAAACGTAGGAAGATCGTCGTCTCACAAGTATGCTACCACGAGTATATGGTGTGAAAGTGAAGAAAGCGATTCCAAAGAATTAGAGAGACCTCGTCTAGCTACAAATTTATGCGCAATGGCATTATCTAACGAAGTACAAAGTAATACTCTTTATGAAGAGAGTGAATTTTCTTATGATGAACTTTTTGATGCTTTCAGTGATCTTCTTAAAGAACACAAAAAAGTTCTAGACAAGTATAAGCATGCTAGAAAGGATATTCTATCCTATATGCATGAGAATAAAAAGCTTACTTTCTTTATTGAATGATGCTATAAATACTTCCACTTCTGATAATTCTACTGAGATTTCTACACTTGAGTTTAGATTGCATGAGGTACTTGATTGCATTAAGAAAAGCACTCAAGAAAATGTTAAACTTAAGGAGGAATTAGAAACAGAAAAGAAGAGGTATTCTATTGCTTCATGTAGAATTGATGCTCTTTCTACTAAATATGATAAGATCTGTGCTAACTCTAAAAAGTTAGAGATTAGACTGGGAAAATAGGTAGTACAACCTATGACTCAATCTAACACAAGACACGTGACACATCATAGAGTCACACACAACAGATCCTTTACAAAAGAAGTAAGCAAAGCTAAGGCTTCACGTAACCATGCCTTCCATTACAAGTATCCATGCACATCATATTACACCACTACATGTTCTCATACTTCTGTACATAGCAATAATGTTAATACTTTCTGTCATTATTGCGGTATGAATGGACACATTTTTAATCGTTGTCAGATTAGAAAGCTAGTTGATATGAACTTGTACAAATGTGTTCCAAAAGCTAACAAATATGGATCCAAATTTTGGATACTAAAGTCTTCGCCTTTTGATGTAGGTGAAACTTCTCGTATCAAATAGAACCATGGAACATGTTGGTGATTACAAAGCTACAAAGGTCATCTTTCCAAGTAATTGCACCAACATAAGTGTGGTCACTAGAACCACTTTGGTAACATGCTAAACGATTCTTTCTAAATGGCTAAATTTTTAGAATCTTGCATGTTATTAATTAATAGCTTGCTATTAGCTCTCATTTGATACTTCGTTGTTTTATCTCTTCAATTATGATTTTGGAAGAAGATATTTATCTTGCATATGACTATATATATATGGATATTCATTTATGAGCCATATTCTTTTTGTAAGTTATCTTGATATGTTTATTAGTGCGTACTTATACTATATAGTGTACTATGAAAACTTTTTGAAAACTAAATTTTAGTATCTTAATCTTGATGATCATTCTTTGGGTATTTAATACTCTATATTTAGGGATTCTGGATTTTGATGTTGTTTGATGATACTGTATATATTTTTTTAAATCAAAGTTCTTAAAAGTAGAGATCATTTTGTGTACAAGTCGAAAGGGTCCTTCTGTTATACAGGTGTAAATTGCCTGAAATGACATGGTGTACTAGTCTTCGAACTATCGCTAGCTGGGAACCGGCCCCTATAGCTAACCCAAAGTGATCAATACTTTATAGACTTAAGATTTATTAAGGTCTACTTGCAACTATTGTCTAGTTCTGGATCCAAGGCACTGAACCCGGTCCCCTAGGTTCCAGAATACATCAACGTATCTAATCCCTACATTTTGATTTATAAATGCTTTATATTTTATTGTTATCCAATGATTTTGTAGCACATATAAGGAAACATGTAATTGATACATTTTATGCTTATTGCTACAAATGATTTGAATTTTTGTTGTTCTTTTAGATCTTTCAATTCTAGTGGATACACTTATATCGTCATAATATTTTATATTCCCTAAATCGATCTATAATCCTGGATTGATCTCAATTTTATGCAAAGAGATATGGATTTCGTCTTTAGATTTGGACTTTCATTTTGTGTACAATATTATCTTTTTATATTTTCACAAAAGGTAACATATGTTGATCTATCTTGTCTATTGTGAGATACTATTGCATAGATCAATTTATGTCATCTTTTGACTTGTATGATTATTCATCCTATTTTGATTTATATATGCTAAATTGAAATATCTTTTGATTGTTTCATCTTAAGTGTTCATTTAATGGATATTATCTCTTTTGTCTAAAGATGAATGTTTTTGTATTCATGATGCTCGTATTATTAAGCTTTTATTATTCTCTTCTTATGCAAGTTACAAACTGTGTATAACAGTAATTCTTTGCGGGGGAGAAGTCAGGCGTATTGTATATCTCTCTCAAAGCGTTTCTTTTCTTTAACCCTATGGTTATCTGATGGACACCATGCTACGGCTTTAAAAGGAAAGAAATAAACTTTGATAAGAAGACCTAATATTTTGATAAATTAGTTTCCTACTTTTGGAAATATTTCTCTGAAATTTAAATATCAACACTATTAATTTTGGATATAGCCATGCAAAGGGAGAGCATTTAATTATTTCAAATCAATTATTCACCTAACATGCCATATATTTAGAATACTATTTATTTGGGCATTTATCTAGTCTTATTTTATTTGTTTAAAATGGACTACTTATATTCATAAAAAATTACGCATTTAAAAAATCTTTTGATTTCTCTTTGTTATTTCTAATCCGTCCTTTACTTGAATGCTATTATTGAGATAGTTTTTTTTTCTAACTTGAAACATTTTTGTTACGTATATGTTTTTGGAAATATATGTTGATTGTTCATCTTTAAGCATTTATCTATTAGATATTTATTTTACTTGCCTAAAGATGATATTTTGTTTTAAGTGTAGAACTTTATGTGCAGCAATCAAAGGGAAGAAAGATGCATATCTTGGATATCCCTTAGATCTTGTAATTATTTATTTTATCGATTTTATGCATACAAATATTTTTGAACTAGATACGCATATTTTAAGGGGAAGCAAATTATTCGTCTCAATTTATTTATACCCTTAATATGTGGTATACCTAGTTCATCATGAACATATATTCTTTTATCTAAAGTATCTTGTTGATTTGTTCATGATACTTTGGTTTATAGTAGATTTATGAGAGAATATATGATTGTCTTTATTATCTCGTCTCTCTCATTTGTGTGGATTTTAAAATTAAAAAAAGTTATCTTGCCAAATATATTTAGTTATCTTTATTAATGATTCTTTTGAGTTTAAATTGATTTGGCTTTTTGAGGATTTGTCCCAAAGTTCATGATTATCTATATTTAGACTAATCATACTTTACGGGAGAGCATTCAAGTCGACTGAATATCTCCTTCTCAAGTATTTTGTTTCTATTACCTTCATGTTTATCTAATGGATATTCATATATCATGCTATAGTAATTGAGTTCAAATGCATGAACTTTGGTATAAATTTTGCATTGATTCTAATATATCTATTTTTTCAATGATTATATTCTTTATGGAAGTGATTCACTATTTTGTATGGGCAAGGTGTGAATCCTATTTTTTGTGATCATTGTTAAAAGTCTTATTTATTTCTTCTAAATATTCTGTATTTGGTATTTTATTAGTATGCTAGTTCTGTGAATTTTAAATCCTCATGGATTATTTACGACCAATGATTTTTTTTACTATATTTGTATCTACTTTTTATTAAAATCTTTATTGGTCTCTTTTAAACTATAGCTATTTTTTTTCAAATTTTGGTTTGAACCATGATCGTTGTTCATGATTATTTCTGCATTCCTTCTATTATGATTGATTTTATTTTAATCTCTTATTACGGGGGAGCTTATTTTTTATCATATCAATGGGGAAAAATAAGTATAAGTTAGCATACAATCTTCTAGTAGTATTTGTTTATTAGTGATATATGTATCTATTGTATCTATCTTAAACTTAACCGATTTGCCATAATAAAAAGGGGGAGATTGTTAGCCCAATAATTATATCATGTTTTTGAATATGGCTAATCAATTAAATTTAACATAATGATGTCACTAATATTCATATATTCACTATCATATTGTTACTTAAAACTTAGCATTGTCCTACTGCTCACTAAATGTTATCTTATTATCATACTATGATACTGCTTTGTTCGTCTAACATGTACTTGTAGACATATAGCAAGCATGATCAATCATGATCAAACCAGGATATATGTAATGAAGAATTGATGATGGGCCAAAGACGACGTTAAATCAGAAAATTTCTGTGAACCACCCAACGACCTATCTGGGACTTCACACTCGGGGGTTTCGCAGCCCGGTCAGTGGACAGGGGTCGATGGGGGCAGCGCTACCCATGGAGGTTCGGGAGAAAAGCTACCGAAAGGTATTTAAATTTCTAGATCTGTTTATCTTTGGACGACTGCCATCAAGGAAAAATGACGTCTTCAAGTATGTTCAAAGATGTCATCAAAAGGGCTATCGGTTTTTCTAATTTTTTTGTATTTTTATTTATTGTGTCTAGATTATATTGTTAGTTGGGATCACTGGCATTTAGAAGTTTATTCTGAACCAAAATAAACCTATCTTTGATCCCAAACCAAACCAGCATCCAAAAACTCTGCTGAACCAAAAATGATCAAAAATCAGCCTAACCGAACTCGGTCCACCGGAATTACTCTTGTCAGTAGCTTCTACCTATTCTTTTGGATCTGCAACGTTCGAAATTATGAACTTTAACCCTATCGAGTTCTGCCCGAACTCTGTCCTAGAAAACCTATAAAAATAGAAGAAATTCCCATTGCTATTAACTCATTCACTCTTCATCTTCTCTATCTATTCTAAAGCCTTCATATATACTTAAGAGATTTAACCTTCCTAATTCTAAGACAACTCCCATTCTTTTAGTGCCGATAGTTTTTGATTAGGAGTTTTCGAGTTGTACAAGCTTGGCGTATAAAAGCTTTCTTCAGAAAGATGTTTGAAGTTTGATCGTGGGCTTCGGATAAAAATACGATGGTGTTGAAGTTGGCGTGTCCTTCGGATGAAAACACGTGGTGTAATCTCTATTCAAAATAGTGGATTAATAGCGGGCAAGAGTTTTCGAGATTAGACTAGTTCTCTAAGAGAAAAAATAGTATAAACCTCGGTGTTTGCGTTTGCTCATCTCAACTTATTTACTTTACATATTTACTTATGTACTGCCTGCTTCATATTTGTTTGATTACTGTCATAAATATTTTTAAGTGGTGATTACACGCACTCTATTCACCCCCTCCAGAGGTGCTCAATTGATCCTTCACTGAGGGTTCATGTCAAGGATGGCTTTGGTCTTCTCGGGGTCAACATAGATACCCATTGTAGTGATGATGAAACCAAAGAATTTTCTACTAGAAACCCCGAGGAAGGATTTGGCTGGATTTATCTTGAGCTGATGTGATCGCATGAGATCGAAGACTGTCCTCAGATCCTGCAGGTGATCGCCTCATAGACGACTTTTGACAGCAATTTTGTTAATATAACATTCGACTGTCTTACGAAGATGCTTGCGAAAGATGGTGCTCATAGCTCGCTGGTTTGTTGAACCTGTATTCTTCAAGCTAAAGGGCATTATTATGTAGCAGTAAACCTGTTTGCCATTAAAATCGTTTGATTGCAAATCTTAATACAAACAGAACAGTGTTACAATATAGGACTTAGATGTAGTCCTAGGAGTACACTTTTGTTTAATCCAGGTCCTAAGTGCTAATGGAGCGAGTGGTAATGCGTTGACTCCGTTAACGGGCTGACGACGGTTATCGGTTCTCTGAAGGTGTAGATTGCTTTGGGTGCTGGAGCTTGCTGAGAGGAGAAAGACGTTGAGTGTCTGTATCTGCCTCTCTGGTGGTATGTTCATTTTTATCTGTCTGTGTTGTCCGTATGTGTGTATGGAAGAATGAAATGATCCCTCCATTTATAGCTGGGCAGGTTGGCTGCTCATGCGCGCATATGTAGGATGCGCCGGTACGTGGGGACGCCACGTGGAGACTGCTGATGGAGGCGCATGGATGATGTGCCCTACTCGAGGGGTTGAATTCTTCATGCTACTATTGTGAGCCGGCACGTAGCAGAGGAGAAGATCTTTCTGTTGCTGAAATCTTGGATGAGTTGAGTCAAAGGACACGTGTCATCGACTCATGGCTCGGAGATCTCGGATCTGATGGGGGGATGATTTGGTGGGATGTGCCTTGGATTGGGCGCATGATGAGATTTTGGCTCGTGACCTTTAGGAGTCATGAACCATTCTGGACGTATGGCTTTTGAGGCGCATGCGAGCGACTTTCCTTCTGTCTTTCGGGATCAGAGATCAGTCTGGGGCGCATGGCTTTTGAGGCAGATGCAAAGCTTCAACTGGAGACTCTTCTTCTGTCTTTTGGAATCAGTGAAGGGTCTGAGGCGCATGGCTTTTGAGGCGCATGCGGATGGTTGGGTGGCCACGTGACAGTAGTCGTCGGAGTAAAGTCATGATGATGCTGACGTTGTGGATGCTTCGTTTCCTGCAAAAGCTGTCGATCGTCCAGACTTGGGGAGGCGTACTGCCAACTCTGTCAGTCCAGTATTCAATGTTGGTGACATTCGATGGACAGCTGAGTGGGTGCGTCGGTTGACGTTCCACTGAGCGTATGGGGACGTATGGGGGGCGTATACCCTGTGATGCGCTCGGTACAGGGCGCATCTGTGGGAGGCGCTTGGTGTTTGAAGGGGTGTGATGCGCTGTCCAGTCGGTGCATCCGACACGTCTTTAATGATGCGGCTATTTCGCTTCTCGAGTGCCTTTAAATAGCCGTTTGGCTGAAGTCGAGGCGTCCGGTTCATCCATTTAATGTGAGTTCATTGCACAGAATTTGGAGAGCCATCCACTTGGTGCGTGGGTTTGATCTACCCGGCCTATAAATAGTGGCATGGAGAGAAGGTTTGCTTCTCATTCCCTCACGTACTTCCGACATGAACTTGAGTATTCAGGTGCATTCTGTTGACGAAGTGCTCCCGAGGGTGAAGATGAGACGCCATGTCGTCGTTGATGCTCTTGAAGGTAACTGTTACATCTAAAAGACGGAGTTGAGGGCTTCTGAGGCAGGCAGAAGGTGCCTGTTGCATCCAAAGATAGGGATGCTCGGGCCTCATCTCCGTTGTTCCGGAAGAGCCGTAGATCGGAATGGCGGTGCTAGGCTCTTTCTTCCTTCAAAATGGGTGTTGCCCACTCTGATTATGTTGAAAGCTGCTCCTTTCGCCGTGATTTCGATCACGGTCTTCCTTTGTCTTTGGAGGCTCTTTCGAAGCCTCCCCTGGCCACAGATTTGCGGTGCTCTTCTCTTCCTTGGTTCCAGCCAGAGGGTTAAACGCTTTGTTTAGTCGAAGCACTTATCAGGTGACCCTGGCCGGAAGAGCGGCACATAACTAGGCTGCTGAAGGGATGCACATAACTGAGCTGGATGCACGTAACTGAGCTGCTGAAGAGATGGTGGGATGCGCCTGGTTGGAGGCGCATGGTATCTGCTGCGCCTAACTGGTGGCGCATGATGATTGCTGCGCCTATCTGGAGGCGCATGGTGGCTGCTCCACCTATCTGGAGGCGCATGGTGGCCGCTGGCTGTAGACTTAGGATCTTTCCTTTGTAGAAATTCTCCTTTGTACAACCTTTTCAAGACATGTAATAGACTTTTGTATAAAAAAAGTCTTTCTTCAAATGTCTATAGTTATTGACTTTGCTGTGAAGTATTCTGTTCGAGTTCTGGTGCATGTAGTGTCTGGCGCATGGGCTTTCTGGTTGTAAAATTCTATGCTTCTACAAGACCCCCTTCAAATTTCTCAAAACTTTTGAATAAGTTTTGGAATACTTTGAATAAGAAGCATGGCGATCAGGGCGCATGACTGTTAGGGCGCATGCCTGTTCAGCCGCATGCTTTTCTCAGTTAATGATATGATAATGCCTCGGTAACCGAAAAGATTAATGATGATCTTTTGGTTTTATCTGCTGTTATCTTCACAGGATCCGAGGCGACGGCTGAGATCACTCGTCATCGGTTCACGCGTGTGACCACAGCCTATAAATAGGTGAGAGATGGAGAGAGAGTTCTTCTGCTCTGTGCCTTTGCCTCCTTTAGAGTTCTTCTTCAAAACCCTAATTTCTTCCTCTCTGAGAGAATGGCTCCCAAGACTCCTCGCGGTGAAAGAGAATCAGAACCTTACGAGGGGTACTTCCCGACCAATAAAGAATTCCAGGTCTTGGGGGACAAAGCTGACGAGATGATGGCTGTCTTCAAAGAAGTAGCGAGTCATCATTACTATATGCAGAAGAAGGATAGGGGCGGGACGCAGCCTCATGTGACTGCTTGGAGAGATCACATCTTTAGGCAGGATCCTTCCTATTTTTCTACTCCACCGGCACTTTCTCGTAACGAGGTGCTTTCTGAAATGAGCAGGTCGACTCTCCTGTAATGAAAAGGCAGAAGAAGGCGCCATCACCGACGGTGTCCTCGGACTCGGCATCTACAGAGGTAAGGTGTCCCGTAAGGTTTGGTTTCGAGTTCAGCTTCTTATGTAGTCATGCCTCTCCCTTTTTTGTAGGAGCCGCTAAAAAGAAAACCCCGCACTCCAAGATTTGGTGGGAGCAGGCCAAAGGAGATGGCGGGCTCGTCTGAAGTGCGTATTCCGCCCACTATGATGTCTCCCATGGAGAACACTGAGGATGCAGTTGTAGAGACCCCAGCATCCCCAGATTATGTCAGACGGGAAGCTGAGGATGCAGCAGCTTCTGAGAAGATGAAGGCCATAGCGTCGGCCTTGGACGACGTTGCCCAGATCCGTAAGAGTTGGTTGCGGGGGCAACAGATATGGTTAGGACAGAGGAGAGGGTTGATTCCTCTCTTTGTCATGATGAGGGAAGGTCGGCTGTACCATTGCCGAGTCTTACCCCAGCTTCAAACGTGGAAGTTGAAGTGGCTACCGATCAAGAGGTAGCGACAGATTCTGTCCCTATTGAGGGACTTGAGAAGGATGAGACCCTTCTGCCGGTCCTGTCTCCCGGGGCGGGCCAGGAGATGAGTGTTGATCTCCCCGTTCTGTCGGGGGAGGTACTGGTCACTGATAGGATGTTGGGAGTAGAAGAGGTGGCCGTTGACGTCGGTGGTTCCTCCGGGCTTGAGAAGGGCAAGGGTGTGGAACCCTCTGTTGCTTCTTCTACTTGGGGTACTATCTCGACGTCTGTACGGGCTTCCTCTGTTCTTTCGGCTCCTCGGGCTAGCAGTTCAGCCCCTGTTGATGAAGAGCCTAGTGATGTCGAGGTTCCATCTTCGCAGGTTGAGGTTGGCAGATCTTCTTCCGGCCCGCTAACTGTAGTAGCTCCTCCAACTCCTGCTATGATGCCGCAGGTACTGGCGGACGCAGACGAATATGTGAAATTCCTCGTAGAGGGGGTATACAAAATGCTGCAGAGGGGTGTATCTGCGGTGATGGATGCCAACGGGTGCTTTGCGACGGCAAGAACTCTGGCAATGCCCTGTATCGAGCTGATCCGCATTCACCAAGGCCATGACCATATGGCCGAAATTTTGGAGGCTTCGGTGATCGAGCTGGACGAGCAGCTTGCAGAACTTCAGCGCATCCAGCGAAACGACCTCTCCGTCCTGATAGATGCGGAGAAGGGGAAGTTGATTGCCGAGATCGAGTCTTCCTACCAGGCCACTGTGGGCATTTGGGAGCACGAGGTGGCTGAGACTGAGGCTGCGGTAGAGCAGTTGTCTCAGTCCATAAAGAAGACGATGGAAACGCGAGCTGTGTTGGATGCTAACATCGCAGAGATCAACACCCAGATGTGCCGCCTTGAAGACCAACAGGCCCGACTCCAGTTAGATGTCGAACGTGTCTGGGCTGAACACGTAGCATTCAAGAAGGAGGAAGCAACTTTTACTCAGCGGTCTCTTGCCTTGGCTCAGCAGCGACAACAGCTTGATGAGAAGCATGAGAACGAAACTTCCGCTGAGGCTGTTGAATTGATGCGTCAAGAAGCTGAGCGTCGAGTCCTGGCGACTGTGGAGACCCGTGCAGCCGACTTAAGACGTCGAGTCAGAGAGCTCTCAGCCCATCCTGGAGAGGTTCAAGGACCGTAGCTTCTCCCTTTTTTTTGTTTTTTTGCAACCCTTGCTGAGGGATAGTGTAGTTTTTGTACTCTCTCTTTTTAGAAAATAAAGAAGTATGCAACTTTTTTGTGGTGTGTTCATTTTTGTTATCATGAACTTGATGATTTGTGTGGACCTATTATCTCTTGCGCACCTTGGTTTTTAGGTAGATAACAAGTTTGAAGGAACCAACATGTTTGCTCAGAGGTGATGTGGATATGGCAATCATTGGGTTCAAATGATAGAATCTTCCTACTCAGAGGTATGATAGACGTGGTAGGAACGATCCTGGGGGATACGCTGAACAACTCAGAGGTGATGTGGACATGGAAGTTCGGCAATCAATGTACGACAATGCAGGGGTTGTTTGTACGAGATGTTTACTCAGAGGTAATGTGGACGTGGTAAACATGAAGGGTAGCGTCGGCTTACGTAGCGTAAGTGTCACCCCCATTTCCTGTATTTCGTATTTATGCTCGTATTTGATTTTTGGCACGTATTTTATTTTCTCGACTTGCGGATTTTGGTTTCTCGTAAATGGATTTTGGACCATGGCTTGGTTTTATTTTGTGAAAGTTGGTTTAGTTGGTTCATCATGAATGGAACACCTTAACCTACACTCCTCCCTCAACACACCACAACTCTCCCACTTTATAACACCACCTACTTTTCTCTCTCCTCTTTATTCTCTCATTTATTTCTTACAAACTTCTTCTTCTTCCTTCTTCCACACAACTCCCCAACCAATAGGCAAGTGCACCTTGCCAACAAATAAGCACCCAATTTTATTTGTGCATTTGATAGATTAGGACATGTAGATCAACATTAGAACTTGGAATTTTGTGATTTGGAGCTTTCATTCTTCTAGATCTAGGTTTTAACCATTTTCGGAAATCCTTGGTTTTGATCTATTAAACTTTGATTTTTGCTTGTTTTGATGCTTCCATGTGGAAGAGAATTCAATTTTACTCAAGTTAGAACTTTGAAAATCTAGATTTGGTTTTGATTTGACAAAAATATGAAGAATTGAAGTTCTTGGTGTTTTTGGACTTGCTCTCGGCCAGGAAGAACAGCCCCCTGCCTTGCGCTTTTTAGCGCATGGCCGATTGCGCACCCTGGCCTGTGCTCTTTAGCGCATGGCCGTTTGCGCAGTCACTTGGCCAGCGCTTTGCGCTGCGCTGGATTGCGCTGGCGCAAGCTAGCCATGCGCAATCCAGCCATGCGCAAAGTAACCCCTGCGCAATTTACTTCTGCGCAAACCGCTCCTGCGCAATTCACTTCTGCGCAACCCACCCTTGCGCAAACCACCCTTGCGCAAGGTAATCCCTGCGCAGTCTACCCTTGCGCAAGGTAACCCTTGCGCAAGACAACTCTTGCGCAGCTCTTCCATGCGCAGTACACACCCTGCGCAGACCTACCCCTGACCCCCTTGCACAACCTACTTGTCTATGATGAATTTGTTATTTCTTGATCTTGGCTCTTCTATAGTCCTATTTTATATTAGTATTTTATTAGGTATTTTATGCCCATTTTATATCCTTACGCCTTTTGGCATGAACTTGATTTTGCTTAATATGTTTGGAATAACTATTGTACACAGCATGGTATGACAAGAAACTAGTATAACATGACAGTGACCCGTAGTGGTGCACTCCTGACACGACCAACCTGACTTGATAGTGGCCCGTCGTGGCGCACCCCTGACAAGTACCCTGACATGATTTACCTTGATAACTTGATAGTGGCCCGTGGCGGCGCACTCTTGACTTGACTTGACTTGATAACTTGACTTGACTTGCCTTGACACCGTGGGTGTTCCTGCTTGCTTGTTTGCACAATCCACTTGTCTTGTCTTGCATCATGTCTAGGACGTGACTTCCTGGGTACCACGGCCAGGGACTCGCGCTGAATTGGATTAGGCTAATGATTAGATCAAACTAGAACATGGAGAATTCTCAGTCACTGTCACGCCCCGCTCCCGTAGGAGCGATCGTCCTCGCTAAGGCGTGATGCCGCACGGGCCTAGGTTGCGCCCGTGCAAGGCCAAGTCCAGAAACGGCCGATTTGAGTTCTAGGCCACAGAGTCGCACAGAGTGTCCCCATTTGCAGCGGAATATAAATGAACACAATTGAAGCGAAACCAAATTCTTTATTGATATTCAACAAGTTTACAAGCGGCGCTAGGCCGATATTACAAGTCGCTCAAGCTCTCTCTCTCTCTGAAACATAAAAGGCGTGCCAAATGGCTTACAACATGGAAGGATACATGGCGATGTTCCGATACATTATGTCCTGTATAGGGTGCTTCAGCTTCTTGCAACGTTCCAAGGCCCCAGAGTTGGCTCCGCGCCTTGACACGTTCGATGGAAGCTCCGCACCCGCCGACGTCTCCTGCTATCCTGCGAGCATACTGTGGGGTTATCAGTACATTGTTATGCACTGGTGGGGAGGCTGGCTCGCCCACAATGCCATCATTACCAAACACGTTCTATAATCTTTTGTGCATCTCTATCATTCATTGTCTTTCTAATCTTGCCTTAGGATCAATTTCATGGCATATTGTATAGCCTATCTCGTGTTACCGAATTCAAGTGTCGCATGAGAAATACATGTACGACTTACCCATACTTACCGTCCGGCCTTCCCTGTTCAAGGTAAACCAAGTTAAACCACAATTCATGAATAATAACATAACACGATTCATGCACGCATTCAATATCAAGTGTGTGTCCATGTCTCGGGATTCTAGCACGTCGGAGGCATGTTCTAGCACGTCGTAGGCACGTTTTTAGAGTGTTACAATTCAAGCATGTTTCGAGTATTTCATTCAAGCATGTTCAGGAGTGTTACATATCGAGCATGTTCAGGATCAGGATGTTATATTTCAAGCATGTTCAAGAGTGTTATATTTCGGGCATGTTCATGTTCAGGATATTACACTTCAAGCATGTTCTGGAGACACTTCATTTAGTTTACTTAGACTACTTTGATTTCAATGCAAGAACTTGCACGTGGATTGCCACCAGCATAGTCCACTTAATCTACATGCACGGGTCGCTGGCTTTGCAAGCCATTTAGGACATTCCCCTGTGGCAATTCTCAACTTAGCGTAGGGTGATGGCTGGTACACCCCGTTAAGTCTCTTGAATATACCCTCCTACTTACGTCTCTTGGTGCCCAAGCCCGCACCCAAGCAGCCCGTAAGCGCCGTTGATTCTGCCTAGGCCGGCCACGGTTTACCCCCCCAACGCCCGTGCCGCAGAATCCTTCCACACGACGGCCACGGTATTCCCCCCCATCGCCCGTGCCGTTTGTCCACGACCATTTCGTATTGTCTTGTCATTTTAACTTAGCGGCTATCTCCGAGCCGTAGGCTAACCCTTAGCCATAATGCGTTAACGACCAGGTTGGCGTCCGTACAGCGCGGGTAGCGAGCCCCGTTGCACGTGCCCGTCACACCTGTCGCTAGCGTCTTCCATGTCTTATCTTTCATGCCATAATGCGTTAACGACCAGGTTGGCGTCCGTACAGCGCGGGTAGTGAGCCCCGTTGCACGTGTCCGTCATACCTGTCGCTAGCGTCTTCCATGTCTTATCTTTCATGTATTCTTTCTTTCATTTCATTCTTTAACTTGTTCGTTCGTTCATAGAGTCATTCATGTATTTATTAATTCGTTCGTGGATTCATTCTTTCGCGCATTATGCAACTCCCAGTGTGGGAGTCGCCTTGGCGACCCATCGGTCCCATAGCCTTCCAATGTTGCTAAACTCTACTCGGAGCGACTATGTTGATAGCCTTCCCGTTTCATTGTTGTAAACCATTCATTGTTTCATTGTTTGAACGTATAAGGGACATGAACGTGAGCTTGTGCCTTAGCACGAGCATAGAGCGCGGTGCGAGCATTTCTATGATTTCCAAGTTTTTTTCCATGTTCTAAACAAGCATGCAAGATGGGATTATTCCCTTAGCTAGGTGCGTTGAATCATTTATTAGCATGCAGGGTGTTATCGCCTAGCGATTCTCGTGATAGTGCCCGCATTGTTATGTGTCTAGGCTAAGCACAGACGGGTTCATCGGAGCCACCCACCTTAGCGATGTTCGCATCGGCCGAGCGATCCTCCGAGCGCGCCTTTGCAAGTCTAAGTCTGGATTCTTCTTGACGGGCCAATGCAAGTCTTGCATCGATTTGCATCGATACTTCATCGGGTCGAGGCAATTCTTCGGGTCGACGGCTCGTTTGAGTCGTTGCACTTGCCGTTTGGAATCGGCGTTCCGCTAGGGCGGAGCGGGTCGTTACATAATACACCACTCAAAATAAGTCTCGTCCTCGAGACTTTCTGAGTGCAGGTCATCCTACCATTTCTTAACTCGTGTTTTCGTGTTCCTTAGACAATTTCATCGAGCGGCCCTATCGTTCGACGGCATCGAACCATATTTGATATCTTTCTAAGTTCCGTGTCGCACGCGTTGTGTCGATTTATCGAATTGCCTTTCATTCATTTTAGAGTTGATTGTACTTATTCAATTCAAGTATTTCTTCGTCTTGGTTGCCATTTCGACATGTCATGGAACTGGAATGGCTGCACGAGGCACGTTGTAAGTCATCAAATGCGAGGGTCGTAGGCTAAGGCAAATTCACTTTCGTTTATCTCGGTCATCGAGATGGCCCGATTCGCTTTTCAAGCGTTCGTGTCCACGAAATCAGTATGATTTCTACTTAACGGGGTCGACCAAGTCTAGGAAATTTTTCATCGAATTTAAGACCACATATTGCACTATCGTCGAGCATATCTTCCTATCAATGCTTCACCTCGTTATACCAACTTTTACTAGCACGATTTCACGTTCACTATACTCGTTCACTCCCCAAGTCGTGCTAGAACTCAATGTATCACTTGGTTGGATCGTGCACGCATTCCAAGCGTCCCCAAAATACATGCATTCAGCCAAGCCGCAGGATAGTGAGTTTGTCATTCTCACTTGAGTCGCATCGTGCACATACTCAAGCGTCCCTGAAATATATGCATGTCAGCCAAGTCTCGTGAGCAGGGTTTCCTACATTCGTGATTCATGCTATCCATCCATGCCAATTCTCAAGATCAATCTTTTGATTGCTAACACATGAAACAGGGGCGTCTCGCCTAACCGCTAGGCCATCTTTTCGAGGCTAAGTCAATGTCAGGATTGGAATCATAGTTCCCCAACAATAATGCCAACACTGACCCCAATCCTAGGGTCAAACCAAAGTCGATAGTACGGGATTTTCTACCCAAGCTCGCGTCACTCAGATTTCTAAACATCGAGCACGATCACCTATTCTCGTCAAGGCATTCGCCGCGTATATCCGAATTCATTCTGATCACATACTTCACTTATATCCATTCTTTCCAATTCATGTATTCGATCACGAGTTCATCTAGCTTGACAATACGTTGCGCCCCAATCTCACGCGAGTCCGATTATCCACGGTGGTTCATGAATCACCATGCAACGCTCTCGCGGAATAATCATTCTCATCGGGGCGTAACTCTTGCTTACGTCTAGACTGATTCATTCTCGATACGCGGATTGGACCTACTCAATCCTCAAACTTCATCATTCAAGCACACCGAATCATTCTCAAGTCATCTTCGCGTCAAACCACAAGTCGAAGCAATCGTATTGCCACGCCGTGCAAGTTTGATCACCCCCGCTGGATGAATCACCATACCAGCGCTCACGCGGAGTGATCGCCCTAATCGGCGCGACGCATGTGCGAGGCTGGAGTTGCGCTCGCATAAGACAAGAATGTCGACGTTGGGGTTATCGTCGAAGTAAATCCAAGCATTTCATTTCATCCAAGTCAAGATTTCAATTCGACAGTCCGACCGTCATTCATTCAACCAGAAATCCTCGAGTCACGTCTATATTTTCCTTGACACGTTTTAATACCCCGAGTATAGCATCCAACGGAACAATGACATTTGCACGATCGTCATTCGCCGAGTCAGAGTACCCCCGAGTTATCGCATATCGATCTTTGATACGCCTCAATACCATCGACGATATGCGTAACCTGACGATCTTCCTTTGCAACCAATTTCGAGTCATGCGACGATGCCGTTGTCCGAGTTGGATATTCCACCATTTCTCCCGATACTCAAGATCAAGTTCAGTCGCTTTTCCTCAAAGCTCGTTTCAAGATCGTTATTCAAAACTCAAGTCACATTTCATTTGCATCAATTCGACATCGCACGCACGTTCCTCTAAGTTTCCTCGATTAAGACTATTTATTTTCATCCATCATTCCGAATCATTTCGAACACGCGTTACCCATTCACAAGTTGTCCAGCGACATCTCGTTCGGGACTTTTAAAGTCACGGCCAACTAAACGTGACACGTTCTAGAGCTTTGCGCGATTGCATCGCTTCGCCGACATACTCGTTCTATTCGTTAATCCTTTAGTCTCGCTCGAACAATTTCTATAACGTCCATACACCACTCAGGGTTCGAGCCACTCGACTAGTCGTTGACACTCATTCTTATTCTTCTTCGAACCTATCACATACACCACTCGGGTTCAAGCCATACGGTCTAATCCTCAATCACGTTCGCGCCATGCGCTAAGACATCCTTCAGATTCGTTCGACGAATCTCTAGCGTAATCGCTTACGTCGTCTCGACGTACTAAGTCGTTCACACTAATCCTCAAAATCCAAGTCAATCATTCGCGTACGCCTAAGCGTTAACTCGATAGCGTTCCTACCGATATACATCAAAGTGTAACTCCGTTCTCGATCGAGCGATACTTGATATCGCTCGCAACCCGATTGCACCCAAGAGTCGAGGTGCGCGATACGCGGACTAAGTTGTACCGCTTAACCATCCCGCATGGACTATATTCATGTTTTGCACGCTCAGTTGCTAGGGTCAACGCAAGACTAGTTAGGCACGTACGAGACATGTTAACTTTGCATGTGTTCTCAATCGAGTCATGTTTAACGTCGTTCGGCACAAAGGCCTTCGCCTATCGATCCCGTGCAACCGAGTACTTGTACGAGCTTTTGAAAGTATTAGACTTATTGTATGGAACATCCCAAGGCACAGCGAGAGAGAGCGTATACATCTTTTCTTCCAACCGAGCTTTCAAAACTGAGAAATCGACATGAAGTCCAAGGACGTAAAGCCGTGCTCTGATACCAATCTGTCACGCCCCGCTCCCGTAGGAGCGATCGTCCTCGCTAAGGCGTGATGCCGCACGGGCCTAGGTTGCGCCCGTGCAAGGCCAAGTCCAGAAACGGCCGATTTGAGTTCTAGGCCACAGAGTCGCACAGAGTGTCCCCATTTGCAGCGGAATATAAATGAACACAATTGAAGCGAAACCAAATTCTTTATTGATATTCAACAAGTTTACAAGCGGCGCTAGGCCGATATTACAAGTCGCTCAAGCTCTCTCTCTCTCTGAAACATAAAAGGCGTGCCAAATGGCTTACAACATGGAAGGATACATGGCGATGTTCCGATACATTATGTCCTGTATAGGGTGCTTCAGCTTCTTGCAACGTTCCAAGGCCCCAGAGTTGGCTCCGCGCCTTGACACGTTCGATGGAAGCTCCGCACCCGCCGACGTCTCCTGCTATCCTGCGAGCATACTGTGGGGTTATCAGTACATTGTTATGCACTGGTGGGGAGGCTGGCTCGCCCACAATACCATCATTACCAAACACGTTCTATAATCTTTTGTGCATCTCTATCATTCATTGTCTTTCTAATCTTGCCTTAGGATCAATTTCATGGCATATTGTATAGCCTATCTCGTGTTACCGAATTCAAGTGTCGCATGAGAAATACATGTACGACTTACCCATACTTACCGTCCGGCCTTCCCTGTTCAAGGTAAACCAAGTTAAACCACAATTCATGAATAATAACATAACACGATTCATGCACGCATTCAATATCAAGTGTGTGTCCATGTCTCGGGATTCTAGCACGTCGGAGGCATGTTCTAGCACGTCGTAGGCACGTTTTTAGAGTGTTACAATTCAAGCATGTTTCGAGTATTTCATTCAAGCATGTTCAGGAGTGTTACATATCGAGCATGTTCAGGATCAGGATGTTATATTTCAAGCATGTTCAAGAGTGTTATATTTCGGGCATGTTCATGTTCAGGATATTACACTTCAAGCATGTTCTGGAGACACTTCATTTAGTTTACTTAGACTACTTTGATTTCAATGCAAGAACTTGCACGTGGATTGCCACCAGCATAGTCCACTTAATCTACATGCACGGGTCGCTGGCTTTGCAAGCCATTTAGGACATTCCCCTGTGGCAATTCTCAACTTAGCGTAGGGTGATGGCTGGTACACCCCGTTAAGTCTCTTGAATATACCCTCCTACTTACGTCTCTTGGTGCCCAAGCCCGCACCCAAGCAGCCCGTAAGCGCCGTTGATTCTGCCTAGGCCGGCCACGGTTTACCCCCCCAACGCCCGTGCCGCAGAATCCTTCCACACGACGGCCACGGTATTCCCCCCCATCGCCCGTGCCGTTTGTCCACGACCATTTCGTATTGTCTTGTCATTTTAACTTAGCGGCTATCTCCGAGCCGTAGGCTAACCCTTAGCCATAATGCGTTAACGACCAGGTTGGCGTCCGTACAGCGCGGGTAGCGAGCCCCGTTGCACGTGCCCGTCACACCTGTCGCTAGCGTCTTCCATGTCTTATCTTTCATGCCATAATGCGTTAACGACCAGGTTGGCGTCCGTACAGCGCGGGTAGTGAGCCCCGTTGCACGTGTCCGTCATACCTGTCGCTAGCGTCTTCCATGTCTTATCTTTCATGTATTCTTTCTTTCATTTCATTCTTTAACTTGTTCGTTCGTTCATAGAGTCATTCATGTATTTATTAATTCGTTCGTGGATTCATTCTTTCGCGCATTATGCAACTCCCAGTGTGGGAGTCGCCTTGGCGACCCATCGGTCCCATAGCCTTCCAATGTTGCTAAACTCTACTCGGAGCGACTATGTTGATAGCCTTCCCGTTTCATTGTTGTAAACCATTCATTGTTTCATTGTTTGAACGTATAAGGGACATGAACGTGAGCTTGTGCCTTAGCACGAGCATAGAGCGCGGTGCGAGCATTTCTATGATTTCCAAGTTTTTTTCCATGTTCTAAACAAGCATGCAAGATGGGATTATTCCCTTAGCTAGGTGCGTTGAATCATTTATTAGCATGCAGGGTGTTATCGCCTAGCGATTCTCGTGATAGTGCCCGCATTGTTATGTGTCTAGGCTAAGCACAGACGGGTTCATCGGAGCCACCCACCTTAGCGATGTTCGCATCGGCCGAGCGATCCTCCGAGCGCGCCTTTGCAAGTCTAAGTCTGGATTCTTCTTGACGGGCCAATGCAAGTCTTGCATCGATTTGCATCGATACTTCATCGGGTCGAGGCAATTCTTCGGGTCGACGGCTCGTTTGAGTCGTTGCACTTGCCGTTTGGAATCGGCGTTCCGCTAGGGCGGAGCGGGTCGTTACAGTCACAGGCAATCTCGTTATCTGGGCGCTTTAATGGACTTGTAGCTTGCCGACGAGTAGAGCACATTTCCAGCACACTGTCATGTGTTGCACCCTCTAAGTCACCTAAGGGTACATTTGTCTCCCGGGCGATGTACCCAACTATAACTCTCAACCCGTGGAAGGATAACTGGATAGTCTGCAGGGCTTGGGACTGGAATTCTCACTTGCATCTTGTTAGTAATTAGGCTTGTGATAACCCTAGTTAGTTAAAGTAGTAAGCCGTAGTACTTGCTTGGCCGATTGTGAATGGATGGTGTCCAGCCTTGTCTAAGTCTTGTCTAGCTCCAATACCTGCTATCTCCTGAGCATGATTGTTTTACTTATCTCTAACGATAAATGGGTAGAGGCAGTGAGCTATTCAGGCGAAGGGTTACAATCCCGGTCCTTGTTTGGTTTAAGGATTGTAACCTGGCTCCCGGAATGGTTCCACGTCCCTAGTCGTTTATCGCCTTGTGTACTTTTATTACTTGTACTTTCCTTTATTCTTTATGTTCGGATATGCTGGCTTTTGTTCTTATTTGTGGCCTCCTTTGTGGCACTTGCTCTTTCTGGGGTTTGACCCAGCTGGTTTTGTGTGGCCAGATTTCGGAGCAGCTTCCGAAGATCTACCAAGCTTCCAGCCCAATGGTGAACACTAGACGGAACCCGGGCTACGAGTGGGTTTTCCCTTTTTGTTTCACCCACTTATATGTAAATTTATTCTTTTGAGGCGTTTAGCCGACGAGCACCTGTTAGCTCGATGCACATTTACTTACTGTCTGCCTACGGGCTGTAAACATGATTAACAAATCCTAGGGTTGATCATGTATGACTGAACTCTTGCTAGTCCTATCATTTTGTACGACTAGCTTCATGATCATCCAATATGTAATATTTGGGACGCCTTATATATATATTTGATGCTCTAACATCTTGTAACTCTGTTAATTGCTTGAGATTGAGACAATAGGCTTGACCTTAAGAGACTGCTGGCTTGTAGTAAACCCTCATATCTAGACAGCCGTGACCGTATAGTTGAGATGTATTCTATTTCAATATACGTAGCTGGCTGTGTCTGCCCCCGCTCTCCAGTATTCTGGTTCTGGGGCGTGACAGTAAGCTTCTGCTTTGTAGGGTGTAGAGGAACAACTCAGAGGTTATGTGGACGTGGTTGTCTTTCTACTGAAGGATGCCACAGAACAGCTAGGTTCCAGAAGCGTATGAGTTTGTGGAAGGAGATTGTGCGTGAGTCCCGATGATTGGGCCCACAAATCTCTTTTGGGGAAGTACATGTCTGAAGGATGTCAAGAATAGTACTTCTTTAGGAACTTGCCGTTGATGGGCATCATGAACAAGTCCCCATTGGGTTTTGCGAGGCGGTAAGCACCGTTTGAGTATACCGTCTCTATGATGAAAGGTCCTTCCCACTTGGGCTCGAACTTTCCTGGTGTCTTGTGAGTTAACACCATTGGCCTTCTGACTGCTAAGACCAGGTCGCCAACTTGGAAAGCCCTCTGTTTGACCTTCTTGTTAAAAGCTTGTGATATACGGGCTTAGTAGAGTTCGATACGTTGTTGAGCGAGGAGACGCTTCTCATCGAGTGCCTCCAGTTCCCGCAGACGACGATGTTGATTGTCTTCTTCTGTGAGTTTGTTTGTTATTGCTACGCGGAGTGAGGGTATCTGGATCTCGAGAGGCAGTACCGCTTCGCTTCCGTAGACCAGGAAGAATGGTGTGTTGCCTGTTGGGGTCCGTACCGTTGTGCGGTAGGCCCAAAGGCATTCGCCAAGCTTTTCGTCCCTGTCGCGTTTGTTGGATGACATGACCTTTTTGAGCAGCCTAACGATAGTTTTGTTGAATGCTTCCGCTAACCCGTTTGCAGCCGGATTATAGACGGTGGATGCCACATTTTGAATGTGATTCTTGTCACAGAACCTGCTAAAAATGTGGCTGATAAACTGAGGACCATTGTCATGAATGATCCGCCGGGGTACTCCGAAACGGTAAATGACATGGTGTTTGATAAAGCTGACCACCCTGGAGCTCTTTACTTCCACCAGTGGGACTACTTCTGCCCATTTGGAGAAGTAATCGGTGATGGCCAGGATGAAGCGGTGTCCTCTTGATGAAGGAGGGGTGATTGGTCCCACAATGTCCATGCCCCAGGCTTCAAAGGGCCAGGAGGCGACTATAGGATGTAGTGGTTCAGACGGTGTATGTATGAAGTCTGCATGAAGTTGGCATGCGTGACACTTCTTAGCATATTCAACAGCGTCGGCGGCCATGGTTGGCCAGTAGTAGCCCATACGTCGCAGTCGATCCTGCAACTTAGGATCGGGTTGATGAGCTCCACAAGTTCCGTCATGAGCTTCTCGAAGAGCTTCGGCTGCTTCTTCGTTGGACAGGCATCGAAGGAGGAGCCTATCGAAGGAGCGGCGGTACAGCATTTTAGTAGCTGTATCGTAGTAGAATCGAAGAGAGCGTCTCTTGACTGAGACGGCTTCCTTCGGGTCCTCTGGAAGGATCCCGTAGATAGCGAAGTCGATGAACGGGAACCTCCAGTCTCGAACATTAACACCAGTGTTCGTCGACATGGCGTGAGCCACTCGCAAGCATAGGTTGTTTCTAGGACAAACCAAGTCTCGGCCAGTTACCGTGACATAGTGTTGAGTCCCAAAGGGTGCTGCCAATGAGGCTGCGAGGCCAGCCAGAGCGTCGTGCTCCAAGTTTTGTGGACGAGGTACGTGTTCGATGAAGAACCCGGTGAAGGTTGAAATAATGTTCAATGCAACTTCATGGTAAGGGATCAGATCTTCATGGCGAACCTCGTATTGCCCTCGAATCTGGTTCACGACGAGTTTTGAGTCGCCGTAGGTTTCCAGATGGTCGACCCCCAGCTGTTGTGCGAGCTGGAGTCCCATGATGAGTGCGTTGTACTCGGCAACATTGTTGGAGCATGGCTTCGAGAGTAAGCACGCTGGATGACCAACTGATCGGGGGAGACTAAGACTACCCCCACTCCTGCGATGATTTGGCCTTTGGGGCCTATTCTCGAAGCGCCATCGAAAAACATCCGCCAAACGGAGCTTCCTTCGGTAACGTTGGATTCTTGGACCTCATCCGGGATATCTTCATAGAGCTTTGAGGATTCTGGGATGGGGTATGCGACTAAAAAGTCAGCCAGAGCTTGACCTTTAACAGCTTTTTGCGGGACAAATACCATATTATACGGTGTTAGCAAGATCGCCCATGTGGCTAGCCGGGAGTTCAATGATCCTGGCTTCGTCATGAGGACTCTGAGCGGATTGACTCGAGAAATGACATGAATTGTCTGGCCCGCGACATAATGACGAGTCTTCTGAATGGCAAACACCAAAGCCAAGCACTCCTTTTCAACGGGGTTGTACCGGTGTTCGGCCCCGATGAGCGTTCGACTGAGGTAGTAGATTGCTTGCTCATAGCCTGTATCGCTGTTTTGAGCCTGCAGAGCACCAAGGGAATGATCTATGGCACGGACATAGAGGAGAAATGGTTTGCCGACGATGGGTGCCACCAGGACTGGTGGGCTCGTCAAGTAGGCTTTGATGTCGTCGAAAGCCTTTTGGCACTCCTCTGTCCAGACATAAGAGACTCCCTTCTTCATGAGCTGAGTAAAGGGTTGACATTTACCGGAGAGGTTTGCTATGAACCTCCGGATGTATGCCGGACGTCCCTGTAAGCCCCGAAGTTCTCGAAGATTCTTCGGAGGGTCCATGTTGAGGATGGCTTTGGTCTTCTCGGGATCAACATGAATGCCTTTCACCGTGATGACAAAGCCCAAGAATTTGCCGCTAGAAACCCCCAGGAAGGATTTAGCGGGGTTCATCTTGAGTTGATGTGCCCGCATGAGATCGAAGACTGTCTTCAGGTCCAGTAAGTGATCTCCTTTGAGGCGGCTCTTGACCGCGATGTCGTCAACATAGCATTCGACTGTCTTGCGAAGATGTTGACGGAAGATGGTGCTCAAAGCTCGTTGGTATGTCGCACCGGCGTTCTTCAAGCCGAAGGGCATCACCGTGTAGCAGAAAATACCCTTTGGAGTCCTAAATGACGTGTGTTTCGCATCATCGGGGAACATCTTGATTTGATTGTAGCCTGAATACTCGTCCATGAAGGACATGCATTCAAAGCCACATGTGTTGTCGATCATCACATCGGTGATTGGAAGCGGGAATTCGTCCTTCGGGCAAGCAGAGCTGAGGTCCCTGAAGTCGATACAGACTCGTATCTTCCCATTTTTCTTGGTGACAGGGACGACGTTGGCCACCCAATCTGGGTGCTGTTCCTCACGGATGAAGCCGCTGGTCAAGAGTTTATCAACCTCCTGATCGATGGCGTTTATGATGTCCGGACGGAAGCGTCGCTGTTGTTGTTTGATAGGTTTGGCATCAGGTAAGATGTTCAACCTATGTATTGCGATCTGTGGATCGAGTCCTGGCATGTCTTCGTAGCTCCAGGCAAAGACGTCGATATACTCTTTAGCCAGCTGGATTAGAGACTCTCGGTCTTCTTCTTCCAGGCTTTTGCTGATGAAGATGGGTTTGGAAGAAGATCCGTTCCCAAGGTCGATCTGCTCGACTTCGTCTTCGGTGGGAGGTTCACGTAACTCAAAACGAGACTCCCATTGCTCTCCTAGGCGTTGAGCCCAGGGTTCTTCTTCGAAGGATTCCGGCGCTTGGTCTTCGCCTTCACCTTTTTGAGGTTGTGCCGACGTCATGTTAGCTGACAGCACTTTTCTGAAGACTGATCCGATACTGGTATCAGAATCCCAAGTCGACGCTTCGGACGAGTGGGAATGTTCTACGTCTTCTGCGTCTGAACTTTCTGGAGTTGATGGCGGCG
Source organism: Iris pallida (assembly GCA_029216955.1). NCBI lineage: Eukaryota > Viridiplantae > Streptophyta > Magnoliopsida > Asparagales > Iridaceae > Iris > Iris pallida. The sequence continues at coordinate 533,696 of JANAVB010031420.1, forward strand.
TGACATAGCCTACCCCCCGTCGAGTTTTGTTGTAGTAGTCTTGCGGCTTTCCTTCGGGTGTTGGAAGCCGGAGAGGGAGACGTCGACCCTTGCCGTAGTTTAGGCCCTTGTTGCTTTTTAGGTCGTAGCCCATCTTTTGGATGATGTGCTTTGCCGTATCCGTGTACCGATAGACTTGTACTCTGCCGGCATCAGGTTCTGACTCGAGTGGCGGGAGGTCTTGATGACGCTCGACTTTGTCCAAAATGATGATCCTTCGTCTCGGCTTCGTGGAGGGGCTATGAAACAGACTCCTTGAGACGGGACTACTCGATTTACATGATTTACGGTCGTTATTTGTGTTTGCAACAACCGTAGAGCGTGATCTAATGTATACATGGCATTCCAGTGCGGAAGACAAGAATAATTAAAAGACACTCTATTATTGATAAAATACGAGATCTTATCCCGTGGGATTACATTGTCTAAGGAGGGTGCATCTACATCAGCAGAGATATATTCGCCAAGCTCCTCATCTGTAAGCACTGGGGTCGGATGTAACGCCCCAGTCCCAAAATACTTAGGACTAGGTACGTATCCATGCCAGCTGCATACATACGAAGTATACTCTAATATATGAGAACTTCGTATGAACACATAAGCTGTAAAATGCAGTAAACCAAGAGTAATCTAATCTCATCCACAAATGAAGAATAAAAGTTATCTAATAATCAACTGTAATAAGTCTTAGCACAATGCGTTGGGTGGAGACAAAGTCCACTACCAACTATCTCAAAGAAAATGTACAAGAACAAATAGATAATATAACAGGACTAGCCAAGTGCAATCATCTTCGAAGGGATGGAGAAGATCACGGTCACGACTAGAATACTGCAATATCACAGAAGCACACACACCTGGAGAGATAACCAGGTCCTCAGAGGGACATAACAAGATACATAAAGAACATGCCATATGAACTGAATATAAATGCACCATAAAATAAAGACAAAGTAAAGTGTCCAAACCATAACACGGCTCAATATCCCATCATCGAAATAGTAGGCTACCCCTACAACCAAACAAGGACAAGGGGTAACATACTATTTCGCGATGTGACATTTTTTTCCATGCCATGATTGGAACATGAAATTGCTAAGGTCTCCTAACCTTTCTAGTAGGCAATTTAGAAGACATATAGATGTATGGGCAGGTGAAGGCTGACTCCCCCAGGACAAGTAACAACTCACAACACGCACACGTAAAGTACCAATACTATCAGCCGGCATAACTCAAGGCTAGCGACCCACGTGACCCTCGGTCCACATAGCTCGAGGCTAGTGACCCTCGCGACTCGACTACCGTAGTACGCATTTACTACAGCCTTAGGAATTGGGGTAGCCCATACATTTAATTGTCTTCTCCCTCCCAAGGTCACTAACAAAAGGTAGTTCGCTAAGACTAGGTCCATATGCAACAAAAAGGCAAGAAAGAAAATAACTGAAAGCAATAAAGTGAACAAAAAGAGCAAGTTGTGGATCCAACTGAAAACAGATAATAAATATGCAGTAAATAATTAAAGGTGCATATAATTATAACAGTAAATAAGGCAAGGTATCTTGCCTGTGGGTGGTGCGAGAAGCAGCAACGCCAACAATCAGAATAGTCGCCACGAAAGTCAAAATCCACAAGAAGCTCCGGATGCTGAAACAAACATCACGAACGAGTTTCGAATAAAAGATATGCCTAGAAAATGCCTGTCCAAAAGTCTAATTCTGGAACAGGGGCAAAATCGTAATTTCAGGTCAAAACGATGTCCGCCGTTGGACCCGTCTTGCACCGAAATGCATGCCAGAACCTACGGTCTCTAAAGTCATCAAACTACATGTCTACGGATTCAGTTTGGGGAGAGAAACTCAACGGTATGTCCAGTTTTGGATTCCGATGAGCTGTGTACAATTTCGCCCGTTTGAGTGGGTCGCGGGCCCGCCAAAATTGGGTTCTGATTCGACCTTCTCAGAATCGAACCAAACTTGGCATGCAGGACTAGAATTTCGATCCGGACCTGTTGGCGCAAGTTTCGTCTCGATCCGACGACTGTACACGAAGTTATGGGCAAGTTTGCAAAACGTCGATACGGGGGTATCTCGACGGATACGTGTTGATTTCGTCGCGCACGCGACGAAATTGAGTTCCGTCAGTTCCCACACATCCGCAACGTCCATACGCGCCTTTCGATGCATATAACGTGCGACCACGTCGCCCGGTTTGTCGGGGCGTACGTCGTATCGGAGAAAATTTTCTAAAATTTAATACTTTGAAAACAATATTTTTGTCAAGTTCAATCACGAATTACTTGCTGTATAATGATCGAAAATCCGATTTAAAAGATGCGTTTCCTTCTTGGTTATATTGTTAATGACTGTCTTCAATTGGTTTGTTGAAACTGTCCGTATTTGGGTCGAAATTCGGCTTCCAAGCCGTGGGTTGGGACTGCTCTAAACTGTTCTCATCCGACAGTTTTTTCGGGAACTTTGGTTCGAGTTTCCGAAAAATACATAGGGTTTAGATTGATTCTAAAAGAAGGGGTTTGTAGGTGGTAGGGTTGTCATCATACCTGTCCAAGCGGTTCATGAAACGACGAAGTAGCGACGGAGAAACCACGTCGCGAAGTGGGGCGGAAGGCTGACTGCTACTGTGGCTTCGAGATACTGTGGCCGCTCGACCACGGCCCTGCGGCGACTCAGGCCGGTGTCTGCCGGCGGTGGCGGCGCTGGGGCGTTCGCCTGGCCGGGGGTGGTCAAGAATCTCGAGTTGAGGTCGCGGCGAGGAGTGGTTAGGGTTTGGGGGTCGTGAATCCCTCGATTATCCGCTGCTGTGTTATAATAGTACTCGGTTATAATTCTTAAGCCACAGCGGGCTTGGGGAAAGAATTCCCGCAGGCTTAGCCATGGGTTGCTCGGCCCAAGCGGTGGTACTGTTCAGTGAACAGTACCGCCAGAAAAATATATATACCCTCTTTTTTTTTTTTTTAATACAAAACTCATAATTCATCCTTATATATATATACATCTCATTCTATGTATAAACCCTTGTATAATTTATATATAATTCATGCTTCTCACTAATACCTTTTCATATATTAAATACTAGAAAAATAAATACTCTTAATTAGTTTATAACTTATATATATATATATATATTAAAACCAATTTATTGCTCACTCCTTTAAGCAATACATTAAATTAAATAATAACACACTTTTCTTTTTCTTCATTTAATAATGTATAAAATAATAAAAATAATTGTAATATTATCAAATATTTCTATTCTATCTTATTAAACATTTTTGTACAAAAAGTAGCCATCAACTACCAATATGTTTTATCACCATTTCTTTTTAGTAAAGCAAATCTATAAAAAGGAATGATTTGAATTGAACTAACATAAAAAGCTTAAATCTTTAATAATATATATCTCAAAAATATAGGGGTTTTACATCCTACCCAACTTATAAAAATTTCGTCCTCAAAATTAAAAATAATCTTAATATCAAAAGTAGCAATAGTATATACGAGAGAAGGGTGGCACGTCAACTATGCATCGGTTCTTGAAAGGCTGGAAGGGTGGTTATAACGAGATCCAATTTGCCATCGTATTCTACAAGGTTGAGTATCCTTTATCCGAGGCTCTACCCAACTTATAGAAGTTGGCTACTTGTAAAAAAAATCGTCGTTACAAGACTCCTAGACATTCAACTCCAAGGAAAATGAGGTTGTTAGTACTCATGTCCACCATCAAGGATCCTAAGGGATGCCTGGATATTGCCACAACGTTCTTGTTCAATAAATTTCTAAAAGAAAATTATTACAACTTAACCTTGCCTCCCTATGGGTCATGCTTCCAACAAACTGGTAGAAACCTTTTTATTTGACTATAACTAGAACGCGTTGGTACAGTAGGATTGGAGTCTTCGCATAACACGGGTAACTAGAGATGGGGTTGAAGAACTTTAGAGGAAGAATAATTCATGGGCAAAGATGTGAGGGTCTTTAATAGTGCAGGAGTCTTGCTATAAAATTGGAATAGGTAAATGTTCGAACCTTCAAAGCATAATGACTAACATGTGCGGGTTGGTTAAATAGGATCTGTAAGTCTTGAAAATGTATCTTCCATGATATTTGTGTATAAGTAGCACATGGGGTCTCGATTGCGTGGTACCATAGTGGTATGGGAATAGTGTGCTTTGAGTAGATCATATCATATATTGGGTCGAAAGTTTGAGTCGAAATTAGGTCTCCAATTGAAGTCGAAAAGTTTATCGGTATGTTAAGGGGTATAGTTGGCCCTTATTGACTCGAAAGTCGCATCATAAAAATAGAGTACAAGGAGGCATGTTTGTATGGCACATGATATGCCTAGATGAAGGTGGGATCGTGTAGGTCTCGTATATGGAACTTGTTGGAAGAAAAGACTAACGTTGTGCTCTAACTTTCAAAGTCATGGTGGGAGTATCCATAGTATTGCGGATAGAAGTGGATGTTGCGAACTATGGGGTTATTTGCTCGGTTGGAGGAACCGTGCCAATTCAAAGGTTGTTCTTCGAATTCCGGACAATAGTGAAACGATTCCCCATGTCATCTTTACGCTTCCTCGTTGGTGAGGGATGCCGGGATGACATGCGTACCGAGGGTATTGGATGATTCACTCTTCTATAGCACAAGACAATTACTAATGGGGTAACAAATTATAAGGTACATCATGCAAAAAAAATCTCTAACTACTAAGTCATAATCTTTGTGGTAAGATTGCTTGACTATAGTCAATAGATTTCTAATGGTGTCGAAAGTACTGCATATGCCTTATCGCTGGTAACTAGTAATTCATATTAAGCCAAGTATTATGCTATGTATGTTGGCCAAGCTAATGAATGTGTTGTTCTAATGCTAAGCCATGTCTAAAATAAGTAAATGGTGTAACTAGAGTAATACCTGCTAAATCTCCCACCTTAGGATGGGTGCCTATCAGCGCCATGCTAAATGTTTGCCCGAACTCTGGTCCTCAGCTAGGTGTGAGCCTCTAGGATAACCTCCATGTGACGGTTGAATGGGCTCTACTATTGGTCTTGGGGTTACGGGTCCTTACATCCGCTGTTGTGCTGCCTTTAGTTGTTCTGTACAGTCTCGGGCCTTATGATGATTGGAGCCATAAATCATGCATTGTCCTAATCTGCGACGACAATCCTTCATGACATGACCTTTTCTATGACAGAAGCGGCATATAAGAAGATCATCGATTGGATAGGGTGATGCTCTTGGTGGTTGTGGTACCATAGAATGTCTGATTGGTCCACCCTGGATAAGATTACTTGGCCCAGTTGTTGGAATATGGCATCTCTGAGCCTGTTGTACTTCTTTGTCAAGGAGTTCCTGGCTTCTAGCTTCTTCAAACACTACAGCATGTGAAACTCTAGACTGCACCGTAGTATGCTTCTTAAGCTCTGGTTTCAACCCTTGGTGAAATCTCTTGGCCCTTTCCTGCTCAGTAGGAATCAGTGTCTCACCGAATCTGCTCAGTCGACTGAATTCTGCCTCATACTCATCTACAGTCATGTTTTCTTGCTTGAGGTGTAGGAACTGATCATAGAGTGCATCGCGTACATGGATAGGAAAGAACCTCTCATTGAAGAGTTTGCAGAACTCTTCCTATGTCTGATTGGCTCCCAAGCGTCTTTCTTTGGCTTCCCACCAATGATGGGCATTATCTTCCAAGAGCAAGTCTACTGCTGTCATCCAATCCTTTGCTGGTAACTGGGATGCCCTCAATAGCTTCTCCGTGCTGATAAGCCATGCAGTGACCTCTAGGGGTTCCTCGGTACCTCTGAAGGGCTTGGGATTCATGTCCATGAAGTCATTGATAGAGCCTTCATATGGATGAAGAGCTGGTGTTGGTACCGGTGTCGGAGGTGGAAGTGGGGGCCTAGTTAGTGCTTCCGTCATGCCCTGCCTCATCAGTTCAGCTTATTGCCACTGAGTATGTATCATGGCATACATGAACTGTGTAGTAGGGTTTCCATCCTCTGGTGGGGGAGGCATCTGTGGCCCACACTGAGGTGGATACTGCTGAGTGGGTGGTGGAGGAGATGGTACGTTCCCCCCCGGTGGTACTTCGGTAGTCTGCCCCGCCTGGATTACTGGTGGCACTTAGGTTTCCTGTTGTACCATTGATGGGTTTATAGTAGTCTGTGGCTGTCCTGGCGGATACGGGGTCACCGGGGTCATTGGAGGATTCTGCTCCTCCTGTGTAGACGCATCATCAGAGGTGCGGGCCAAGGTAGAGCTGCGTCCGCTACGTAGATCCATACTGCTGGCATGAAAATAGGATAACGTTAGAATAGATTCAAACAAGTTACAGGTCAAGCAGTTGAAGGAGAGTTGTCAACGCAGTTGTAGAATGAGATTTTTGGGGAGACAAGTTAACTATATCTCATTGAAAAAAATTTATGAAGAGCGAACCAAGTGCACTAGGTTGATCAGACCATCATACACCGGTTCTGATAAACAATATGTTAGTGGGGTACCTCCAATAACATATATGTCATGAACAAGCTCGAAATGAATAAGCTTGCAAATCTAGGCTATAATAGCAGCATTGGTCAAGATAGTGAAACATAAGCACGCGAGATAATGATAAAAGAATAAAAATTTAGTCTTTTTAAATCATAGTTTTGTTCGGGTTTCGTGCCCGTATAGACATCCTACTGTCTTCTTGTCTGAGGCCATGGTTACGGGCAAGGAAGGGTTAGATCGTGAGGCATTCTACCCAACTTATAAGAATTAAGCTAGTAACGATGGAACATGTCTACCTAGTACGAGTCCTCGTCCAAGCCTCTATCAAACATGAATTAGACTGATATTATAAAGGATTAGATATTAGGCAGTACAGGTAATCAGAGAGAGTTCGAAAAGTTTGGAGGTCAAAGGAGGCAATAATCATGGATGAGATACTATTCCTATTCCTATATGCAGGCTTGTTGGGCACAGTCATGTAACCCAACAATATTATGTGGACCTGCATGGGCCACCACAAAAACATGTAACGCCCCAGTCCCAAAATACTTAGGACTAGGTACGTATCCATGCCAGCTGCATACATACGAAGTATACTCTAATATATGAAAACTTCGTATGAAACATAAGCTGTAAAATACAGTAAACCAAGAGTAATCTAATCTCATCCACAAATGAAGAATAAAAGTTATCTAATAATCAACTGTAATAAGTCTTAGCACAATGCGTTGGGTGGAGACAAAGTCCACTACCAACTATCTCAAAGAAAAGGTACAAAAAGAAATAGATAATATAACAGGACTAGCCAAGTGCAATCATCTTCGAAGGGATGGAGAAGATCACGGTCACGACTAGAATACCTGCAATATCACAGAAGCACGCACACCTGGAGAGATAACCAGGTCCTCAGAGGGACGTAACAAGATACATAAAGAACATGCCATATGAACTGAATATAAATACACCATAAAATAAAGACAAAGTAAAGTGTCCAAACCATAACACGGCTCAATATCCCATCATCGAAACAGTAGGCTACCCCTACAACCAAACAAAGACAAGGGGTAACATACTATTTCGCGATGTGACATTTTTTTCCATGCCATGATTGGAACATGAAATTGCTAAGGTCTCCTAACCTTTCTAGTAGGCAATTTAGAAGACATATAGATGTATGGGCAGGTGAAGGCTGACTCCCCAGGACAAGTAACAACTCACAACATGCACACGTCAAGTACCAATACTATCAGCCGGCATAACTCAAGGCTAGCGGCCCACGTGACCCTCGGTCCACATAGCTCGAGGCTAGTGACCCTCGCGACTCGACTACGGTAGTACGCATTTACTACAGCCTTAGGAATTGGGGTAGCCCATACATTTAATTGTCTTCTCCCTCCCAAGGTCACTAACAAAAGGTAGTTCGCTAAGACTAGGTCCATATGCAACAAAAAGGCAAGAAAGAAAATAACTGAAAGCAATAAAGTGAACAAAAATAGCAAGTAGTGGATCCAACTGAAAACAGATAATAAATATGCAGTAAATAATTAAAGGTGCATATAATTATAACAGTAAATAAGGCAAGGTATCTTGCATGTGGGTGGTGCGAGAAGCAGCAACGCCAACAATCAGAATAGTCACCACGAAAGTCAAAATCCACAAGAAGCTCCGGATGCTGAAACAAACATCACGAACGAGTTTGGAATAAAAGATATGCCTAGGAAACGCCTGTCCAAAAGTCTAATTCTGGAACAGGGGCAAAATCGTAATTTCTGGTCAAAACGATATCCGCCGTTGGACTCGTCTTGCACCGAAATGCGTGCCAGAACCTACGGTCTCTAAAGTCGTCAAACTACATGTCTACGGATTCAGTTTGTGGAGAGGAACTCAACGGTATGTCCAGTTTTGGATTCCGATGAGCCGTGTACAATTTTGCCCGTTTGAGTGGGTCGCGGACCCGCCAAAATTGGGTTCCGATTCGACCTTCTCAGAATCGAACCAAACTTGGCATACAGGACCAGAATTTCGATCCGGACCTGTTGGCGCAAGTTTCGTCTCGATCCGACGACTGTACACGAAGTTATGGGCAAATTTGCAAAACGTCGATACGAGGGTATCTCGACGGATACGCGTTGCTTTCGTCGCGCACACGCGACGAAATTGAGTTCCGTCAGTTCCCACACGTCCGCAACGTCCATACGCGCCTTACGATGCGTATAATGCGCGACCACGTCGCCCGGTTTGTCGGGGCGTACGTCGTATCGGAGAAAATTTTCTAAAATTTAATACTTTGAAAACAATATTTTTGTCAAGTTCAATCACGAATTACTTGCTGTATAATGATCGAAAATCCGATTTAAAAGATGCGTTTCCTTCTTGGTTATATTGTTAATGACTGTCTTCAATTGGTTTGTTGAAACTGTCCGTATTTGGGTCGAAATTCGGCTTCCAAGCCGTGGGTTGGGACTGCTCTAAACTGTTCTCATCCGACAGTTTTTTCGGAAACTTTAGTTCGAGTTTCCGAAAAATTCATAGGGTTTAGATTGATTCTAAAAGAAAGGGTTTGTAGGTGGTAGGGTTGTCATCATACCTGTCCAAGCGGTTCGTGAAACGACGAAGTAGCGACGGAGAAACCACGGCTGACTGCTACTGTGGCTTCGAGATACTGTGGCTGCTCGACCACAGCCCTGCGGCGACTCAGGCCGGTGTCTGCCGGCGGTGGCGGTACTGGGGCATTCGCCTGGCCGGGGGTGGTCAAGAATCTCGAGTTGAGGTCGCGACGAGGAGTGGTTAGGGTTTGGGGGTCGTGAATCCCTCGATTATCCGCTGCTGTGTTATAATAGTACTCGGTTATAATTCTTAAGCCACAGCGGGCTTGGGGAAAGAATTCCCGCAAGCTTAGCCATGGGTTGCTCGGCCCAAGCGGTGGTACTGTTCAGTGAACAGTACCGCCAGGAAAATATATATACCCTTTTTTTTTTTTTTGTATACAAAACTCATAATTCATCCTTATATATATATACATCTCATTCTATGTATAAACCCTTGTATAATTTATATATAATTCATGCTTCTCACTAATACCTTTTCATATATTAAATACTAGAAAAATAAATACTCTTAATTAGTTTATAACTTATATATATATATTAAAACCAATTTATTGCTCACTCCTTTAAGCAATACATTAAATTAAATAATAACACACTTTTTTTTTCTTCATTTAATAATGTATAAAATAATAAAAATAATTGTATTATTATCAAATATTTCTATTCTATCTTATTAAACATTTTTGTACAAAAAGTAGCCATCAACTACCAATATGTTTTATCACCATTTCTTTTTAGTAAAGCAAATCTATAAAAAGGAATGTTTTGAATTGAACTAACATAAAAAGCTTAAATCTTTAATAATATATATCTCAAAAATATAGGGTTTTTACATCGGATTAGGGGAATCCCCTACATCTTTGACTTTGGGGTCTGAGAGGGTTATGTGAGCCCTCTCTGGCATCTTGGATGACTGCGGGGGCTTGCCCTTAAGGCGCACCTTCAAAGGTGCCTCAACTGCGCCTCCTGTGAGTGGTGCCTTCCCCTATAATTTTGCCACCAGGGGAGCCGATGATTGAGGCGGCTTTCCCTTGAGGCGTATCTTCAGGGGAGCCTCAGGAGTCGGTGCTTTCCCTGATAGCTTGATGCTCATTGGAGGCACATTCTGGGGTGGTTTGTCTTTCAGTCGGATCTTCAATAGGGCGTCTGGATTCATCTCTGGCTCCGTGTCCGGCTCAGTTGCCATCTCTGCCTCATCATCAGCATCGTTCGCTTCCTCCTTGTCAAGTGGCTTGTATAAGTCAGAATCGGTGAAGTAGGCTTCAATCCCTTTGAAAGGATCGATGTCTGCGAACTCCGTCCGGATGACGCCGTTGGTGGATACATATTTCATGCATTGGTGGAGCGTGGAAGGCACCACCATGTACTCATGTAGCCATGGTCGGCCGAGCAGGATGTTGTAGTTGACCTCGGCATCCACCACATAACAAGTCACCTCAGTTTTGAGGTTGCCGATGTGACACTTCAGTCGGATCTTGCCCAGTGGCTCGCTTTTGCTAGCGTTGAAGCCACTAATGGTTGTGTTAGAGGGCGCCAACCGGTACATTAGGATCCCCAGTTTTGATAGCAGCGCCTTCGGGATGATGCTGAGGGAAGACCCCGGATCGATCTGAATCCGGCTCACCTTGACTGAACCGATGTACCCTGTGTAATACAGCAGTCGGTTATGTCGGTGGTGCTTGAGCAGCATGTCTTGTTGGGTGAAAGTTATGTTTGGGATAACTTCATTCGCACAATGACAGTGCGCACAAGTAGTTGAGAGGTCTTCAGGCTGCTTGACCTGAATGAGAAAGGATTCAGCGTCCTTCAGAGCTTCGCAGAGAGCTTCTCGAGAGTCTTTGGAAAGACGCAGGAGCTCAAACAAAGACAGGCGTACAGGAGTACTGGCCAGTTGTGCCAGTATGTCAAAGTTATGGGGCTTGGCGAGCCCCAAAGCATTCTCCTTCCGTAGAGGTCTGTCGAAACGAGCCTCCACCTGCTTCTGCTTATTGGCTGCTGAGGGTTTAGACAGGCCCTCCTCAGGGATGGTGCCAGGAGGCACCACCTCAGCGGCAGCTTCGCCGGGCTGGGCGTTCTGTTGTGCACGCATCTGCACTGGGAGTGCCTCTTCCGTTGAAGAAGAGACCGTGTAGCAAGACTTGATCTTCCTGCCTTTTGATTTGGAGGTAGAGCTTACCTCCGGTTAAGTCACCTCGGAGACGAGGTCGGGGTGAACCCAGAGGACTCTCTTTGAGATGTGGTGAGTGGGATGAGTCCACTCACATTGTCACGGGTAGGTGGCAAGTTCACCACCTCCATTGTCGCCTTAGGGATAGGGACGACGCCATCTTGTGTAGTGGTCGGCGGCAAAGTACCGAACTGAAGTGATACCACATTGGCTGACACTGTCTTTTCTTCATAGTCGACGGAGATTACATCGGCATTGATCATGTGCTGGATATAATTCTTGAGGACGTAGCAGTCCTTGGTCGGGTGTCCGACAAACCGATGGTAGTGACAGTACCTCGGGTTGTCCACTTTCCCGACTTCATCGGGCCGCTTTGGGTCCGAGAGTTTGATTTTGTCACCCTGCTTCAGTATTTCAAAGAGTTGTAGGGTGTCTTCGTCATTGAATGAATACACCTCCTTGGGTCTCGGTGCCAGTGGAGGCTTCTGAGTAGGCGCAGATGCGCCTTTCGAGGCATTCACAGTCAATGCCTGTTTCTTCTTTGCTTCTCGCCCGGAGTTGTTGGCTGCTGACCTTTTCCCCTTATCATCAAAGGCGGGGAAGCTGACACCCAGAAGACGTGCATTGGCCGCCTTCTTTTCTGTGGCTTCAGCTTCGATGATCAGGGAGCTCCAGTCGGGAGGGGAAGTAGAGTTGAGCCAGAGCTTCACTGCAGGCAACATGTTCATGCTGTAAGAGGAGAGGAGCGCATGTTCTGGCATGCCTGGAGGTAGCCTGAAGCATGCCTGTTGGAAGCGTTAGATGAACACCCAAACCATTTTTTTCTCCTTCTGGCGTATCTCTATGAGAGATGCCATCGTCATGTCCTTCCCGCCGTCGTAGAAGCGATCGAGGAAGAGGCACGTCAAGTCGTCGAAGGACGATATAGAATTGTCGGGGAGGCTGCAGTACCAGTCATACGCCACCCTTTCAGAGCCCCAACAAAGATGCTGGTGAGGAGCGCGTCCTCCTTTGGAAGATGCCCCGTTTGTGACTGGAAATATGTCAGGTACCGACGCGGAGAGTCCTTCCCTTCGTATGGTATGAGTGTTTGTGGTTTATATTTTAGAGGATAAACCACCTTGTTCCACTCGAGGGGATAAGGCTGGGGAATGCCCATCTTCTGGCGCTCTTCTTGCCTGTTTTTGGACTCGAAGCGCTCCCGCAGGTCCTGGATCATTTCGACCACAACCTCTGTAGAGCTAGGAGCCGGGAAAGGTGGTACTATCTGGAGCGGAGCGTTTGAGGGCTCCGACGTCCGGGGTGCTTCTGTGCCGGAGGGTACCCGTTGAAGGGGTACACTCGACTCCCCATTGGCTCCCGGGTCGGGACCGGTTGAAGGTGCTCTGGTCAAGGTCGACCGTATATCAAACACTGCTTGAGTCAGTGCTTGCATAGAGGCAGAGAGGGTTTTGAGTCCTCCCTCTAATTAGTCTATGTGCTGGACAATGTCCTGCGGTGGCGCATCAGACTCGGCATCACCCCCAGTCATGTATACTGTCATGACACGGCCGGGAGTGGATGGATTGGTTGAGGCTTCGCTCTCGGCCTCACTTTTATGTAGGGGAGTCACATCTCCTGGTGTCCCACCTTGGCCACCCCCAGCCACATTCTGGAGGTCATTCTCGATAAGCGCATCTGCAAGGGCCTGATTGCCCTCGGCTCCGTCTTGAATGGCCTCTTCGTCTCTACCCCCAGCCGTATCCTGGGGGACATCCTCATTTTGAGGGGCTTCTGGGAGGCTGACTTCGCCTCGAGGATGAAGATCCACCGCAGCTGTGCTTTGGACATCTTCGTCTTCGGAAGGAGGCTCAACAAGGGTCTGACTACCCCCAGCTTCCTCCAAGAACTTCTTCTTCGACCGAGTGCCTTCGAACACTCCAGAGGCTGAGACTGCTGCCTTGGTTTTCCTTGGCTGGCTTTTGGATGAAGACAAGGAATTGCCAGTTGTCTTCCGGAGTGACGAGGAGCTGGAGACCACGTTGTATGAAGCAACTCTTGGCTTCTCTTCTGTTGACACCTTCATCCCGAGGCGATGTCGGAGGGGTGTCGATGATTGCAGCCGCTGGAAGATTGACTGCCTCGGTGGTACGGCCGCCTTGCAACATTAGTTGATAGTGACCATCGCACAAGTATGCCCCGTGAGAGGCTCATCGTTCTTGTTGGTCAACTCTCTTGACCGACGCTTGTGAATGATCATATTACGCAGGTCGTTGGAAGAGAGTGCCACCTTCACACCCCTTTCAGGCGCATGTCAAGGCCAAGCGCCGGGGTGGTCAGGTGAGTGCTGCGTCCCCTGACCTAATACCAAACAGGCATCACGATCAATAGTGGAAGAACCACAATATTTGAAGTGACTTGAACGGACCTCAAACGCACAACCAGAGGAGGCGCGGGAGTTCAAGACCACTGAATTTGCCTTACTCGACTTGGTTGTGCACGCAGTAGATGCGCCCAAGTGAGACGAGGACTTTGAAGATCGGCTCGTTTTTGGTGCCGAAGCACCTGAGTCGACCTTGTACAGCTTGCCATCAGCAGCGCGCATGATTGTGAGCGCATGCTTTTGGCTTGCTGCTGGCATAGCACGTTTGTGGCGCATGGCCCGTGCCGCCTTGGATTTCTTTGTACTAGCCCGCTGGGGTGTATAGTACTCAGCATCCAAATTCTCCTTGCCATTGCAGCGAGTGAGTCTGTCAAAGACAGAGACTTTTTGTAGCGCATCAGAGGTGATGCACGGGGCGTTGGCTGTGCCCCTGCTCTGTCGACGCATCTTCCTCGCCTGAGAGGGAGATGGCTGGAAAACGTGGTCAGCCGCACGCTTCCCCGAGAGATGCGCTGCATCAGCGGGCGCACCTTGGTTGCTGAGAACGTCATCAGGAAGGGAGGGCTGGATTGGCGCATTCCCTTCAGTGGTGGTGCCCGAGGCGTCGACCTTGCGCACCCAGACACGGCGGGTCTTCTTCGGCTTCGGCAGCCGCTTCGAAGGACTTGCACTTCCTTCAAAAATGAACTCCTCGTACGCATGTTGATTGAGGCACACGACCAGCGTCTTGTGGGAGGAGCCCACCTTCACGTCGTCGACCTGTGACACGACTTTCTCGGAAGAGGAGAAAGAAGTCCCCAGTAGAGTCGCCAGCTTGTTTGCCATTAAAATCGTTTGATTGCAAATCTTAATACAAACAGAACAGTGTTACAATATAGGACTTAGATGTAGTCCTAGGAGTACACTTCTGTTTAATCTGGGTCCTAAGTGCCAATGGAGCGAGTGGTAATGTGTTGACTCTGTTGACGGGCTGACGACGGTTATCGGTTCTCTGAAGGTGTAGATTGCTCTGGGTGCTGGAGCTTGCTGAGAGGAGAAAGACGTTGAGTGTCTGTATCTGCCTCTATGGTGGTATGTTCGTTTTTATCTGTCAGTGTTGTCTGTATGTGTGTGTGGAAGATGAAAATGATCCCTCCATTTATAGCTGGACAGGTTGGCTGCTCATGCGCGCATATGTAGGATGCGCCGGTACATGGGGACGCCACGTGGAGACTGTTGATGGAGGCGCATGGATGATACGCCCTACTCGAGGGGTTGAATTCTTCATGCTGCTGTTGTGAGCCGGCACGTAGGAGAGGAGAAGATATTTCTGTTGCTGAAATCTTGGATGAGTTGAGTCAAAGGACACGTGTCGTCGACTCATGGCTCGGAGATCTCGGATCTAATGGGGGGATGATTTGGTGGGATGCGCCTTGGATTGGGCGCATGATGAGATTTTGGATCGTGACCTTTAGGAGTCACGAACCATTCTGGGCGCATGGCTTTTGAGGTGCATGCGAGCGACTTTCCTTCTGTCTTTCGGGATCAGAGATCAGTCTGGGGCGTATGGCTTTTGAGGCGCATGCAAAGCTTCAACTGGAGACTCTTCTTCTGTCTTTAGGGATCAGTGAAGGGTCTGTGGCGCATGGCTTTTGAGGCATATACGGATGGTTGGGTGGCCACGTGGCAGTAGCCGTCGGAGTAAAGTCATGATGATGCTGACGTTGTGGACGCTTCGTTTCCTGCAAAAGCTGTCCACCGTCCAGACTTGGGGAGGCGTGCTGCCAACTCTGTCAGTCCAGCATTTAATGTTGGTGACATTCGATGGACAGCTGAGTGGGTACGTCGGTTGACGTTCCAATAAGCGTATGGGGACGTATGGGGGCGTATCCCCTGTGATGCGCTCGGTACAGGGCGCATCTGTGGGAGGTGCTTGGTGTTTGAAGGGGTGTGATGCACTGTCCAGCCGGCGCATCCGACACGTCTTTAATGATGCGGCTGTTTCGCTTCTCGAGTGCCTTTAAATAGCCGTTTGGCTGAAGTCGAGGCATCCGATTCATCCATTTAATGTGAGTTCATTGCACGGAATTCGGAGAGCTATCCACTTGGCGCATGGATTTGATCTGCCCGGCCTATAAATAGTAGCATGGAGAGAAGGTTTGCTTCTCATTCCCTCACGTACTTCCGACATGAACTTGAGTATTCGGGTGCATTCTGTTGACGAAGTGCTCCCGAGGGTGAAGATGAGACGCCATGTCGTCGTTGATGCTCTTGAAGGTGACTGTTACATCCAAAAGACGGAGTCGAGGGCTTCTGAGGCAGGCAGAAGGTGCCTGTTGCATCCAAAGATAGGGATGCTCGGGCCTCGTCTCCGTTGTTCCGAAAGAGCCGTAGATGGGAATGGCGGTGCTAGGCTCTTTCTTCCTTCAAAGTGGGTGTTGCCCACTCTGATTGTGTTAAAAGCTGCTCCTTTTGCCGTGATTTCGATCACGGTCTTCCTTGGTCTTTGGAGGCTCTTTCGAAGCCTCCCCTGGCCACAGATTTGCGGTGCTCTTCTCTTCCTTGGTTCCAGCCAGAGAGTTAAATGCTATGTTTAGTCGAAGCACTTATCAGGTGACCCTGGCTGGAAGAGAGGCACATAACTGGGCAGCTGAAGGGATGCACATAACTGAGCTGGATGCACATAACTGAGCTGCTGAAGAGATGGTGGGATGCGCCTGGTTGGAGGCGCATGGTATCTGCTGCGCCTAATTGGTGGCGCATGATGATTGCTGCGCCTATCTGGAGGCGCATGGTGGCTGCTGCGCCTATCTGGAGGCGCATGGTGGCCGCTGGCTATAGACTTAGGATCTTTCCTTTGTAGAAATTCTCCTTTGTACAACCTTTTCAAGAAATGTAACAGACTTTTGTATAAAAAAGTCTTTCTTCAAATGTCTATAGTTATTGACTTTGCTGTGAAGTGTTCTGTTCGAGTTCTGGTGCATGTAGTGTCTGGCGCATGGGCTTTCTGGTT
Organism: Iris pallida; assembly: GCA_029216955.1. Lineage (NCBI taxonomy): Eukaryota > Viridiplantae > Streptophyta > Magnoliopsida > Asparagales > Iridaceae > Iris > Iris pallida. The sequence continues at coordinate 550,374 of JANAVB010031420.1, forward strand.
GTGAAATTCCATGCTTCTACAAAACCCTCTTTGGAGTTCTGAACGACGTGTGTTTCTCATCGTTCGGGAACATCGTGATCTGGTTGTAGCCCGAATATCCATCCATGAAGGACATGCGTTCAAAGCTACAAGTGTTGTCGATCATCACGTCGGTGATCGGAAGTGGAAACTCGTCTTTCGGTAAAGTAGAGTTTAGGTCCCTAAAATTGATGCAGACTCGGATCTTCCCGTTCTTTTTTAGTAACGAGAACGATGTTGGCCATTCAGTTTGGGTGTTGCTTCTCGCAAAAAACCTACTTTCTATGAGTTTATCCACTTCTATATCGATGACGTCCAGGATGTTAGGACGGAAGCGTCGTTGTTGCTGCTTAATAAGCTTAGCGTTATGTAAGATGTTAAGCTTGTGCATTGCGACTTGTGGATCTAAGCCTGGCATATCTTCATAGCTCCAAGCGAAGACGTCGATGTATTCTTTGACAAGTTGAAATAGATATTCGCGATCTTTTCCTGCCAAGCTTTTGCTGATGAATATGGGTTTGGACGAAGATTCATCCCCCAGGTCGATCTACTCGACTTCATCTTCGATAGGGGTTCTCGTAGCTCGAAGCAAGATTCCTATTGTGCTCCTAAGCGTTGAGCCCAAGGTTCTTCCTCGAAGAACTCTACTATCTGATCACCATCATCTTCTTTTGGAGGGTGTACAGAAGTCATGTTGACTGACAACACCTTCCAAAAAATTGGGCCGATACTTGTGTCAGAATCCCAAGTCGAAGTTCAGAAGAGTGAGAGTGTGTAGCCTCATCCGCTTCTGTACTCTCTGGTTCGTTGGCAGCGTGACATAGCCTACCACCCGTCGAGTGCACTGGTAATAATCTTGTGGCTTCCCTTTTGGAACCGGGAGTCGTATAGGAAGGCGTCGGCCTCTGCCATAGTTTAGACCCTGGCTACTTTTTAAGTCATAACCCATTTTTTAGATGAGATATTTTGCTCGATCGGTGTACCGATATACTTGCATTCTACTGGTATCTGATTCTGGTTCGACTGGGGGGAGGTCCTGATGAGGCCCGACTTTGCCAAAGATGATAGGTTTCTCGTCCTAGTTCCGGGGCAAAACTATATAATAAACTCCTTGGTATGGGACGACCTGATTTACATGATTAACAGTCTTTATTTGTGTTTGTAATGACTATAAGGTATTGTCTAGAGTATAATGACATTCCATTATGGAAGACTAGAATAATTCAAAGACAACCTTTTATTGTTAAAATACAGGATCTTGTCCCAAGAAATTACATCATTGAGAGATGAGGAGTCAAGATTGGCGATTATATACTCCCCCAACTCCTCGTCGGTGAGAACCGGAGTAGCCTTCGGAGGTTTTTAGGATTTTGACCAAATTTTTGGCACCAGAGGGGTTGACATCTTGGAAGACGGTGTTTCTGGAGAGTTTCCCGGGAGTCTGATCCGTATTGGCTCCTGAGCCTGCCCTGGAAGAGATGCTGGGGTCGTCCCCTGTTGTCACGCCCCAGAACCAGAATACTGGAGAGCGGAGGACAGACACAGCCAGCTACGTATATAAAAGTGTAATCTACCTCGATATACGGTCACAACTGTCTAGATGTATGAGGGTTTATCTACATGTCATCAGTCTCTTATGGTCAAGAACAAGCCTAGTGTCTCAATCTCAAGCAAGTAATAATAGTTACAAGTTGTTAGACCATCAGATATTCAATAGTAAGGCATCCCATACATTTCATATACAGGTGATCATGAAGCTAGTTATACAAAATACGAGGACTAGTAAGAGTTTCAACAATACATGATCAATCCTAGGATTTATTAATCATGTTACAGCCCGTAGGCAGACAGTAAGTAAAGTATTCAACACGAGCTAACACTTGCTCGGCGGCTAAACGACTCAAAAGAATAATTTTACAATTAGAGTGGGAGAGCAAAATAAACCCACTCGTTGCCAGGATTTCTTATAGTGTTCACCATCTGGCTGGAAGGCGGAAAGATCCTCGGGTGCTGCTCCAAAATCTGGCCATACAAAACCAGCAAGGTCAGACCCCAGAAAGAGCAAGTACCACAAGGGAGGCTCACTTAAGAACTAAAACCAGCATATTAGCACATAAAGACATAATTGATAATAAAAGACATGGGTTAAGGAAATCAGGATGATAAACGATAAGGTAACTAAGGAACTATTTCGGTAACCAAGTTACAACCCGTAAACCAAATAATGACCGGGGTTGTAACCATTCACTTGAACAGAGCCTAGTCTCCACTTATTTATCGACATGAGTAAAGCATAACACTAATGTGCTAAAGTAATCATGAACTGGCAATGTCTAGACAAGACTAGACTAGACTCCATCCATCAATCACGGCCAAGCAACAAGTACGGTTTGAAACTTTAACTAACTATGGTTATCACAAGCCTAATTACTAACAAGATGCAATAAGATGTTCCAACATCCACAAGCCTGCAGACTTAATCCAGGTTATCCAGTTGTAAGTTGAGATAGTTGAACTAGGTGACTTGGGGGTGCAACACATTACAGTGTGCTGGAAATGTGCCCTACTCGACGGCAGGCTACAAGTCCAATTGAAGCACCCAGATAACGGGACTGCCTGTAGCTGGGAAATCTCTTTATGAACTACTTGATCAATCTAGTTATTAGCCTAGTCAGATTCAGTATGAATCCCGGACCATGGTAATCAGAAATCCATGTCCTAGGCATGATTCAAGATGAGACATGTAGCTTGTACAGGCACAATCAAGAGAATCAACCACGGTGTCAAGACAAGAGTTACTAGCAAGTTAGGGTAGCTGTCGCAACAGCATTCAAGATTATCATGTCATGTCAGGTTACTTGTTACTTGTCAAGATTGCTTGTCAGGAGTGCGCCTCGACGGGCCACTATCAAGATTATACATGTCATATCAAGTTTACTTGTTACTTGTCAAGAGTGCGCCAAGCCAGGTTGTGCGAAGCTAGGTCGTGCTAAGCTAGGTTGTGCATGCTAGGTTGCGCCAAGCTAGGTTGTGCCAAGCTAGGTTGTGCTAAGTCAGGTTGTGCACGCTAGGTTGCACCAAGCTAGGTTGTGCCAACTCAGGTTGTGCACGCTAGATTGCACCAAGCTTGGTCGTGCCAAGTCAGGTTATGCACGCTAGATTGCGCCAAGCTAGGTTGTGCCAAGTCAGGTTGTGCACGCTAGGTTGTACAAGCCAGGTTGTGCCAAGTCTGGTTGTGCACGATAGGTTGCGCCAAGCTAGGTTGTTCCAAGTCAGGTTGTGCACGCTAGGTTGCGCCAAGCAAGGTTGTGCCAAGTCCGGTTGTGCATGCTAGGTTGTGCAAGCTAGGTTGTGCCAAGTCAGGTTGTGCACGCTATGTTGTGCCAAGCTAGGTTCTACTAAGTCAGGTTGTGCACGCTAGGTTGCGCAAAGCTAGATTGTGCCAAGTCAGGTTATGCACGCTAGGTTGCGCCAAACTAGGTTGTGCCAAGTCAAGTTGTGCACGCTAGGTTGTGCAAGCCAGGTTGTGCACACTAAGTTGTGCCAGAACCCGTGCAACCTGATGGCGCGACACTAAAAAGTGTGCACAACTACTGTTCATCTTCTCTAACCAGCTTAAAAATGCTTGGTTGAACCCATGAACTTCAAAAGTCAATAACTTCCTCAAAATAAAACAAAATCTAACTTTTCAAAGATTAAAATTGGGTAGAACGAGATTTCCTATGACATGAAGCAACTAGTTTTTGAAAATATCAAGTTTTAGTAGATCAAAACCAAGAAGAATGAGAAAATATCAAAACTTAGATCTACAAAAATTCATCCATCAAAACAAAAAAAGACAAGTTCTAAGAGGCTTAGAATCAAGTAAGAAAGATAATGGAAAAGTAAAATTTGAGATCCATCATGTAGCAAGTTGCACTTGCCTAGGACTTGGTAGGCGGGAGGAGTAAATGAAGAAGTAAATGAAGAAGTGAATAAGGAGAGAGAAAAGGAGTTGGGTTATATATCAACCCTCTCCATCTCAAACCAAACCAAGCCAAGCCAAACCAATTCAAATTGAACCAAACCAAATCAAATAAACCAAGTCAAGATTAAACCAAGACTAGGCTAAGCAAGACAAGTCTAACAATGGTCCGACTGATAAATGTCAGAAATTCGTATATGTATACTGAAAATACGTATAACGCAAAACGGGAGTGACATCTGTCTCTTGACAACGAAGGAAGCCGACAATTGGGGTGGTTTTCCCTTGAGTCTTACTTTTAGAGGTGCCTCAGCTAGCGCCTCATGGACTGGTGCTTTTCCATGTAGCTTAACCAGGAGAGGTGCCGACACTTGGGGAGGTCTCCCTTGAGTCGTACCTTCAATAGAGCTTTAGTTGCTATTTCAACCAAGGAGGCTGGTGCCCTTCCACGTAGCTTAACTACGATAGGGGTTGATGCTTGGGGAGATTTTTCTTTGAGTTACACCTTTAAAGGGGCGTCGGTTGTCATTTCTACTTCCGTGTCGGCTTCTACTTTAGCTTCTACTTCGTCATCGGCATCGTTGGCTTCATCGTCCAAATGAATTGATTTATACAGATCAGAATCGGTGAAAAAGGCTTCAATCCCTCTGAAGGGATCGACATCAGCAAATTTTGTCCTGACTATGCCATTGATAGACACGTATTTCATGCACTGGTGGAGAGTAGATGGTACCACCATGTATTCATGTATCCATGGCTGTCCCAACAGGATGTTATAATTGACGTCCGTGTCTACGACATAGTAAGTCACCTCCGTCTGGAGCTCATCGATTTAAAATTTCAGCCGGATCTTACCTAGCGGTTCACTCTTGCTAGCATTGAAGTTGCTGATTGTAGTGTTGGATGTAGTCAGGAGATGCATCAGGATCCCTAATATTTAGAGCAGAGTTCGAGGGATAATGCTAAAGAAGACCCTTGGTCGATATGGATTCGATCCATCTTGATGGCATCGATGTACCCTATGTAATACAACGGTCTGTTATGTCAGTTGTTCTTGAGTAGTATGTCTTGTTGAGTGAACGTGATGTTGGGGATGATTTCCTCCACACTATGGCAGTGCAGACATGTTGTTGGATCTTCTTCAGATTGCTTGACCTGGCTGCTGAAAGACTCAGCATCCTTCAATACTTCGCATAGATCTTCCCAGGTATCTTTAGATAGTCGGAGGAGCTCAAATAGTGACGGATGGGCCGGAGTACTGGCGAGCTACGCTAGTATGTTGAAGTTGTAGGGCTTAATTATCCATGAAGCATTATCTCTTTGTAGAGGCCTATCAAAACGAGCCTCTTTCTGCTTCTGTTTGTCGACTGCTGGAGGTTGGGATGAACCTTCCCCTTGAGCGGCCGCAATAGTGATAGGAGGCGTCACTTCGACCGAAACTTCCTCTTGTTGAATGTTCTACTGTGAACATGTCTGTACATGAAGGGCTTCCTCGGGAGAGGAAGTAATTGTTGGCCCATTGGTCATGGTCAAACCTGATTTTAATAATTGATCAAACTCTGTCTCGATATAATTACAAGTCAACTCAGATGTTTACCTACGACGTTTTGGATACTGCTTAACAATGGATATCAAGAATGTTCAAGACTGAAGCCGTTTGCCATTCAGAATGTACTTCCTATTAAGCAATGTAATTTTTTATTTTATTGAGTCTAGGAATACATTGTACACCGAGTCGTACTAGAAAATAGGCTATCCTAACATGTTTTTCAAAACCATCCTATTCTCTTACAAATGACCTACATTTTTGAAAAATATTCTTTTTACAAAACGCTTCTGAAGGATTGTTCAAAAAGCCAAAAATTATTTTCTCCAAAAATGAACTGGCAGAACCCCAGGAGAACTCGGGCCGAGTTCGGCCAGAGTTCGGCCATTTGGAACGTTAGTGAACGTTGGGTTTTTGAACTTGGTCATCCTTCAGTTACGGTTTGTTACAAAGAGTTCTGTCCGAATTCTGCCCGAATTCTGTCAGAGTTCTGTCTTTGGAAAAGCTATAAATAGAGAAGCATTTCGATCATTTCAAATCACCAATTCACTTTCAATCTCTTCTCTTCGTGAGCTCACATTCTTCTAAATAGTTTTTAAAAGCTTTCATTTTCAAATCCCAAGCCAGTTACAATCCTCTAGTCGATTTGCCAGTGCGGTGTGGTCTAGAAGTTTCAATAGCGATTGTAATCAGAGGCTTGATAGAAGATTCAATTCTTCACAATTGAAGTTGGACGAGTTCTTCGTATCAAAGCTCGCGTCTGTAGAAGTTGCAAGGATTTCGTATGAAAACTTACGAAATTTTCCAATAATGGATTCAACTGGAAGCCAGAGTTCTTCCGACTGGACTAGTCCTCACTAGTGGAAAACCAGTATAAATCTCGGTGTTTGCGTTTGCCTTCTGATCACTTTTAAATTCTGTCATTTACTTTTGTGATTATTATTTTATCTGTGATCTAACTGCTAACAAGTTTTTAATTAGCAATATTCCGCTGCCTACTCTATTCACCCCCTTTAGAGTATTCTGCTTTATGATTTCATTCTTACAATTAGTATCAGAGTAGGCTTTCCATCTAGAGGTATTATATTCTGATCCCAATTGTTCCTATAATTGGTATCAGAGCGGATTATACAGGTAAAGTAAGGTAAAACAGCAGTTATATTCAATTTTATATAGATCACAGCTTTACACATGGCAACTATGAAATTCACAAGTGAAGGCCAAGCCACAGACAGACCTCCACTGTTTGACGGCACAAACTACACTTATTGGAAAACACGTATGAGTTTCTTTCTGAAATCTCTTGATTTTGACTTATGGTCTGTAGTTATTGATGGCTATAAAAAGCCATCTCGTATTAATGTTGATGGTGTTTTGGTTGAAAAACCCTATGACAAATATACAGAGGAAGAAAAGAAAAAGGCCAGTCTTGAAGCACGTGCTATTAACGCTTTATTTTGTGCTTTAGACAAAACTGAATTTAACAGGGTATCTATCTGCACAACTGCAAATGAAGTGTGGAAACTTCTTGAAGTCACACATGAGGGCACAACGCAAGTCAAAGAATCAAAGGTCTGCAGACTTACTCAAGAGTATAAGGCGTTCAAAATGAAGCCCAACGAAACAGCTACTCAGATGTTCGAGAGATTCTTGGATATTGTAAATCCATTGTCCTCCCTAGGCAAAGATTACAGTAACCATGAAAAGATTCACAAACTCCTACAAGCACTTACAAAGAACTGGATTCCGAAGGCTACTGCTATCATTAAAGGAAACGACCTCACTACCATGACACTTGAAGTACTCATGGGTAAGCTACTCACTCAAGAACTAGAGCTACAAGACTTTGAAGAGCCTGCACCAAAGGAGAAGACGATCACTTTCAAGGCTCAGAACAGAAGATCTGCTGAAGATGATTCAGACAATAGTGAATCTGATACTGAAGATCAAGCACTCCTTGCAATAAAATTCAAAAGATTCTTGAGATATGAGAAGAAGACAAAAGTGAACAATGGCGGCAACAGCTGGTATCAAGATGACGCTGTCTACTACGGCTGCAAGAAGAAAGGACACATGAAGAAGGACTGTCCTACAAACTCATCAACAAGCAAGAAGTGCAACAGATACGAGAAAGGAAACCGGAAGAGATCAACATCTCGGAAGTATGCCAACACCAGCATATGGCATGAAAGTGAAGCCAGCGACTCAGAAGATGAACAATCAAAAGACGTTGCAAATTTATGCTTTATGGCAACCGATCAGGTACTCTCTGAACCTATAGTTGATACATATGATGACTTTACCTTTGAGCAATTAGGAGAAGTCTTCAGTGAACTGTTAAGTGATTATAGGAAACTGCGTAGCAAATATCAGAACTCTAAGAAGGTACTCAAGGAGTACAAAGGTGAAATAGGAAGACTTACCGACCTACTAGCTGAGGTTAAAGATAATATTAGTGAGTCTGGTAAGCTTTCTTCTATTAAGCTCTTATTACATGAGACTACCAAGTCATCCGAAGAAAAAGACAAGGTTATTGACCAACTGAAAGAAGAACTTTTTAAAGAGAAGAAAAGTCTTCAAAGTGCACAAGTCAGAATGGAAGCACTAACTTCTGACTATACTAAGTTATATGACACTTCCAAAAGATTGAAAATTAGGTTAGAAAAATAGCCTGAGACTGTTGCTTCCTACCCTAACACATGTCACTTACCGAAAAATCAAAACATTCCCAAACCTAACACTGTCAGACCTAACCCTATCAAACCTTTGTCTAAAAAAGTTATGCCCAAACAAGATAATAGGTATGCTTTCTTCTATACTAGAAAACCTAAACCTACCAACCATGCACACCACTCAGCTTTCAACACTCAACATGCTAAATATCATTATTGTGGCCTCATTGGTCATATATCTTCTGCATGTAGAATCAGAAAGTTAGTAGATTTAAATATTTATGCATGGATACCGAAAATTAACCAGTCAGGACCCTACAAGAAATGGGTACTAAGAGTTTCATCCGTAAATTATTTTGTAGGTGGGATGCCCTTCACATGCTAGGAGCAAATGGATCCTCGACAGCGGTTGCTCACGACACATGATGGGTGACACTTCATTATTCATAACACTGTCGAAGAGGAATAAAGAAGGATACGTCTCCTTCGTCAACAATTAAAAAGGGTATATAATCGGTATTGGTGATATTGGTAAAGCTCCCTATCTAGTGATTAAAGATGTTTGTCTTGTTACTGAGTTAAAACATAATCTGCTCAGTATAAGCCATTTAGTTGATCACGGTTATGGTATTAACTTCGTAAAAGACAAATGTACTATTATTGATAGTTCAACTGGTAGTACTATATTTGAAGGTATTAGAGAAGACAATATATATGTTTTCTATTTGTTGGACGATACTAACATTTCAGGTAGATGTTTAATGGCTAAAAGCGATGAGAGTCATCTGTGGAATATGGGACTCGGTAATGCAAATATGGATACTATTTCCAGATTATCCACGAAGAAGCTAGTACGCGGTTTACCGGACATTACATTCAAGAAGGATTCGGTATGCAGTCAATATGAAAAGAACAAAGCTACTCGATCCACTTTCAAGTCAGTAAACGCTGTATGTACTACTAGACCTCTACAATTGCTACATATGGACTTATTTGGTCCTATCAAAGTTGCTAGCCTCAAAGGTAAGCTATATGCTTTTGCAATTGTAGATAATTATTCTAGATACACGTGGGTACATTTTCTGACACGCAAAAATGATGCATTATCGAAATTTGTCGCCTTTTGCAAGAAAGTACAAAATGAAAAAGGTTACATGATCACTCGTATTAGAAGCGATCATAGAGGCGAATTCGAGAATGCGGAGTTTGAACAATTTTGTGACACACACGATTTTGTGCACAAATTCTTCTGCCCTAGGACTCCACAACAAAATGGAGTTATGGAACGTAAGAACAGAACTTTATCCGAAATGGCCAGAGTAATGTTAAACCAGTTTAGTCTACCCAAGTATTTCTGGGCTGAAGCTGTCAATACAGCTTATTTTGTTCTCAATCGAGTTCTAATTCGACCCAAATCGAAGAAGACTCCATTTGAGTTATGGTTTGATAGAATTCCATCAGTTTTATATTTTAGAATATTTGGTTGTAAATGCTTTATTCTTAATACAAAAGATAATTTAGGAAAGTTTGACGAAAAGGCCGATGAAGGTATATTTTTAGGTTATGCGGGCAAAAGTAAAGGATACAGAGTCTTCAACAAAAGAACCATGATCATCGAAGAGTCAATCAATGTCACCTTTGATGAACTAAATCAAACGACAATCGATGACAATGACGAAGATCTCAATGTACCCAGCAAAGTACCAGCTGATCCTCCTAGAGAAGATCAAGGAACCAGCTACCTTCGGAGTCTGCCAAAAAGATTGAAGTTCACGGCTGATCATCCAAATGACTTGGTAATTGGTGAGATTACCAAGGGTGTAAGTACTCGCTCCTCTAATAAAGATATAGCTTCTTGTGTTGCTTTTGTCTCGCAGTTTGAACCCAAAAATATTGATGAAGCATATAGTGATAATTTTTGGATAGATGCTATGCAAGAGGAATTAAACCAATTCAAACGGAATCAAGTTTGGGAACTTGTTCCCAAGCCTATTGATCATCCGGTCATTGGCACCCGATGGGTATTCTGAAATAAACTGAATGAGAATGGTTTAGTGACTCATAATAAGGCTCAACTCGTAGCTCAAGGATACAATCAGGAAGAAGATATCGACTACGATGAGACTTATGCTCCAGTTGTGAGATTAGAATCCATTCGTATGTTATGTGCATTTGCATGTTTTCATAATTTTAAGTTATTTCAAATGGATGTCAAAAGCGCATTTTTAAATAGTTTTATAAAAGAAGAGGTTTATGTAGCTCAACTACCCGGTTTTACTGATTTCAAATTTCCTGAATATGTTTTCAATTTGAATAAAGCTTTATACAGTTTGAAACAAGCCCCTCGTGCTTGGTACGATCGTCTAAGCTCTTTTCTACTTGATAACGGTTTTTCAAAGGGAAAGGTTGACACTACTTTGTTTATAAAGTCTTTGAATAATAATATTTTTTGATTCAAGTCTATGTAGATGACATCATCTTTGGATCTACTGATGAATCTCTTTGTCAAGAATTTTCAAAGTGTATGCAGAATGAGTTTGAGATTAGCATGATGGGAGAGCTGAAGTTCTTTCTCGGACTGCAAATCAAACAAACCAATAATGGGACATTCATAAATCAAGCTAAGTACACAAAGGATCTACAAAAGAAGTTTGACATGGAAGCAGCAAAGCCACTTAGCACTCCAATGGCGACTTCAACCAAGCTTGATATTGATGAACAAGGCAAACTTGTCGACATACGTAAGTATCGAAGTATGATCGATAGCTTACTTTATTTAACTGCCAGTCGACCAGACATTATGTTTAGTATTTGCTTATGTGCACGTTTTTAAGCCAATCCTAAGGAATCACATCTGTGCGCAGTTAAGCGTATCTTTCGATACCTTAAAGGCACTTTTTCTGTCGGCTTATGGTATCCCAAAACCATGTTATTTGACCTAATCGGTTATTCTGATGCTGATTTTGCCGGATGCAAAGTAGATAGAAAAAGTACTAGTAGCACATGTCATTTCCTAGGTAAAGCTTTAGTCTCTTGGTTTAGTAAAAAGCAAAATTCTGTTGCATTATCAACAACATAGGCTGAGTATATCGCCGTAGGATGTTATTGTGCACAAATTTTATGGATGAAACAAACCTTAGAAGACTATGGATTACATTTTACACACATACCCATTTTCTGTGATAACACTAGTTCTATTAATTTGGCTAAGAATCCAGTATGTCATTCTCGTACTAAACATATCGAGATTCGACATCATTTTCTTAAAGATCATCAACAAAATGGAGATATAAACTTTGTATACATAGACACACAGAATCAATTAGCTAACATACTCATAAAACCTTTAGCGGAAGATCGTTTCAACTATTTACGTCGAGAATTAGGAATTTTAGATATCAATAATATTAATTAATTTTGTTTTATTAATTATTTATTCGATACTCATAAACTGTTTTCGAGACAAGCCTAAAAAGAGTCTGTCTGTCACCACGACTATGGTCGAAGCGAAGCGGTATTTAAGAGTTTTTCCGTAAACCTCCGTTATCTGGGACAATACTCCTACAGCTAATCTGAGACAGATGCTGAGTAAAGAATATTAATTTGTAAAATAATATTAATTATATTATTTTGAGATTTAAAATTACTAAACTTTGAATTAAGCATTTGAAACGAATTAATGAAAAAGAATGTGGCCTCATTTGAATTTATATATATATATATATATATATATATATATATATATATATATATATATATATATATATATATATATATATATATATATATATATATATAGCTAGGCAACCCTTGGCGAATTCGGCCCGAGTTCGGTCCGAATTCGGCCAGAGTTTGGCTGGGTATTTGTATATACCAGCACCAACCCGAGGCTTCCTTCTTCTTTATTCTTCCCCACATTCTCATAACAGCAGCTCCGCCCCTCCGAAGCCCTAGTTCTTCTCCATCATTGTTCTTCCAATCCTTGTGGAGTTTCTCGTCAAAACTTTGGATTCGTGCGGAGATCGTCATCCTCTACAACATATCCAATTCTTGGAAGGTATAATCCCTTCTTTCCTCCACTTTTTAAAACTTAGGATTTGTAGAAAAATTTTGGGAAAGAATGCCTAAGTTCAATCCCTTCAAGAGGAAGAAGACCAATGCCAGTGAAGAGGCATCGTCTTCAGATCCGCAAACGGATTGCCTCTTTTCTCCGGTCCAATCGGACGATGGTGCGTCGGATGAGTTTTATTTTAAAACTTCCGATCAAGCATTATTGTGGTACGTCTATTTTATCATGCATACTATTTGTACCGGGTCGCCGGTTAAGTGGACTGTCTTTCCGGATCACCGCCCTTATTTTGAGGCATTAGGGTTACAATATTTTGTCACCTTACAATTCCCCATTGCTACTAATGCCATTAGATTATTCTATTGTAATTTCGTGTTAAACACTTTTACAGCGAGGACACGTGTCGGAGGAATTGATATCGAATTCACTGATAAAACGTTAGCGAAAATCCTTGGTATCCCAAACGAAGATGCACCGTTCGATGACATCACTGATTTTGATTTCCCCGATGGCACGACACTCGTTAGTTTCAAGAATGAACTTTGTGCGCCCGCACGCGTTCTTCCTGGAAAGTTCAAGGCTAATAACTTGAACTTGTTTAACTACGAATTACATCGCATCATCTATTCCATATTACTTCCAAAATCCACTTCCAAAGATGATATCACTGCACTTGAGCTTTCTGCTCTTTATCATATTCTTAAGGGGATTCCTTTTTCTGCCCCTAAGACTATCATTCAGATGATGGGTAGATGTCGAGGGAGAGACCGCAACCTATCTTATGCGATGCTTATTCCTCGTATTTTTCAGAGATTTGATATTGATTTATCTACTTGTGCTGTCGACCCCGAGCCCAAGTTTCTAAAACTCTCTCGTCGTAGCATTGCATCTGTTCCTCCACCCACAACACATGTTCCTCCTCATTCTTACCCTATGACATTTGAGGGTATCCATCAGCACTTATCAGATCTGCAGTCTTTTTATGTTGAGACCTCTAGGGAACACGAGTTCCGTAATGTGACTCGGTTCCAGGCGATTGCCAACTCCTTTTTCGATCTGAGGTTTGCGCAGACGGGTCATTCTGCTAGCTCTCTGCCTAGAGACCCTTCTGTTTTTGGCTACCACATTGACGACGAGGCGGTTCACTCTCTGTTCCAGCCAGAGAACGCCTATGATTGGTATCGTACCGCTGGCGCCACTCCTCGCACTTCTGGCACTGGTACTTCTAGAGCTGGTCCTTCTGGACATGCTGAAGCTGCAGCTGATGTTGATGATGATGATGATGAGTTTTGAGATGTTAGATTATTGAGACTGTTACTTTTGTCTCATGTTTACTTGGAAATGCTCCGACATTCCAAGATTATATCAGTACTCTTTTTTTAGCACTTTTTCAATTATGTGACTATTCATGGACATGGTTTTTTATTATGCCTCAGTTTTGGCATTTTAGTCTATTATTCAGCACTTTATATATTTCAGTATTATGGTAGCACTATCTATCTTTTGCTGCTTCAAAATTTCTCAAATACTGCCTGTGACAAATACATGCCTGTGTTGTGTTCTCTAGACTATCTGTTTTCTTTTACTGTTTATACCATGCCTGTAAAGATTATTCCTATATTTTTTATTGTGTTTCTTCACTGTTTGTTACTTATGCATTGATTGTGGGGGAGCTTTCTCTTTTGCAATTATTTTGCTAAGTGACAACGGGGGGGGGGGGGGGGGGGGGGGGAAATAAGGATCTAACATTTTTGTGAATACAGGTTATGAACAATTTTATTTTGGTTACTATTTTGAATTGGTTCCAAGCTTAGATGTTATATCGGCAAGGTTTGTCAATTATCAAAATGGGGGAGATTGTTGGCCCATTGGTCATGGTCAAACATGATTTTAATAATTGATCAAACTCTGTCTCGATATAATTACAAGTCAATTCAGATGTTTACCTACGATGTTTTGGATACTGCTCAACAATGGATATCAACAATGTTCAAGACTGAAGCCGTTTGCTATTCAGAATGTACTTCCTGTTAAGCAATGTAATTTTTCATCTTATTGAGTCTAGGAATACATTATACACCGAGTCGTACTGGCAAATAGGCTATCCTAAAATGTTTTTCAAAACCATCCTATTGTCTTACAAATGACCTACATTTTTGAAAAACATTCTTTTTACATAACGCTTCTGAAGGATTGTTCAAAAAACCAAAATTTATTTTCTCCAAAAATGAATTGGCAGAACCCAGGAGAACTCGGGCCGAGTTTGGCCATTTGGAACGTTAGTGAACGTTAGATTTTTGAATTTGGTCATCCTTCAGTTACGGTTTGTTACAAAGAGTTCTGTCCGAATTCTATCCGAATTCTGTCAGAGTTTTGTCTTTGGAAAAGCTATAAATAGAGAAGCATTTCGATCATTTCAAATCACCAATTCACTTTCAATCTCTTCTCTTCGTGAGCTCACATTCTTCTAAATAGTTTTTAAAAGCTTTTATTTTCAAATCCCAAGCCAGTTACAATCCTCTAGTCGATTTGCCAGTGCGGTGTGGTCTAGAAGTTTCAAGAGCGATTGTAATCAGAGGCTTGATAGAAGATTCAACTCTTCACAATTGAAGTTGAACGAGTTCTTCGTATCAAAGCTCGCGTCTGTAGAAGTTGTAAGGACTTCGTATGAAAACTTGCGGGATTTTCCAATAGTGGATTCAACTGGAAGCTAGAGTTCTTCCGACTGGACTAGTCCTCACAAGAGGGAAATCGGTATAAATCTCGGTGTTTGTGTTTGTCTTCTGATCACTTTTAAATTCTGTCATTTGCTTTTGTGATTATTATTTTATCTATGATCTAACTGCTAACAAGTTTTTAATTAGCAATATTCCGCTGCCTACTCTACTCACCCCCCTCTAGACTATTCTGCTTTACGATTTCGTTCCTACAATAACCATTCGACAAGACTTGGTTTTCTTGCCTTTGGTTTTGGAGGTAGGACGTTGTAGAAGCATGGAAAAGAACAAAGAAAAGCCCATGCGGCTCCAACACAAGGATCCTTATGCGGCTCGGAAATCTGATAGAAACTCATGCAGTTCAAAGTCCTCTAGTGCCTCATGCGGCTCGGATAGTTCTATGCGGCTCAGAAAATAGCCATGTGGCCCGAAACAGTTCTCTTTTACAGCTGGCCATAGCAATTGCCGCATTCAATTCCCGGACGGCAGTTCTGACAACTGACAGCTCTGACATAAAGTCGCATTAATGGCTCTGGCATGATGGCGTGTTCCTAGGGAAAAGGAGAAAATCTTTTGTAGCTGACATAATCCACCAACTCCAAAGTTCCCTATGCGGCTGTAACACCTATGCGGCTGCAACACCTATGCGACTGCCACCCTTATGCAACTGTCATTCCCATGCGGCTACCCGTTTCATACGGCTGCCCATTTCATGCGGCTGCCCGCTTCATGTGGCTGTCCGCTTCATGCGGCCGTCCGCTGCATACGGCTGCCCGCTTCATACGGCTGTCCGCTTCGTGCGGCCGCCCGCTTCATGCGGCTACTACCTTCACGTGACCGCTAGCTTCATACGACTAGGATTGTGGGGGGGGGCACCCGTATGTGGATCACTAAGAGAACGCGTTCATGCGGCTCCGTCAAGACACCCTACTCATGACAAGTTGAGACACGTGGCTGTCTTATCTCCTCGTGGCTATGGATGCTCGTAAATCCCGACAACCAGATTTAGTACAATCACCATTATTACTCAAATTAAATCAGATTTGTTGTAATTAAAGCAAATTAAACACGTGGCAGGAGATCCGAGCTTCCAAAGATTTATGATAATCAGCATTAATTGACCATACAGATTTGGCGCAATCAAGAGTCAATGGCCCAGATGTAATACAATCACAATTAATGGCCCAGATGATTGGCTGCCGACTTTTTAAGGGACAATCATTGCAAACCCTAATGATCGCATCCCAATCGTATAAATAGCAAGGTGCCATTCCCTTGTAAAAGATCTCCGATCCCCGATCCAAAACCAAAAAAAAATATAGCAAGGTGCCATTCCCTTACGAAAGAGATCCTCTCCACCCGGCTGGACACACAATGAGACAAAGGCGCGCACAAAAGAGTCTTTCCATCTTGAGATCAGTTCTTCACCGGAGCCAAAGCTACGTCTGATCGTCCAAGGAGTAAGGCAGAGCGGCCGTCGCTTTCCCGAGCCTCTATCGTCACCCCCCAGAATCAAAAATTAACAATCGTACTTAGACTGCTGTACCTAGGTTTTTGTCCATAAGCTTTCTTTGTACGAGCAAGTTTTTATTGTGAGTTTAAGTTCAGTCCTCCTATATAATTGTTCTGTACTTTTACAATCAATGGCAAACACGATGGAGACTCTGCTGGGGATCAAGTCATGTATGATCATACCTCTAAACTTTGCTCCTAAAAGGGCTTCCTCCTTATGATCTAATACCCGCACTTTCAGTACACAAAAAGGGTAACAGATCCACAGATTTTCCGAAACAACCACGTCGATGTTACCTCTGAGTTATTTCCCTTCCATCAAAAACAAACCGCCCCTCACATAGAACCTCCATGTCCTCATTACCTCTGAGTTGTTCATGCAGCCCACTCCTGCCATGACCTCATTACCTCTGAGTGGGAAGGCTACATCGAAGAAACCCTCATATTTGCCATGTCCTTATTACTTCTCTCTCGACCTATTATCCGTACCAAAAAAACCCAGGGTACGCCAAGGATAATAGGCCCACAAATGTCCTCTGTTGACCACAAATGTCCTCTGTTGACCATAAATGTCCACTGTTGACCATAAATGCTGTACTAAGTTTCCTAGTACATGCCCCTCACTTCTCATCATGCCCCAAGGGGCCCAGCTGCCCCATGGCATTCTCTCTCCCGATACCAGGAACGTTCATAGCCACCTTACTGTGGAATTGTTCAAAGTATCCCCATCAACTTGTTACCTATACCTAAAACCAAGGTATGCCCAGGGTAACAAGTCCACAAACGCCTCCCCAAGGGGGCAAATACCATAACACCACAAACACAATAAGCAGTACAAATAAAGGGTAGAATAAATCATACTCCTTTTTTGGAAGGCGAATGTACTACATGTTCTAGGGACCACGTACAACTTAAGAAAGGAAAAGAACGAAAAAAAAATGAAAAAAGCCGACTATTGTTCGGTGATACATAGTGCCCTATGACGGTCCCTCAACAAGGCAGCCGACCGCTCAAACCTCTGTTTGGCCCGACGTTCAGCCTCCTGAGTCAGCAGCGCTACATCTTCCAAGGGCGCGTGAGCCTGCCAGCCCTCCTCAAACTTCTTCAGAGCACGTTCCTGGTTGGCAGAAGCTTTGGAAATCCTTTCAGCATCCTGAATAATCAGCTCTTTGTCCGCACGAGAAGCTTCAAGCTCAGACTCCAAGAAGGCCAACTTCTTCTGGAGTTCGAGAATCTGCTCCCTTGTATCAATTACTCCCTGGGAGGCGGCCGCTTCCCGAGCCCTGCAAACCTCGCTCCGGTGGCTCAGGTGGTCGTACAAGAGAGACAGGTCGCCAAGGTCTTTTATTATAACCGGCTTAGACGTATCCCGCGCGAGCCTTATCTTCTCCAAGGCGGTGGTGAGGAACCCCCGCTCCTGTCCAATTGCTGCGGATAGATCAGCTTGTCGCAACACTTGAAATTGGGCCACAATCTGATCAGCCTCCAACAGTTTGGGCTCCAGAAGCGCGGCTATCCCTGTCCCGCCAGAAAGGGTTTTGAGAATGTCAATTTGTCCTTGGGCGCATTGTCGGGACAAGACGAAAGGAGTTCCCCGCTCCACAGCTGCTTCTACTCCTCTCTTCAAATGGCGGTAGAAACTGTCAACCATATCCTGCGACGCCTCATCCAGAACTTCTGTAGAGGACGGTGTCAAAGGAAGTGTGGCTGGCAGTGTCGAAGAAGACGCAACAGAACTTGCCGCCCCTGCCACAAAGAAAATAAATTCTGAGCGAAAGGACGCTTGAACAGCGACCAATTCTTTCTCCGCGGCCCGAACAATCTGGATACTCGATAAAGCTGAGAGGTCAACCCCCAAAGTCATACGAACAGAGGAAGATGTAGGGACAATTACTCCCTGTCCAGGCTGTACCGCCATATGGCTTCCCGAACTCGATCCGGCGGGAGGCCCCTCAAGATAAGTCGGAAGAGGAGGGGGCACGTTCCCCTCCACCAGATCCCCTTTGGCAGAGCCTGCCATAACAATATCCGTCGTCGGTTCTGAAGAGGCAGGACCTGTATGCCCAGAGCAACCATCAATCAGTTTAACACGAAGGATGTGATGATAGAGCGAATGGGCCTCCTCATTAGTTAAAATTTGGCTTATCTTACCAGGAGAGGGTTATGGAGACTGAGGTTCGCTCGTAGCTGCCATGGTCTCCTCACCAGCAACCTCTAAGTCAAGCTCAGCTGGTTCTTCTATCCCAACCACCCCGAAAAGGGATACAACTGGTTCAGCGTCACCCTGCTGAAATTCATCTATCTCAGGGACATGTGCAGCAGAGCCCCCGCTACCATGGGTTGAGTCCTTAGTAAGGTGGGACTCCTCGGCCGCCTCCGGAAGAACCCCGACAGAAATGATAGCGGTACACATGTCACTGACCAAAGTGGTCAGGGCCGGGCCGACCTCAGCGGCCGGTTCTCCAGAAACCAACTCCTCTGACGCCTACAAGAGCAAAGAAAAATGATTAGGCCATAGCACAGGAAAATGAAGGAGAAGACAATTATAATTCGAGTCACCTCAGAAACAGCGTCAACATCCTTGATAAGTAGCCGATAGGATCTAACAGCAGCCCGTTTTATGGAATAAGTCATGCCGATATCAGCAGACTCACTCATACTTCGCTTACGCGAAGGACCAGGCACATCAGGCGGCTGATCCGCTACCGCTTCATCGAACGTAATGGGCGATTGATCCGCCGCCACCTCGTCTAGAGGAGAAAGAGAATCATCGGCACCCTGCTCGCCATCTTCTTCATCCGTAGTGGTAGACTCCAAGTCTGGCACAGGAATAGTGTTCGCCCTCTGTTTCCTCATTTTCGACCCCTGGGGCTTCTCTGCCAAACCGGTACCAACAATAAAATTGGTACAGGGGTCAAAGTTAACAGGAAACCTGCTCGCAGTGACGTGGTAGAGAGCCGCTAAATACAAAATCTTCCCTTGCATCTCAGCGTCAGGGACCGAGAAACTAGCACGGGTATGAGAAATATTATAGTAAAGCCAGGCCCTGATGCCATCCAGAACGCTACCTTCAAAGCTCAGGCAAGAACTGGGACTCTCTAGGAACAACTGGCTATACCCAAACTGGCGGGAGAACCGACTGGGCAAGTAAGGTTCCAGGTAGACGGTATTGCGGTTGCGATATACTAAGTACGAGGAACGAATATTACGCAACCAAAGAAGCATCCTCCCAAGTATGAGGAGAGGAGGCCCGACACCGTCAACATGTGCACTCCCTACCTCCTCAACAGAAAAATGGGGAACAGACACGAAGAAGTTATATCAATCCACCCTCGCCAGTGCCCTCCGACAGGCGGGCATAGAGTTGTACTCCCAGGACATCCGGCGGTACTGGAAGATAAAAGCATCATCGTCAGTTACACCATCTTCTGGGCCAGGTCTCATCAAAGACCGCCGATGCATTAATAGCCACCCCATCAAATAGTGGTAGGCCAAATCGATTCGTTCAAAGTTCATCGCCGTGTCACGTGCAATAACCTTGGACAAAAAAGTACGGAGGCCACGACGTATACTGCACACCATGGCTGAAAGAAGGGCCAGTATGACCCCGAAGGCCAGCTTCACGGCAGGAAGGATAAAATTTTGGCTGATCCTCTCAATGGAACCAACTCCTCCGGAGACCTCGTAATTCCGTAGCCATACCATCAGGAACCCTGCCAGGATTGCCTTCTCTGACAGCGACTGAGTATCCTGATAAAAATAATCAAAGTAATTAGTTTAACTCCCAAACGTGTCGCTCAAGGCCCTCGATTTCTTAGCAGTTAACACCAGATCCTGTACTTGCTCTCGGGTCAGAGGATTCCGGGGAGTAACCCGACCTGAGGCACCTTGCTGAAAAAGGTAGGAGAGCCAAGCCCTGGTATGCGGGAGGTTCCCTTCTGAGCTACTATCCTTCTTGGTTGTCTGTTGACAGTAACTGTGGTGACACAGTAAATCCTGATAGACAACAACGAAACACGGATGTCGTTGCTCCAAATCTTCAAAATCTTCGTTCGTTGGAGTATATACTTCAAACACATTATTGCCCCAGGACAGCCTGGAGACTGCGTGCATCTCATGAAGAGCAAGACCAATCTTGCCTCCAGGTGCAAAGAAAGTCCCCGTCCGCCGGTTGTACATCTCCAAGAGAGCCATGAACAACTCCTTGTTGATAGGCAGTCCGTGACATGTGCCCCGGATGGCGTAGTAGAGACCAACCTCACGCAGGAAAGTCCTATATTCTCGTAAAATCTACCCGGTCAAATTGACCCATGAAGGGATGAGGCGTATCCAGTTCAAAAGCGAGAGCCAGCCAATCGGATAAGACCCATTTCGAGCAAGTTGATTCAGAAAAGTGTCGGCTTGAGAGAATGATAAATTGGGACCTTGCGCATTTAAAAAGGGACCCGGGGCTAGCCCCATTATGTGGCTGCTGACTGGTTTCCTGACCGCGTACGCTGATCTAATATGCTTATTGTAGTAGATGTTTCGCACGATCATGCCCAACCGACTCGGGGTCAAGGATTCCTGCATCCTCCTGTCCACCGGTAACATATTGAACCACGCCAATGGGAAATGATGTTCCATTTGGAGGATATGGATCGCCCTTCCAGCAGAAATAAAATTCTAACTCTCAGATATATCCAATACCCGGGAGTTCTTTACAGTCAGGGCGTCCCCGAAGAAGAATGTCGGCTTCAGGTACTTTCCTTCCAATTGCCCTGAGTTCAGCATGGCACAGAGAAAGCGAAAGGGCTGATTCTTGATAAGATTCAGCCTCTTCTCAGGCTCATTCTGAGGCAGTTGCTCCACCACCTACCGGACTAGATGGTCAAATCGAACTCCTATAGCAAATTGCGTCTGACCCACCAGGGGTTCTCCTGCAGCATTGACTAGCAGATTTACTGAAAAGAGACAAAAGAAACAAAGTCAGGAGATGGCCAGAAATTCAGAGTTCGTGCGGCCCTGATTAAACGAGTTCTTATACGGCTCAATTTTTACAGAGCACATGTGGCTTAGTTTAGATGAGTCTTTATGCGGCACATTGTTTTTCTTTTATACAAAGTTCATGCGGCTCGACAAGTCCTCATGCGGCTTTGTTTAAGTGGGTTCATATGCGGTTCTGATTTGTGGACCGCTATGCGGCTCAGTCCATTAGGAGCTCGTGCAATTTTGTTCAGAGGGGCTTCATACGGTTCAGTTCTCAAGGCGTTTATCCGGCTCAGACGCTCTTGCGCGGCTCAAACATAAGGTATACCTCATGCGGCTTGGATATGAGAAGTTCATGCGGCCCATACAATATATGCGGCTTCATAATGATGAAGAATGTATTGAATGCTGAGAGAAAGAGGGCTTGTGCATAAAAAACATGCAACAGAGCCGTTGTTTTAGGGTTTGAAATATTCGATCTTCCACGTAGTCCTTACCCTGAATGGTAGGGTGGACGTCAGGATGGACTGGAGGCGCTACAGTCGGCGAGGGAGCCACCACCTTCTTCCATTTCGCTACAGTAGAGGCCTTGGAAGCTTTCGAAGTTTTGGAAGCTTTGGGGGCCATTGTCAGTCGACGAGCGGAGAAGGAAGATGGAGACAGAAATCTAGGACAAGAAGAGTAGAGAAAGTAAAGAATTCTCTCCGTCCTAACACGCGTCTATTTATAGACAAAAGGAAGGGGGCTCACAAACCAGCGGACGCTTCGATCCGCGAGCAGCATAAAAGAATGAACCGACTCTTCGGGCATCGAGTCAATCTGGTCATTTAAAACCAACTCTTGGGATCCTGTCCCAAAAGGCGGCTTCAAAATTAGAGACAAATAAAAGGCAATCAATACAAATAAATGATTTGCACACGTGGCAGGGAGTCTACGCGGCCAGACAACCCAAGCGGCTAGACAGTCTATGCGGCCAGAAATGACCCATACGGCTAAGAAGACCTTGCGGCTAGAAACACCCTATGCAGCCAGAAGAGCTTATGTATAGCCTTGCTACTTATTCATAGTATTTCAATTTTGGAAACTGAAAACTTTGAAGGGGGTCTTGTATAAGCATAGAAAAGAACAAAGAAAAGCCAATGCGTCTCCAACAAAAGGATCCTTATGCGGCTCAGAAATTCGATAGAAACTCATGCGGTTTAAAGTCCTCTAGAGCCTCGCGGCTCGGATAGTTCTATGCGGCTCAGAAAATAGCCACGTGGCCCGAAACAGTTCTCTCTTACAGGTGGCCATAGCAATTGCCGCATTCAATTTCCAGACGGCAGTTCTGACAACTGACAGCTGTTACATAAAGTCGCATTAATGGCTCTTGCATGATGGCGTGTTCCTAGGAAAAAGGAGAAAATCTTTTGTAGCTGACATAATCCACCAACTCCAAAGTTTCCTATGCTGCTGTAACACCTATGCGGCTGCAACACCTATGCGGCTGCCACCCTTATGCAGCTGTCATCCCCATGCGGCTACCCGTTTTATATGGCTGCCCACTTCATGTCGCTGTCCGTTTCATGCGGCCGTCCGCTTCATACGGCTGCCCGCTTCATGCGGCTGTCCGCTTCATGCGGCCGCCCGCTTCATGCGGCTACTACCTTCACATGACCGCTAGCTTTATGCGGCTAGGATCGTGGAAGGGCCACCCGTATGCGGATCACTTAGAGAACGCGTTCATGTGGCTCCGTCAAGACACCCCACTCATGACAAGTTGAGATACGTGGCTGTCTTATCCCCTCGTGGCTATGGCTGCTCGCAAATCCTAATAACCAAATTTAGTGCAATTACCATTATTACTCAAATCAAATCAGATTTGTTGTAAATAAAGCAAATTGAACACGTGACAGAAGATCCGATCTTCCAAAGATTTATGATAATCAGCATTAATTAAACATACAAATTTGGCGCAATCAAGAGTCAATAGCCCAGATGTAATGCAATCATAATTAATGGCCCAGATGATTGGCTGCCGACTTTTCAAGGGACAATCATTACAAACCTTAATGATCGCATCCTAATCCTATAAATAGCAAGGTGCCATTCTCTTGTAAAAGATCTCCGATCCCCGATCCAAAACTAGAAAAAAATATAGCAAGGTGACATTCCCTTGCGAAAGAGATCCTCTCCACCCGGCTGGACACACAAAGAGATAAAGGCACGCACAGAAGAGTATTCCCATCTTGAGAGCAGTTCTTTACCGGAGTCAAAGCTACGTCTGATCGTCCAAGGAGTAAGGCAGAGCGGCCGTCGCTTTCCCGAGCCTCTATCGTCATCCCCAGAATCAAAAAATAAACATTCGTACTTAGACTGATGTACCTAGGTTTTCGTCCCTAGGCTTTCTTTGTACGAGCGAGTTTGTATTGTGAGTTTAAGTTCAATCCTCCTATATAATTGTTCTATACTTTTACAATCAATGGCAAACAGACGTACCTCCGGTTGAGTCAATTCTGGAGCTTGATCTGGGTAAACCCACATGATCTCTCCTCGGGATATCGTGAATAGTACTAGCCCACTCATATTGTCACGAGCTGGTGAAAGGTTGATTACTTCCATTGTCGCCTTAGGGATGGCGATGAAGTCATCTTGAGCTTCAGTTGGTGGTAGGGTTCCAAACTAGAGAGATACCATGTTTATCGAGACTGTCTTCTCCTCATAGTCGAGTGAAAGGACATTCGCATTGATTATGCATTGTATGTAGTTCTTCAGGATGTTGTAGTCTCGGGTCGGGTGCCCGACGAACTGATGGTAGTAATAGTACCTTGGGTCGCCTACCCTGTCCACCTCATCGGGGCGCTTTGGATCAGGAAACTTGATCTTGTCACCTTGCTTCAGTATCTCAAAGAGATGCAAGGTGTCGTTGTCATTAAAGGAGTAGACCTCCTTCTACATTGGTGTGGTCGATGGCTTACGGACAGGGTCGAGCGTACCTTTCGAGGCATTCACTGCCAGTGCCTGTATACTTTTTGGCTTACGCCTATTATTGTTGTTGTTGGCTGCACGCTTCCCCTTATCTTTAAAAGAGGGGAAGCTAACACCTATAAGACGTGCATCTTGAGCTTTCATTTTAACAGCTTCGGTGCCGATAATGAACGCGATCCAATCTGTATATTGGATGGAGTCAACATCGAGTTTGATAGCCGGTATCATATTCTTCTGGCAGTAGTCCATTAGTACGGACTCAAGGATACTAGAAGGTAACCTCAGACACGCTTTTCGAAAGCATTCAATGAAGGCTCGAACTGTCTATTTTTCCTTCTGGGTTATCTCCATGAGGCAAGATATGGTCATGTCCTTTCTGCTGTCATAAAATTGGGAGAGGAAGAGACACTTCAGATCCTCGAAGGAAGAGATAGAATTATCCGGGAGGCTACTGTACCGGTCGTAGGCTACCCTTTTAGCTCCATGATAAATAGGCTTATGAGTAGGGCATCCTCTTTGGGTAGTTGCTCTATCATGGCGTAAAAGTAGGTCAGGTATTGGCGGGGGACTCCTTCCCATCAAATGGTATCAATGATTGTGGTTTGTACTTGGAAGGATAAACCACATTATTCCATTCAGAAGGATAGGGTTGCCGAATCCCGAGCTTCTGTCGTTCCTCTTGTTTATTCTTACCTCTAAATGGTCGTACAAGTCCCTCACTATCTCGAACAATTCTTCCGTAGAGTTAGAAGCAGGTGATTGAGACAAGGAACGATGTTCATCTCTTGAGGTGGCTGATACTCGGGGCAGAGTGTGATAGACCATCCCCGAAGATACCTGCTGAAGGGGTTTATTTGATTCTCCATTAGCCCCAGGATTGGGACTGGTAGATATAGGGGCCCCTGTTGATGGCTGGGCTGTCAGGGTACTCCAGATCTCAAATATGACCTGAGCTAAAGACTGTATGGTGGTGGAGAGGGTTTTAAGGCCATCTTCAAGGTTGTTCATGTGCCGTACGAGATCTGAAGCTGAAGTGTCTACCTCATCTTCGTCGCCATCCCCTGCCATATATGTAGGCATGACATGGGCCGAAGTGGATGGATTGGTCGACGTCTCACTTTCAGCCTCGCTTTCTTATGGAAAGGGTGGCATATGTGCTTCTTCTTCTGATCCCTCAACCTGGCTACCCTCTAGTCATCTCGGTGTCAGTTTCTTGATGGGTACCCTTATCCTCGAACGAAGGGTTGTTGCCGACGGTCGGGGTTTGATCACCCCAAGCTTGCGCCATTGATGCCGCTTTCATCCTTAACCGAGTACTCTGGAATACCCCGATTGACGGGACTATCGCTTTTTCCCCTTTGGTCGGCCCTTCTCTGAGCCCGCCGAGGCTGGAGGGTTGGAGGTGTTTACTTTTCTGCCGGGTGCAGAAGAGTTTGAGATGACATGGCATGAGGCGACCAAGGGTTTCTTCTCGTCATCAATTGGTAGCATCTTTCCGAGGTGACATCGGACAGATGCGGTTGGTTGCAGTCACTGAAATACAGACTGTCTTGGTAGGGCGACCGCTATTTTGCAGCAATAGCACTTGATGGTTACCGTAGCACAAGTGTGCCCCACGAGGGGTATATTATGCATAGAGTTCATCTCTCCCGATTTACGTCTGTAAGTGATCACATTACGCAAATATTGTGAGGAGAGTTTTACATTTATACCCCTTTCAGGCGCATGGCAGGGCCAAGCGTCGGGGTGGTCATGTGAATGTTGCGCCCTCTGATCTAGTTCCAGCGTATGAGATGCGCACAGATCACTGGTAGGAGTGCAACATGTATTACGAATCAAACCTACTTCATGCGCACAGCCCACGTGGGCGTATGGGTTCAGAGTCGCAAGGTTTCCCTCTGACTTGGTTCAAGCGCATGAATGCACCCAAGTGGGAGAGGACTTTAAGAGTTGAGTTATTGATGGTGCCGAAGCACCCGAGTCAACTCTGTACAGCTTTCTATCAGCTGTACGCATTGTTGGACCACTGTTGGCATAGCACATTGATGGCGCATAGCCTGTGCTACCTTGGACTTCTTTGTACTAGCTCGCGAAGGCGTATAGTACTCATAATCTAATTTTTCCTTGCCATGATAGTGAATGATTCTATCAAAGACATAAGTCTTCTCCTGTCCATCAGAGCTCACGCTCGGGAGAGCGGCTGTACCCTAGTTTCGTCGATGCATCTTCTTCGACTGGGAAGAAGAAGGTTGGAAGCTGTAGTAAGCACTGTGCTTTCTTAGCAGATGCGATGTACTAGTAGAAACATTTTGCTTGCTTGAATATCAGCATAAAGTATTGGTTGCACCAATGTAGCTTCTTTATTTGTGGTGCTTGATGCGTCGTCTTTGCGCACCCAGACTCGGTGGGTCTTCTTCGGCTTTGGCAACCGCTTCTAAGGACTCACGCTGCCTTCAGAGATAAACTCCTCATACGCTTGTTGATCGAAGCATACCACAAGCGTCTTGTGGAAGGAGCTGAGCTTATTGTCTCCAGACTGCGATACGACCTTCTCATTGGAAGAGAAAGTGGTCCCCAGCAGAGTCACTAGCTTATTTGCCATTAAAAAGTTGTAGAGTAAACTTTTATATTTAATCACAAATATAATAGAGTACAATATTGGATCTCATTGGAATCCTATGAGTACACTTTTATTTTTATCTGAAAACCGTATTGATGGAGCGAGTGGTAAATCTTTGACTTTGTTGACGATCTGATAACGATCTTGAATACTCTGAATGTCTGAGTTTCTCTGGAACGGGAAGGGACTTGAAGAGGATTGTAATTCTTGCAAGTGCCCTAGATTCTGAAATGGTTGAAGTCATGAAGTTCTGAACTCTTGAACTAAGGAATGATCCTTTTATTTATAGGCTACTTATGTGCATATGGAGATTTTGCACATGGGGATGTTTCTGACTTTATTGGGCGCATGGATGCTGCGCTGGGGAGCTGGAACTAAATCTGTTTGAACTGCACCATTAGGTTGTGGAGGAGCTGACACGTGACAGTTGTTGAGATTTGGTTGTTGCTAAGATCTTGGGTAATTGGCACCCATCCGTTGGCAGAACTGAATCAATGACAAGTGGCACATGTCCATTGCTCAAAGATCTCTGATCTGTTGTGGGTTGATCTATTTGGATGCGCCTGGGATCTGGCACATGAAGAGACTTGGCCTCTGACAAGTGCAAGTCTGGGTGCATGGCTGCAGGGGCATATGCAAGTGATCAGTTGGCTATGTGACAGAATGAAGCCGTAATCGACAAAAGAGTGATGATTGTATCTCTTCGTCTTCTACAAAAGTTGACTGCTCATACTTCGAGACACGTGTTACTGTCATTTTAGTCACTTTAGCATTAAATGCTTTGATGGGCGGAGAGCTTTAAATGAGCACAAAAGACGTACAACGCATAGAGCCGACATGCGCATTAGTTGCGTGGCGTATCTCTTTCGGTCATCTTTGTTGAGTCTTTTGAGGATGACTTTGACTTAACTAATTTTGATATAGCAGATTCATTACCATTAATGAAGGTTTATTGCACTGACCTTGGAGAAATTGCTACTTGGCGCATGGGTTTGATTTGTCCTGGCCTATAAATAGCAGTGTAGAGAGTTTTCTCATTTTTTTCATACAAACTTCTCATTTGAGATGAACTCGACCAATCCTCCTCCTTGGTGCTGCGGATTGTGGATCTCCTCGTTCAAACAAGCTTTGATTTTGACGACGAATTCTTCCAGAAGACTGAGATGCGCCGGGAGAGCTATGGACACAACAACTTATGTTCGAACCCTTTGCCGACAGTGTTCTTCTACGAGATGGCGTTGGGTGCTTGTTGCATCCAAAGTTCGTGGTTGTCGTGTCCCGACTCCCATTATGCTGGAAGAGCCACCGGGTTTGGATTGATTGCCAACCCCCGTTCTACTCAATAAAGCTTCATTAGCCGAAGCACTCGTACGTTTAACGAGGAAGTAATTCGCTCTGATGAGGATAAATGATGCACCTATGCTGAGACGCCAGAGTGATGCGCCTAGACTGATGATGTGCCTAGAATGAGATATCAGAGTGATGCGCCGAGTTGTAGGGTTTAGACTAGGCTTCTTTGTAATAGTTGACCATGTAATAGGTTTTCATATGAAATAAAAAAAATACAATCTTCATGCATCTTTTATCCTTGCTATCTTTTGAATGATTTGTAAAACATTCTGTTTTGAGTCTTCGGCGCATGATGTTTGTTGCGCATGGACACTTTGGTCTTCCGATACGCCTGAAATTCTATGCTTCTATAGGTGTCAGTACACAACCGTACCGGTGGAGTGAGCTCCTCGTCCACCCATACAAAATCAATATGTTCATTTAGTTTGTGCAATATATCCTTTCGATTGTCTTTCTAATCTTGCCTTAGAATTCATTTTAGGACATAGAAGCCTGGCCTATTTTGTGTATCTAGACCATCACAGTGTCTCGCACCGATACCTTACTTACCATTGTGCCCTAGACCATTCTCATGCTTGCAACATCAATATATCGACTCGTACTTGCCTTTCCGAATCATACTTTGGGACGCAACATGTTTCGTGTCATCGACTTGGTCCGTGCTTCAAACATCGAGGCCGTGCCTCATAATTCAACAATACGTAACCAAACATTGCCTTATGGCCCTTCCAAACTTAACTCGAGATGACTCAATCCCGACTTGTGGAACTTGTGTTGAGGCTTCAAACACGATGCCACATTCGTCCGAAACACATGTCCTTGCTATAGCCAAATCTTAGGCTCTATAATAGTGTTGCAACCATGCACACCTTCTTAACTTAATTTGTCCCATGCTTGTACTTTCTGTGATTCGACCGGCACCGTGCATGCGGATTGCCTCTTAGCACACCAACTTATCTATATGAAAGGTCATTAGCAATGTCAAGCTATTTTGACTTGGCATAGGATAGACGGCGATCATCCAACGCGGGTAGCAAGCCCATGGAAGCCCCTAATCTCTCATGCGGTATGCTAGGATAGATAGCAATCATCCAGGATAATTAGACCATGGAAGCCTTGAATCTCCTATGCGATAAATCTAGCATCCTATTTTGCCAACTCATTTTCCCTGGGTCGACATGATCCCGGTGCCTCGACGATCATTCAAGAAGGCTACGCCTTGTGCACAAGTTGTCTATGACCATGCAATGGTGGCTACCTAACTCACTATATGACTCAAACCATGTTTTTTTATCCTTGACCATGTTTTCCATACTTCAACAAAGACTTCCAAGCCACAGGATTGGCATCGACGACAAACGGTCACGTGAACTTTTCTATTCTTGAAACCTAGAAAATGGCTACTGTATAGGCTTCTTAATTGACTTGAACAAGACGTACTTCCATACGTGCCATAGACCGTGGTATACTTATCCTTGAACCAATCGTGGCTCGTGCCTTAAACTAATTTGTGTTATGTACGACACTACTACCTAAGTCATACTTTATATGACGAGCTTTGAGATCGTGGGACTGTGTGCTATAAAAACCGCAAAAAATGTAGAACATTACTTGATACCCTGTGGCATAACTTTGCCTGAGTCAATCGTCGTGCAACAACTTAACCCATGGGATGAGCAAAGGCTAAGCCAAGCCTTGCACCATGGAAACGTGCATTGAGACTTGTAGGACAATTATGCTATGTCAAGCATTGGACAGTGGGACAGTGCATGCTTTATCAAGCATTTATATCTTGTGGTGCCTATGACTATGCTAAGTTCATAGTCTTGTGGCAACATATACCAACTTTTCTTTCTCCCAAGCCATGAGAAAAAGGACCGAGTGACATATTTGAAAGTATGTCGTGCATGTTTCTAAGCCGACCGTGGGACCATTCTATATTCTAACTCAATCTGACCCAAGTTAGGATTATTCCCTTAGCTATGTGGATTCTTCTATTTTATTATCAAGCCGGTTCAGTGCATTGAATTTGTTTGTTTTATTTGTGTGAAGGCCAAGCTTAGACAAGTTCACTGAAGCCACCCACCTGAGCGATGAGTTGTCTCGACTGAGTAGGACTTCGAGCAGGTCGTTGCATGGCTAAGTCCAAACTCCATTAGCATTTTCATTCCTCTGACTAAACTGAGCGGGACGGGGCATTACAGTAAGTATATCCAAAGTCATTCAACCATGAATCAATGCCTCGTCAGTATACATCTAGATGTAGTAGACTCTTGGTTCCATAATTCAAATAAGAATATGGTATCGAATATTCTATCAACTCTATCCAATATTGACATATAACTCAAATATCAAATAGGACAAAATATAGTTTTAATAATATTCGATAACCTACGCTTATCTGAAATTATTTCAACTTAGGGGGTCATGCCTTGTTGGTGCGCTACTGGCTGTAATGATCCCGCAGTCTTCATAATTCAAATAAATGGCGATAGTATGCATCTGCCTTGCCATTATATATTACCGAATATTCTTTCAAACTATCTTCATAAGAAGTTTTCAAAGGAGCTTCTAGAAATTCAACAAGTTGATCATAATAGAAAAATATAAGTATCTGTCCTTGAATGAAAGTATCAATTTTTGAAAATCATACGAATGATTAGGTATCAATTTTTAAAATCAAACGATTAATTAGGAAAAATGACTGAACACAAGAGAAAGTAAAAAAAAATTAACTTCTATTTCTCTAGTATTCAAGGATCGAGAAAAATATGTCTTGAATTTCAACAAAAATGACTCAGAATTAATATATGGATAACTGAATCAGCTTAGGCTCAAAACTCATGGATGGAAATAGGATATTGACTCTTAGGGAAATAATTACTTCATGCCCAATGGGAAATAACTAAGTAATATAGACCTTACGATATGACGATGTTTAAAGAAGGTAGAAAATAAAAGTGCACAAATGATCAAGATTAGGAATTGAATCCTAGGAAGTCCCAATTTACCGAACGAATAGTCTACCCCCTTTAACCTACCGTCGTGTCATAACACAATAGTACATCCTTTTATAGAAAATTTTCAAGTTATCTAATAGGGTTTAGAATTCAATAAATCTCTACCTAAATCATATGGCCTATATAGCAACCTTAACTACCCAATAGTCAAATTGAATAAAGGGCTCTCATATTGTATACTTAGTCCTAGCCACCCGAAAAACTTGTCACGACCCGCTTCCGCTTTTCGGGATACGAGTACGTAGCCAAGTCCATCCTATGCCGCAGCATCGATGGTGTCTATGACCATAATATAAGTCTTAAATACAATAAAATTATATCTAATTGCTCATTCACGATAACTATTTTATTTACAAATCCAATAATACATAAAAATAATATTCGGGAGAAAATCCTCTAAATATCTAAAAAAATATCTAATCTAGAATCTAAGGTCGACCTCCAAGGTCTCTATCTCCCCTGTATAGTCTATTGCCAAAAAGTAAAAAGTATGGTAATTCACGTGCAACGATCCAGTCAGGAAAGGAGCAAAGTACAACCTTAATGCATTTATGTAACTTAATACAAAATAAAACTAGACAATGGAGATGCAATATAACAGTAAAGGAATATGTATATAAACTGAAAATAAAGACATGTACAAGAAACTACTAGCAAGAACATGTATGAACAAGATAACTGGAAAGTGAACATGAATAAGTAAAACTAATCAAACAGTGCTTTGAAATACCTTCCGACATGTGAACGGTTGGACTAATACGGCACATCATAGATGGCTATCCACAATAAGAAGGTACGGCTAACTCATACGTGAGTTGTATGACTTAGCTATCCACAATAAAAATTATTGGACTTTGTTCACATACCTACTGAGCATTTTCCCTTCCGACTCACTAAACAATCAATAAACCACCAATAATACAAGTCGTACCATGTCAAAATCGTGTCTCAACTAGATACTGAATGAAACACAATGAAAGATAGCATTATAATGTAATAAGCACATAAAGTAATAGTGTACTTGTCTCAAGTTAAGATGCAGTTGACGTGTGTGATACAATCTCAATTTGGTTGAAAGTTATTGTAATTATGGCTAACAGCTACTAATTCGGTGAATCATCGGTCATCTATGGGTTCTACAAATTAAACAAAATATTAAACTATTTTATTAATTTCTAAAAAATTAGTCTGCTATAGATCTATGTGTCACGACTCGCTCCCGAAAAATCAGATACGAGTCGGACTCGCCCAGCCTACGTTGTGGACTCAACGTAGTAAGCTGTACTAAGTATCTAAAGAACTTCACCAAATAAGATAAAATCCAAATCACAACATCTATTACATGTTAGGGTTATATACTAAAAGTATCGATTTTGTATTAACTATATTTTCCTATTATTTTGAATGAGAATCATATGGGCAAATGTTGGCATTTTATATTTGTTATATGTTAATACAAAGTGTATGATATTCTACATTGTAGATTGTAGACGCATAAAAAAGCACAGAAGAAGTTAGAAGCGCATGAGACCCATAAATTTCTGCACACTTCAAAACTCGTACTATAAAAAATGATGCATAAAGGAAAGTTCTTTATTAAAATCATGTTTACAAAAGATCTATTACAGACTCTTTACGGTTACATATAAAGACTAAAACCTAAAGCACAGCCTACAAAGTACGCGGTCTTCAGAAGCATTCAATCTTCAGAAGCGCGCGACCCCAAAAGCACAGTAGTGTCAGAGCGAATCATTTCCTTATCAGAGCGAGCCACTTCCTAGTCAGACGTGGAGGGACTCCAATATGGCTAATGAAGCAGCTATTTGCCCGAGCAAGAACGCAGCACCTGCACGAAGCTGACAGCACTACCTGCGACTCTTCCAGTGTAACAGGACGCACAGCCCCCTCCACTCCAATATGTCTAATGAAGCCATTATTGAACAGGACAGAGCAAAGCCTTTGGCTCTTCAGATTGGCAATTAATCCAAACCCGGTAGCTTGGACCTCGAAGACTCCAAGATGTTGTTCAGGTTCGAATCCCTTATGCCAAACGTTCAAGTGCATCAAGAAACTCTATAGTTGTTCTTCTACAAGACCACATCTTCTTTGAACGAAGAGATCTCGAACCAACAGCCGACTTATGCAAGGCCCATGGCCGTCCGAAGCTAAGTCGAGGTCGAGCATGACAGGGGAATGACTGGAAACTATGATGACATAAGAATAACTGGAAACTATAAGCAAGGTCTCACCCAAAAAGATTCTCTTTATATAGGCTGTGTGGTCCAACCCACATGCCATATGGTAGTCGATCAAAGGACTCCGGGGTAATTGGATGAACCTTAGAATCAGCCCAATGAATCTCATTTAATAGATTCATTTGACTAAATCTTGGGCTACCGCTTCTCGAGCCCCCCAAAGCGGCGACAATTAAAGAAGATGTTGACTCAACCGCTTAAAGACGATCATTAATTTTCTTAGGAGCACAATGACTTTGACGTTTCATAAAAGCTCAACTCCCTCATGGTTACCAAAAAGCGCAGCTCTCTTAGAGTTTCACAGAAGTGCAGCCCCTTAACGGCCCCTGCGTTAATCCCTCAGAGTTTTACAGAAGCACAGACAGTCTCCTCGTCATCCAAAAGTGCAGTGACTTTGTCGCCTTAAGAGCACAGTCTCCTCGTCGTCCAAAAGTGCAGTGACTTCGTCACCTCAAGAGCACAGTCTCCTCATTGCCCAAAAGTGCAGTGACTTCATCGCCTCAAGAGCACAGTCTCTTCATCGTCCAAAAGTGCAGTGACTTCGTCGCCTCAAGAGCACGTCTTCTCTTCACCCAAAAGCTCAGTGACTCCGTCACCTCAAGAGCAGTCTCATTGTCACCTAAAAGTACAGTGACTTTGTCGCTTCAAGAGCACAGTCACCTCATTGCCCAAAAGCGCAGTGACTTTGTCACCTCAAGAGCAGTCTACTCATCGCCCAAGAGCGCAAAGACTTCGTTGCCTTAAGAGCAATCTCCTCATCGCCCAAAAGTGCAGTGACTTCGTCGCTTCTAGAGCAGCCTCCTCGTTACCCAAAAGCACAAGGGCTCGAACACTCCCAAAAGAATAGCTCATATAATGTACAGTTCCCCTACAATATGGTATCATGCCACGTAGATAGTATGGTAGCTGTATCTTCTTAGATACATTTAGATTTAGTTTGGTGTATCTTTTCTAGTACAATCAAATCTGATTTGTTTAAACCGTCACCTCTGAGATAGAGTCAAATTTAGTTTGTTTAAACATTTGTATCTTTTTAGGTGCAATCAAATCTGATTTTGTTTAAGCCCGCCGCTCTTGAGATGAAATCAGATTTTAGTTTTTTTAAGTAGCCGTTCTCTCGATAAGAGCAAGATTTAGTCGGTTTATCTAACCAAAGCCATCGAGTAATATGCACACGCCATGTGTCAATTAATTAGTCATACTGATAAAGGATGATAACTGTCCAATATCTCGATCACGAAGAATTCTATCAACCTCCATGTGTCAGCTTAGCAGCAGCCCTCACGGAGCAGATACAACCGATATTCCCCAAAACCTCGCACGTGCAACGTTTCTGCGCGCCAAAACCCTTACACATATCGTATATGTGCTTGCCTATAAATAGGAGTCCTTCTCCTTCGTTAAAAAGACTCTTCGACGTCTTCTTGATTGGCAACCCCGAGTACCACTCACATGCATCAGAAAGTCAGAGTAAGTACAGTTCCTCGTCAGATTGTCAATAGAGTAAAGGAGCCGCTGTAGTGCTCGATCTACACCGTAACACTTTTCTAGAAATTTTTGTACCTAGATCTTCTATTTAGGAATATTTTATACTCTCTATACGTTTAAAATACAAAAAGTTTATATAACTTTTGTTATGGCAAACAAAATGGCGACACTGCTGGGGACTTCCTTCTCCTCCGGCGAGAAGGTGGTGACACAATCCGACGATAACTTGTTGGGGTCTTCTCAAAAGATGCTAGTGGTACGCTTTGACCAGCAAGCTTTTGAAGATCTCCTCTCTGAAGAGAAGTTAAGCCCTTTGAAGCAGCTCGTAAAGTCGAAGAAGACCCGACGAACTTGGGTGCCTAAGGCTGCTGCGATGAGCAGCAATATGGAGGAAGACGCGATCCAGAACCCTCTGGACGACGATGCGTCGAAGACGCCTTCGACCGTTGTTGCTGTACTACCTCAGTCAACTCTTGTTGCCAAAATGTACGGCGAAGAGCACAGCTCCTATGCTGCGTGCCTGATGAAAGCGCAGCACATGAAGAAACGTGCAGCTACCCACCCGCGCATGAAGACGATGGTGCAGGCCAAAACTTCTATCTTTGACAAAATTATTTACCCCTTGGATAAGGCTATGTTGGATTCTGAATGCTACGCACCTTCTAGGGGTAGCACAAAGATATCCAAGGCAGCACCCACCTTGTGCGATCGACGTACTATGTCGACAATCATGTTGGATTCTAAATGCCATGCACCTTCCAGGGATGGCAGAAAAAAACCCAAGGCAACACGTGCCTTGCACGACGAAAGTGCTACGCCGACCTCCATGTTGGATTCTGAATACTACGTACCTTCTAGAGGTAGTAGGAAGAAGTCCAAGGCTGCACGCGCTTCAAGCGAATAACGTGCTACACCCACAGCCGACCGAAGGCATACATTGGCAGTCATGCGCACAGCCGACAAAAAATAGTACAAAATTGGTTCGAGTGCTTCGATGACTCAACCAGTAAAACCCTGCTATCACTTGAGCGCTTATGCGCATGACTCAAGCCAGGGATTCATTCTGTGGGGATAAAGTCATACGAGCAGCGTTGCTATAAGCATGAAGTGAGTCTGCCTCACGAGCAACTCTCTGACCATGGCCTAAGCATATCTCACGCGTAGGAACTGGAAAGAGGGAAGTTACCTTCACATCTGCACTCATGTACGATAGATGTGGAGACCTCTAATCTGCACAAATGATCTCTCACAAGCGGAAGGCAAGGGCGGACTCTGCTATGCGTAACATGTCTAGTCCAGGGCACAATTGTGCCAAAATCACCATCAACTGTTGTTGCTGCCAAACAGCAGCAACGCCACTAAAGAGGTAGTCCATTTTCCAATAACTGTGACTAGCAGCGTCTGTCTACCAGAGACTCGACAAAGGATCGTCGAGTGAAGAAGAAGATAAACTCCTCATTGTTTCATGCAATACGGCTCAGGGTTCTCCCTCTCTCAAGAATCTTTCCAAGAACCCTCTCGCCTCGACCAATAAATCTAATGGCCGACTTGGAGGCAACAAGCCGACAGTACCCAGTACGGGTGTGTTCCAGCACACCCGTACTCAGACCAAGCTCTTTTTGTGGGTAGCCAACCCCCCAATATTCATGACAATCCCTCGTTCTAACTCAAAGAGGGATTGTATAGAACTGACACGAATGCGTCCGTGAGCACAAGCTACCAACAAGCTAGGGTTAGTAATTACATCGAGTCGGAGGATAACTATAATCTACCTGTTTACCCTCAGGATGACGAGACTCTAGTGTCTGAACCAGAAAGTGAAAGATCCACAGTCTCCTCTATCTCTCTACACCTGATGTCTATTTTCATGCCGAAGGTGACAGTGCGGAAAGTAGCAAAGGTTCCAACCATAGAAAACGTATAGGTACCTTGGAGATGGGCCTGAGTACGTTGAATGAGACTATGTAGGCCTTGACTTCTGTAGTCCTGGAGATCAAGGACAAATTGAAGTTCAATGCTTCTACTCCAGCAAAGCAAGACCTGGGAACGAATGCGGAGTCCAATGCACCTCCTTATGCGCCAACTCCTGTAGTGCACCAAGCACTACCACAGTCATCTACTCCATCAATGACTGGACCCACAATGTCAAATGACATGTAACAGGCTCTCAAGGAGTTGTACGCTCACTTTGACGTTCGAGAAAAGAAAGAATCGCTCCAAATGATGGGATCCGACAACCATATTCCTCTGAATAGGATAATATGATATATCCTCCCAAGTACAAGCCACAGATGCTCGTACCATTCGATACGAAGGAGTCTCATCTTTGATACTTGAGGTACTTCACCTCAATAATAGGACATCTGCCAAGAAACGATGCTCTACTTACGAATATATTCGTTGGGGCGTTGCAGGGGGTAGCCTACGAATGGTTTTGTATCCTCCCCGATGATTGCATCTCGTCGGTCGATGATTTGAAGCGTCTTTTCTTCAATCGGTTCTACGAAGGAGGAATGGACATGACGATGTCCACTCTCATGGATATTGTCCAGAAGGAAAAAGAACCTGTACGCGGTTACATTGAGCGCAAGCAGCTCAGAGGCTATCACCTGGTATACCCGTGCCCATGCTTTTGGATTCGTGTCGCAAGAACATGCTCCCCGCAATCAAATTATGGCACAGTGCTCCATGCGTAGGATGGACACCTTTTATTACCTAGACGGATGTGGCTGAAAGAAAAGCTCGGACACATAATTGCTGGGATTGAGTTTTCCTTCACTCAAAGACAAAGGGAAATGCTCGTCTAGCAATAACCCTGTCCATAAGGATAGAAAAGGAAAGCAAGCCCCGACCGTCAATATCTCCAAAGGTTCAGCGTCAATAAACCAAAAGCCGACAGAAGTGCAAAAACCGAAAAAACTACTCCTTCAATGATGAGGATGTACTAGAACTCTTCGAAATGTTGATGAAGGGTAGAAAGTTTCAACTCCCGCCTCCCAAGCGTCCTGACAAAGTTTGAAATATGGACAATCCAAACTACTATCACTATCACCAGTATGTTCAATATTCAACACACGACTATTATGTGTTGAAAAAGAAGATCCAGTGCCTCATTGGTGCCAAAGTCATCTTGATCGACTATGAGGACAAGACGGTCACGGCCAACATGGTGACCCTCCAATTTGGAAGCTTCCCGAAGACAGAAACTCAAGATGGTGTTGTCCCCATCCCAAGGGCATAAATGGAAGTTGTCAACCTTCCACCGGCCTGTGATAATGTTTAGGGCCTTATCCCGCTTACGACGTCGTGAGGTAAAGTTATGTAGGTTTATCCTAATTTTGCCCCAAACATGATGCTACCTGTAGCACGCTCTGTTAACCACTCATTCGGCTCACCAACGAGAGGATAACCAGGTTATAGAAAAGGTACCTCTACCGACTACTGCCACCGTACCTGATACATCGAAAGTAGGCCCATCTTAAATCCTTGCAACAGATAAGCAGAAGCAGAAGGAGGTTTGCTTTGAAAAACCCCCAAGGAAAGACTCAGCAGTGGGGCCGATCAAGCCCTACAATTTCGATATATTGGCACAACTTGCCAATACTCCGACTTGGCTATTGCTCTTCTAACACCTCCATCTTTCCAAAAAGACTCGGGACGCCCTCAACGAAGCTTTGAAGAATGTTGTTTCCTTCATCACCCAGGTGCAATCGTCCAAGGAGGATCCCGCCGCATGCCCATATTGTCATAGTGTATTCGAGGTGATTCCTAACATCACCTTTACTCAGCAGGATATGTTGCTGACGAACAACCGATAAAATAGGCCCCTATACTATACAGGGTATATTGGTGCCATCAAGGTCGATCGCATCCACGTCGACCATGGCTCCTTCCTCAGCGTAATTGCTCGAAGTTTACTCTAAACCTTAAGGATTCCGATGCATCGGCTGACCGCATCAAATACTACAATCAGCGGTTTCAATGCTGGAAAGAGTGATCCCTTGGGCAAGATTCGTCTGAAATGCCAGATAGGCGATCTTCAGACGGATGTGACTTGTTATGTCATTGATGCAGACATAAAGTATAACATGCTGTTGGGGCGACCATAGATTTATGAGTACATGATCGTGTCTTCTACCCTCTGTCATGACCCGCTACCTAAATTGTTGGGCCGGGCCTAGTCATGTCCAGCCTACGCTCGAGATAAAGCATAGTAAGCTGTTATAAAAATAAACAATACAAGATCAAAATGTGCTAACAGTTCAATTTGTCAAATGGTGGTAAATCATCACAAACACAAAATCATCTAGCATACGAATATGTTCTAAATACATAGCCAAAAATATAGAACTGGATACAGGTCCAGTAACAAAATACATAATCTAGACAGCCCTACTCTCTAAGTCTAGAGCGTCTAAGATAACAAACTAGACGAGTTTTCCCACAGGTACATCCTCGTAAGGTAAAGCCTGATCCTCGATGGTGACCCCATAATAGGAATCACATAGCAACTCCTCCTCAGTAAGTATACCTACAATATTATCCTGTCAGGATGGAAGAAAGTACTGATTCTACAAACTAAACATACGAAGCATGAACAGGTGTATAATAAATAGGAATCATGGTATAACACTATCTATCATGTCAAGGATACATATGTCATGGCAACATATGTATATGTAATGTTTAAAACTGGAGCAGGTACATGATCGTCAATAGGTGTAAAATGTACTGTGGCACAAGTATATAAAATGTACTTTCGTACAAGTAAGTAAGCGATTGATCTACATACACACAAATACAACTGGTACGCCTATGACAAGGTATACATATAAAATGTCAACCTTGCTCAGTACATACGTACGGGAGAAGGGGGCATGATCACGTACTTAGCTATCAGTTTCCCCATAACCCAAGTTATAACATGTGATAGATACGAGAGCAGTATAAAGCATGGTAGGTACTGAGAACCGTATAAAGCATGTGAAGATATGACTTACAGCTCAAGAAACAGTTTTAATATGATTTATTCATAATCTATTAAGACATGCAGTAAATAAAGTTGTAGGGGTACTTGCCTTATGCAAAGCAAGGGTATGTATATGAAGCTATAGATGCCTAGTGTCACGTGAACGTGTCCAGTGGTAGCCTAGATATAGGTCTTCTGTCCAAGTGTCTGTCTTGTGTCCAAGTCGTGTCAGTATGCGTATGTGAGTGCGTATCAATGAGGGATTTTCGAGCGTGCAGTGACAGTGTAAAATCAGTGCACGATGAATATCTTCGCGCACAGTCGACAAGGACCCACAAAATTTTTTGGGTGTGATGTCGGTCACTAGGCCCACGTGTCTACCAAATTTTATGGCACGTGGTGCCGTGTCATGTCTACTAAGACACTCGAACAGCAGGGGAGCCGTATGAGCCCCGTGCGGTATCTCGTGCTGCGTGTCCAAGCCCTAAAACAGTATCCAAACAATACTAAAATTGACTCAGTCGATTAGGGTTGTAATATACACATGTTAGGCTACACATACATGTAATTAGTTTTGAAAATAACCAAAATCCATTTCTATGTGGCATTTCACCAAATACTTCTATAAAAACACCGATACGTGTCCGATACAGACACGAAATGGACACGTGATCCTACCAAACTTGGGCTACACCTAGGGGGACCCTAAATAAATGCATCTATGGGAAGAAATCAGAATTTATTAGGGTTTGTTTACCTATTGAGTGTTCAAACTCAATATAAAGAGCCTCGACTTGACGTCTTCCTCAATTTTCTATGGTTCAAACGTCCTCAAACCTCACTAGAAAGCACCCACAAGTCGCCTCTAATGTTGGGGATGATGATGCAATTGATTTGACTCAATTTGGGCTTAATTTGGATTAATTGGGAGAAGTTTAGGGAAGAACAAAGTAGGGTTCTTCTAGGTTTTAAAAAGGAGGCAAATGCTTCTAAGTATGGCACTTATAGGAGGGGGCTGTATGGCTGGTCATGTCAGGAAATTAGGGTTTTGTAATAGCTAGATGTGTGTCTAAGGTTATTCCACCCAATTTTAAGCCTTCCTATTGGTTCAAAGCTTCTTTTTACAAATATCTCAAAGGGAAAATATCCTACCTAGGAATATTTAGATACTACTAACCTTGGCACTTAGAAGGAATGTTCTAACCATGATTCTAACCTCAAGACTAATCTAGATTAGGTTACACTTCTAGGTTAAGGCTTAACCTAACAATTAGCACATATTTAATTAATAAAAATCATCATTTTCATTAAAAGTCAAAAATGACCAAAATATCCTTAGGCTAAAATTGCTAAATTTGAATTTCTAATCACATGACTAGGCTCCCTTGGTCATGGTTAGTCTCTAGGATTAGCAAAACTAGGGTTTAACTAATTAACCATCAAAATCACAATTCAATATTTTAAATAGTTTTAAATTGATTAAAAATCACCAAAAATCACAATATAATTTAAATATCATTATTAAATGATTATAATCACAAAATTTCAAAATTACTCTTATTTGGAAAATTGGGTGTTATACCGACTTCCCAACTCCTCCTACAAGCTCCTCCAGTAATGGGATGTGAATCTGCTATCCCGGTCTGATACGATGCTCACTGGTACCCCGTGCAAGCGAACTATCTGCTACATGTATAGCTCTGCCAACTTCTCGGTGGAAAGCCCCACTTTGAAGGGTATGAAGTGAGCACACTTGTTATCCTGTCAACGATATCCCATATGGCGTCCTTTCCTCCTTGGGAACGAGGTAGCCATGAGACAAAGTCCATCGTAATGTGTTCTCACTTCCACTCGGGAATGTGCAACGGCTGCAACAGGCCAGCTGGCCTCTGACACTCTGTCTTGACCTACTGACAAACTAGGCAACTCGAAATAAAGTAGGATACATCTCTCTTTATTCCGTGCCACCAAAGATGTTCCCATAAGTCACGGTACATCTTGTTGGCACCGGGGTGAATAGAATATCGCGATCGATACGCCTCCTGCAAGATTGTCTCTATTAGCTCACCCTTCGGCACGCATAACCGGCTA
Source organism: Iris pallida (assembly GCA_029216955.1). Lineage (NCBI taxonomy): Eukaryota > Viridiplantae > Streptophyta > Magnoliopsida > Asparagales > Iridaceae > Iris > Iris pallida. The sequence goes on from JANAVB010031420.1 coordinate 592,600, forward strand.
CCATGCCTCAAAGATTCATCCTCTACTTTGGTGAAGTCATCAAGCAATCTAGCTAAGGCCTAAACTCTGAGTCCGCAAAGGCTCTCATCTGTAGACTGAATCTTCTTGATCTGCTCCATCAGACCTGACTGAATGTCTAGCACCATCATCTGTATTACTGATCCTGGCTGAATCACCTCGATACCGAGCTTCTTCAGATCTTTTCGCAAATATCGATCTATCATCAGATACCATGCCATCGGATTCCGGCTCAGCGCATCCGCTACCATATTTGCCTTTCTGGGGTGATACTGCAAATCGATGTCGATGTCTTTTATCAACTCCAAACATCTTCTCTGCCTCATGTTCATATCCTTCTGCGTGAATACATACTTCAAACTCTTGTGGTCAGTAAAGATTTTCATTCGCTCTTCGTATAAGTAGTATTTCCACAACTTGAGTGCAAAGATCATCGCAGCTAACTCTAGGTTGTGGGTAGGATAGTTCTGTTCATGAGTCCGTAATTGCCTAGATGCATAAGCAATCACTTTTCCATGATGCTACAAAACACATTCTAGCCCCTTTCTCGAAGCATCGATGTAAATGGTAAAACCTCCAGATCCTGAAGGTAATGTCAGAACTGTAGCGGTCGTCAATCTCCTCTTCAGCTCCTCAAATATTGCCTGGCAGTCCTCTGACTAGATGTACTCTGCGTCCTTCTGCGTCAGCTTCGTCATGGGTTCAGCTATTCTAGCAAAGTCCTGGACAAACTTCGTATAATAGCCGGCTAATCCCAAGAAACTCCTGATCTCTAAAACTGATGTCGGAGCCTTCCATGTCTCGACGACAGAAATCTTTCTGGGATCCACCGATATCCCCCTCCAATGACCACGTGACCGAGAAACTCCATTCGGTCGAAAAAGAACTCACACTTCGACAATTTGGCATATAACCTCTCCTTCCTCAGAATCCCCAGAACTGTCCGCAAGTGTTCTTCTTGCTCCTCCGGCATCTTCGATTATATCAGGATGTCGTCGATGAATACCATAACGAATTTATCCAGATACTGGTGAAATATCTTGTTCATCAAGTTCATAAAGACAGCTGGCATATTTGTGAGACCAATTGGCATCACCAAAAACTCGTACTGCCCATACTTCGTGTTAAACACAGCCTTCTGGATGTCTTCAGCTCTGACATTCACCTGGTGGTAACCAGATCTCAAGTCTATCATGGAGAACATCTTCACCCCACTCAACTGGTCGAATACATCATCTATCCGAGGAAGAGGATATTTGTTCTTAATGGTGATTGTATTCAATGCCCGGTAGTCAATGCACAACCGTATGGTACCATCCTTCTTCGGTACAAAGATCACTGGCGCTCCCCATGGAGAAGCACTAGATCGAATAAAACCCTTTTTCAACTGGTCATCGATCTGCTCCTTCATCTCTACGGCCTCCTTGGGGTTCAACTTATAGCAAGCCCGGGATACTGGTGCTGAGCCCGGTACTAAATCTATAGTGAACTCCACATCTCTGTTAGGCAAAAGTCCTGGAAGATCCTCTGGGAATACATCCTTAAACTCTCCAAGGATAGGGTGTGGCGGTGCTAACTCTCCAACTGTCGCACAATAGTTCGGCTCTAGACTGATCTCCGGTCCTGTCTACCTTATACTGAATGGTGTCGATCCTAGGGAACTGAACAGAATACTACCCTCATTACAGTCTATAGCTGCGTGAGAATAGCTTAGCCAATCCATTCCCAATATGTTATCGTATCCGAAAAATGGCATCACAAAGAATCGTCCCCCAAACTCTCTCCCAGCTATAGTAATAGAGCATTTATAGATAGCTCTAGTGGGTACTGGTCCACCTCCAGTCAGTACTCTACTCATCTCTTTGGTGGGTGCAGCTACTAAATGGTGTTTTTGTAAAAAAAATAATAACAAAAAGCTATGTGATGCACCAAAATCAAACAAGCATGTGGCCAAAAAGTATGCAAATAAATATGACCTGTGATATTATCAGCCAAATAATCTGGCTCCGAAACATACTCCTGCTTCGCCTCAAGAGCTAGACTATAAGCCTTCCCCTGGGGCCCCTTCTACTGTTGCAAATACTGCCGGAACCTCTACTGCTGAGTCGGAAGCGGCGGTCCTCTAGATAGTGGTCAAGTACCTGGTGCTCTCCCCGCTAACGGGCATCCTCGAAGCTGGTTGGTGGTAGACCCGTATGCTAGGTACTGGTTCAACCTCTTTCTGCAGATAGAGTGGTCGTGCCCTTGCCTTTTACAGAACGAGCATGAGACACCCCTCTGCTGCTGCTGCCCTAGAGCTCTAGCAAGTGGTGCCTAAGGGTGCTGATGCTGATGTTGTACCGGAGAACGATAAGCATGCTGAGGTTGAGAAGGTGCCTTTGGCTAGAAAGCCTGGCGCTTGGATGTCCTGTTATGGTGTCCGAAAGCTGGCCTCTTATAAGACAGAAGGCGCTCCTCTATACTCTGAGCTAGCTCAAGAATCTGATAGTAGTCGGTAGCTCCGTTCGCCACCAGTAATATGCCGATGTCAGGGATCAGACCATGGCAAAATCTATGTGCCACCTCCTCTGGGTCTGAAATCAGGCTAGGGGCAAAATGGCTCAAGCAACTAAACTCTGCCGCATACTCGTCAACAAAACGGTTCCCCTACTGGAGGTTCTGGAATTGTAGTCCCATGGCGACTCTAGCGGTAGTCGAGAAGAATTTCTTCTTGAACTGGGTCTTGAACTGACCCCATGTGGCTCCCCCTCTCACGAATAGTGGCTCATTCCTGAACCAAACTCCTGCTAAGTCTGTCAGCAAAAACCCCGCTGCCTCCACCTGAAGGTCACCTGGCAACCTAGCTCCTCGGAGCTTTCTCTCTATTAAGTCCAACCAGTCATCTGCTACTATGATGCCCTCAGTCCCCATGAACTCCTTGGGGTTAAAGCATATAAAGTCCTTGATATTCCTCGCTTTTGGTCGTAGCTCTACCGGTGGTGGGATCATGGTACGCTCCTCAGAGCGCTCCATGCTCTGGCGAAGTAAGGTGGTCTACTCCTGATGGGTTGTTAGGAACCCCTGGATCAGAGTGAGCAGCTGGTTCCCGTCGAGAGTGACGGAAGCCTGGGTAGGTATAACAACAGGTGGTGGTGGGAGTATCGGGCCCTGCTGGGACTATGAGGTGGGAGGTGGTGGGAGTATCGGGTCCTGCTGGGACTGTGAGTTGGGAGGTGGTGGAGGCATCTGGGTTGGTGGATTTGTGGAGTGGGGTTGTATGACAGGTGGAGGTGGAGGTACTTCGGTCAACTGGTCGACCGGCTGGATAGGAAGTGTGCCATTTTCAGGTGTGGCATACTGGGATGAGCGTGTGAGCACTATCTAATAGAAGATAAAAGAACTTATAAGAACTCTTTTAAGTAAATAATCACAAACAACAAGAAAGTCAAATTTGTAATAACGGTCCTATTGTGTGATGAGTTTCCTATGTTGTAATCCTAGTAATCCTTTAGGTGTTCTAAATGTTATTTCTATTGTTATCTAGGTATCTTAAGTTCCTAATTACAGGCATGCTTGGTACAATGACGTAATCAAACAACTTAGTCAGGACCTGTATGGGCCACCACTAAAAACATGCCACGACCCGCTACCCAAATTATTAGGCCGGGCCTAGTCATGTCCAGCCTACGCTCGAGATAAAGCGTAGTAAGCTGTTCTAAAAATAAATAATACAAGATCAAAATGTGCTAACAGTTCCATTTGTCACATTGAGGTAAATCATCACAAACACAAAATCATCTAGCATACGAATATGTTCCAAATACATAGCCAAAAATGTAAAACTGGATACAGGTCCAGTAACAAAAATACATAGTCTAGACAGCCCTGCTCTCTAAGTCTAGAGAGGCTAAGATAATAAACTAGACGAGTTTTTCTGCAGGTACATCCTCGAAAGGTAAAGCCTGATCCTCGATGGTGATCCCATAATAAGGATCATATAACAACTCCTCCTCGGTAAGTATACCTACAACGTTATCCTGTCATGAAGGAAGCAAGTACTAATCCTACAAACTAAACATATGAAGCATGAACAGGTGTATAATAAAAAAGAATCATGGTATAACACTATCTATCATGTCAAGGATACATATGTCATGGCGACAGATGTACATGTAATATTTAAAACTGGAGCAGGTACGTGATCGTCAATAGGTATAAAATATACTATGGAAAAAGTATATAAAATATACTTCTGTACAAGTAAGCAAACGATAGATGTATATACGCACAAATACAGCTGGTACGCCTACGACAAGGTATACATATAAATGTCAACCCAGCTCGGTACATACATACGAAAGAAGGGGGCATGATCACGTACTTAGCTATCAGTTTCTCCATAACCTAAGTTATAACATGTGAGAGATACGAGAGAAGTATAAAGCATGGTAGGTACTGAGAACCGTATAAAGCATATGAAGATATGACTTGCAACTCAATAAAGAGTATTTTAATATGATTTATTCACAATCTATTATCACATGCAGTATATAAAGTTGTAGGGGTACTTTCCTTATGCAAAACAAGGGTATGTATATGAAGCTATAGATGCCCGGTGTCCCGTCACTGTAAAAAGGATATACAAACTTAGTTTTATACTAAGCTAAATACTAGGACACTAGTGGTGTGGCACGACTTTCTGACTGGACCCTAGCCAAGTGATGACTTTAGCATATGAGACCAATATAGGGTGACATAATACCTAAACCAACTTTGTAGGATTTCTATACTAAGGTAGGGTAAGGTTCCAACACTAAAATATCCCAAAATCACACATAACTTTATAAGTCATAATTGTTTAATTAATAAATCAGACTGTACACTATATTTCCATAATTATTAAAATAGGCAAAATGCTGAAATATACATAAAATAAAGTACCAAAATGATCCTTGTTAATTATAGAAATTTATACTAATTTTTTTGGAATTTATAGACCACTATAGATATTTACTAAAAATCAGTAAACATAAGTACTTCGAAAATGAGTTCTGTTTTCCTACTTTTATAAAATGGCAAATTTATAAATTAAATCCTTAAAAAGTTATATTAAATTGGATAAATTCACATAGTATTTCAATACAGTTTTTTCCAAATTTTTACAGAATATATATATTATCTAAAAATCAAAAATAGCAAAGCACAGTTTCTAAAAATAAATAATTAATTATTTATATATATATAAATATATTTTTAAAAACCAGTAATTTTATTGATAAAGGAGGAATTACAGGTTACAAAATAGAGAGCTATCCAACTCCAATAAGATGCCATGACAAAGGGATGGACGGATTGTGTTTGCAGCGCCTCAAAGCTTTCCCGATCTGTCTCCGAATCTCAACTAGCAGCTGAGTCACCAAGTATGAGTACTCCTCGTATCGCCATTTGTTTCTTTTCTTCCAAGTTACCCAGCATATAGCAGCCGCCACAATTTCCTTTAGATGAATGTTGGGTCTCCTCCACCACTCATCAAGATAGTTGAAGAGATCCAACCTCCTATGCTTGACCTGGAGATCGGTTTGGAGTTGACGCCAGACTTGGACAGCTAAGTCACCTTCTCCGAAGACATGTTTTGTTGTCTCAGTATTATATATATATATATATATATATATATATATATATATATATATATATATATATATATATATATATATAATGAGAAGCACTGGGAGCGGGCTCTTGGGAGCGCCACCGCTCGTCGGAGCCCTCCTAGTGTTTGGCTGGCCCGAGTGGCCGGCCAGCCCCTCTTCCGGTAAATCGGGCCCTTCCTGGCCCCCCTCCCCCGGCCTGGAGCCTCCCCTTCCTTCAGTCGGGTTTTCCCCTTCCCCTTCGGCGCCCTAGTCAACGTCATTCCCGGCGGTCCCGTGCCAGGCGCCGGAGACCAGCCCTTCCACTCGCCGTGCCACCCTCCATCGCTCCCCTCGCCGTGCCTGTTTTGGCTGCGGCCTTCATCCCGGCGCCCCCCTTCCAGCCGTCCCTCCAGCCGC
>JANAVB010031420.1:603643-698643 GCA_029216955.1 Iris pallida
TGTTCTATTTCAGTCGCATGACTGGAAGTTCTTGAGCCGCTTGAGAGTCGAACCTATTTCAGCCGCATAACTCGCTCAATTCCCAGTCGCATAAGTTCTGAACTTCCTTAGCCGCATGCAGCCCCTTCATTTCCTGGCCGCATAGGCCCGTGACCAGTCTGGCCGCATAGGCATTGCTCCTCGAGCCGCATATGCGCCCATCTTCTTGAGCCGCATGAACTTGCATTTCTTCCTAGCTGCATGAGCTTGCTTCCCCCCCCCCCAGCCGCATGAAGCCACTCTTCCGTTGGCCGCATGAGGCCCAACATCTTGGAGTCGCATGCGCCATCACCTCCCTGGCCGCATGCGCCCCATTTCTTCCTGGCCGCATGGGGATTAGTTTCCTGGCCGTATGTGCCCTTGCACTTCTAGCCGCATAGACTTTTCCTAGCCTAGCCGTATGGACTTTTTCTAGCCTAGCCACATGGGTTGTTCACCTTCCAGCTGTATGAGATCCATTTCTTTTGGAACCGCATGCGCCCTCCTGAACTTGGCCGCATGAGATCCAGCGGCCCTAGCCGCATGCGCTCTCATATTTGAGCCGCATGTGTCTTATTCTCTCCTGGCCGCATGCGCTCTCATATTTGAGCCGCATGTGTCTTATTCTCTCCTGGCCGCATGCGCTCTCATATTTGAGCCGCATGTGTCTTATATCCTTACGCCTTTTGTCATGAACTTGATTTTTACTTATTATGTTTGGAATGACTATTGTACATGACATGGTATGACAAGGAACTAGCATAACACGATGGTGACCCGTAGTGGTACACTCCTAATAAGTGACCTGGCATGACATGATAGTGGCCCATCGTGGCGCACTCTTGACAAGTACACCTGACATGATATATCTTGATAAGTTGTTGCGACGGCTACCTGACATGGCATGACCTGTATAAATTACCTGGACACCGTGGGCAATTGTGCTTGTACAAATAAACCAGTCCTGTCTTTGCATCATGTCTAGGATAGGGACTCCTGAGTACCACGGTCAGGAGTACCGATTGAAATGGATTAAGGTTAATAACTAGATTAACACATTAGTCATGAAGAAATTCCCCAGCTACACGTAATCCCGTTACCTGGGTGCGCCTGGGATCTGTAGCCTGCCGTCGAGTAGGGCACATTTCCAACACACTGTCATGTGTTGCACCCTTTAAGCTACTTAAGGGTACATGCATTTTCTGGACGATGTACCCCCTGTATTCAACCCCTAATTTCGACCTGGATAACCTGGATGGTCTGCAGGGCTTGTGGCTGTAGAATAATCTCACTGCATCTTATTAGTAACTAGGCCTGTGATAACCCTGGTTAGTTAAAGTATCAAGCCGTAGGTCTTGTTTGGTCGTGGAATAATTGGATGGAGTTTAACCAGTCTAGTCTTGTCCTGATCCTGCTCCAGATTGCTATATGACCTGAATGCCTGTATTTATTTTACCGATAAATGGTGAGAATTCCAAGTTCTGTTCAGACGAAGGGTTACAACCCCGGTCCTTGTTTGGTTTACGGGTTGTAACCTGGTTATCTGAATAGTTCCATGGTTATCTCATCGTATATCATCCTGATGTATTTTCTTTATTTCCAGTTTTTACCTTATTTATACTCTTGTGATGATTGCTGATTTTAGTTCCTAAGTGAAGCCTCCTTTGTGGCACTTGCTCTTTTTGGGATCTGACCCAGCTGGTTTTGTATGGCCAGATTTCGGAGCAGCTCCAGAGGATCTACCGGCCTTCCAGCCAGATGGTGACCATTAGACGGAACCCTGGCAACGAGTGGGTTTATTTTTGATCTCTCACTTATTGTAAAAATATTCTTTTGAGGCGTTTAGCCGACGAGCACCTATTTAGCGCGGTTGCACTTTACTTACTGTCTGCCTACGGGCTGTAACATGATTAACAGATCCTAGGGTTGATCATGTATAACTAAACTCTTGCTAGTCCTAACATTTTGTAACGACTAGCTTCATGATCAGCTGAATATATAATGTTTGGGATGCCTTACTATTGTATATTTAATGATCATACATCTTGTAACTTTTACTTACTTGCTTGTAATTGAGATACTAGGCTTGTTCATGACCATAGGAGACGGTTGGCTTGTAGATAAACCCTCATGTATCTAGACAGCCGTGACCGTATAGCGAGATGGATTCTATTTCATATACGTAGCTGGCTATGAACTTGTATTTCTTCCTAGCCGTAGGACTCGTCAGGACCTTGATAGCTTCCCAAGATCGCAGAGGAGATGCCTTGCACCAGGCAGTGGCAGATGCTTTGACCCGAGGCGGTCATCAGGGTAACAGCACGGCCAACAGCTTCAAGCGCTTGAACCCTCCATTCTTTGACGGTAGTGAAGATGCTATCGCAGCAGATGCTTCGCTTCAGGACACTGAGGTGATTCTCGAAGCAGCCAGGACTCCAGAGAACGAGAAGGTGGCAGTTGTGCGCATGTAGTTGTTAGATCTTGCCCGCAGCTGGTGGACGGCGCAGGCCGTTGGGTTAGCAGCACCCATTCCATGGGCAGTGTTCAGAGAAAGATTCTAGACCAAGTATTTTGATGCTGTAGCTCGGTACGATCTACAGACGAGGTTCACCAATCTGAAGCAAGGAGGCAGGACGGTCGACGGATATGCGGCCGAGTTTTCCAGACTCAGTCGGTTTGCTCCTACCTTGGTAGCAACCGAGTATGATCGAGCCCAGCGATTCCAGCAGGGACTTCACTTGGAGATCTTGTTAGCAGTTGAGCAGTTTGAGTATCAGACTTTTGATGCAGTCTTGAGAGCAGCCCAGAGGCATGAGTATACCTCCCAGAGGATCATGGACAGGACCGGAGGTCAGAAAAGATCTCACGGCCAGATGAATCAGTCTTCAGTACCAGCCCCGGCAGCCAGGGCTTTGACTATTGGAGCTCCGAGGCAAGCGGCCTCAGTAACGTCGGTTCAGCATTCCATCCCGATGTACCCTCAGCAGCAGCAGAAGCAGAAGCAGTCTTCTGCAGTGGGATGTTCTCATTATGGGAAGCTAGGCCATGTAGTGGCAGAGTGTCGTAGGGCACAGAGATTATGTCTGGTTTATGGAGCACCAGACCATAGGGTTGGATCCTGCCCGAACAGGGGTGGTTCATCATCATCCAACCTTTCTAGCTCTTCGGTGAGAGGACCAGCACCGGTCCAGCAGCAGCAGTATCCATTGGCGAGGCCCTTGCCGCCTCAGTCCCATGTATTCTAGCAGCAACAACCCCAGCAGTATGCTCAAGCCCAGGCCTTGAGTCAGAATAGGCAGCGAGGATTTCAGCAGAGGGGACCAGCACCCCGAGGGCATGGTCAGGCTATGGTGTTGACCATGGAGGAAGGATTGGCACCAGGTGAGGTAGTGGCAGGTATTATTCTCGTCAACTCCTTTCCAGCTTCAGCTTTATTTGATTCTGGTGTATCCCATTCATTTATGTCTGCACGATTTGCGACACGGGTAGGATTGGAGCCGAGTCCTTATCAGTAAGGCTCAATATACTTACTGGTAACGGACTTGTAGGAGTCGATAGAGTGTTTTTCTCGTGTCGGATCGTAGTTAGCGGTAGAGAGTTCCCCGCTAGATTGATAGAGTTCCCGATGATCGACTATGATGTAGTCTTAGGGATGGATTGGTTGAGGAACCAGTATGCTAGAATAGATTGCCATATTGGTAGAGTTGTTTTTAGTATTCCAGGTGAGCCAGAGTTTTCCTTCTCTCGAGGCAAAGTTGAGCCTTCTCCTCCATTATTGCGGATGGCAGTAGCAGCAGTTCAGTTACCCAGGGTAGTCGATGAGTTCTTCGATGTTTTCCCAGAAGAGCTTCCAGGTATGCCTCCGGAGCGGGAGATCGAGTTCACCATAGACTTGATTCCCGGGACAGCCCCAGTGTCAAAGAGAGTCTACCGGATGGTGCCGTCAGAATTGGAGATATTGTATAAGATGATTGAGGAACTCAGAATCAAGGGATTCATTCGTGCTAGTGGATCGCCTTGGGGAGCCCCGATGCTTCTTGTGAAAAAGAAAGATGGTACGTCCCGGTTATGTGTTGATTATCGTACCTTGAACTCAGTGACAATCAAGAACAGATACCCTCTCCCGAGGATAGATGACTTGTTTGATCAACTCAAGAGGGCATCAGTATTTTCGAAGATCGACTTGTGCTCAGGATATCATCAGATCAGAGTCACAGAGCAGGATATCCCGAAGACAGCTTTTAGATCGAGGTATGGGCATTGGGAGTTCCTTGTTATGCTCTTTGGAGCAACCAATGCGCCGGCAGTATTTATGGACCTCATGAATCGCATCTTCATGCCATACTTGGATCAGTTTGTGATCGTGTTCTTGGATGACATCCTGGTCTACAGCAAGAGTGAAGCCGAGCATGAGCAGCATCTCCGTGTGGTTCTTCAGACTCTTAAGGAGCACCAGTTGTATGCCAAGTTTAGTAAATGCTAGTTCTGGCTTGATCGCATTTCGTACTTAGGTCATATCATCACCAGAGGAGGAGTAGAAGTCGATCCCCAGAAGATTGTGGCTATTGAGTCATGGCCGATGCCCAGCACAGTTGTAGAAGTTCGTAGTTTCCTTGGATTGGCCGGCTATTACCGGCAGTTTGTATCAGATTTTGCTCGGATATCAGCGCCATTGACCCAGTTGACTCGCAACTATGCGCAGTTTGCTTGGACAACAGAGTGTCAGAGTTCTTTTGAGCAGTTGAAGCGAGGCCTGATAACGGCACCCATTCTCACGCTTTCAGATGGGACCGGAGGATTCTCAGTGTATTGTGATGCTTCGGGCAGGGGTTTAGGATGTGTTCTGATGCAGCATGGGAAGGTAATAGCTTATGCGTTACAACAACTTCGTGATCATGAGAGGAATTACCCAACCCATGACTTGGAGCTAGCAGCTGTAGTGTTTGCACTTAAGTTATGGAGGCACTATTTGTACGGAGATAGGGTAGAGATTTTCACCGACCACAAGAGCCTGAAGTATGTTTTAACCCAGAAAGATCTTAACATGCGTCAGAGAAGGTGGCTGGAGCTTCTTGTGGATTATGATGTCAACTTGCAGTATCATCCTGGGAAGGCTAATATTGTTGCGGATGTATTGAGCAGGAGAGCGGAAGTTTATTTTCTAACAGCACAACCAGAGCTGTTAGCCGATCTTCAGAAGATGGGTATAGAAGTTGTTCTCCCTTCCAGTGTGGCGTTGATGGCCAGTATGCAAGTTCAGTCCACTATAGTCGAGAGGATCCGGATGGCGTAGTCAACAGATTCCAAGCTTCAGCGACTCAGAACAGAGTGTGAGGCAGGACGAAGACCGGAGTTATGCATTCATGAGGACGGTACACTTCGACATGGTAAGCGTCTTTGTGTACCCAGTAGAGATATCAGACATGAGATCATGTCGGAAGCGCACAGTTCTCAGTATTCCATCCATCCTGGCGGTACGAAGATGTACCATGATATCCGTCAGCACTTCTGGCAGAATGGCATGAAGCGGAAGATAGCTCAGTTTGTCTCTCGGTGTTTGATTTGCCAACAAGTCAAGGCCGAACATCAGAGACCAGCAGGACTTTTTCAGCCCTTGCCGATTCCGGAATAGAAGTGGGAGCATGTGACCATGGATTTCGTGACTGGATTACCTAGATCCCCAGCTGGTCGAGATGCTATTTGGGTTATAGTTGATCGGCTCACGAAGGTGGCTCACTTTCTTCCATTCAGAGTTGGTCAATCGACGGCTCAGTTAGCAGAGATGTGCCTCAGGTAGATTGTCAGGTTGCACGGAGTGACCGTCAGTATCACCTCGGACCGAGATTCCAGATTTATGTTACACTTTTGGCGTAGCTTGCACGAGAGTTTGGAGACTCATCTCCAGTTTAGTTCAGCATATCACCCGCAGACAGGTGGCCAGTCGGAGCACACGATCCAGACCCTTGAAGACATGTTGAGATCTTGCACACTTGACTTCGGTGGTTCATAGGAAGATCATTTGCACCTGGTGGAATTCTCGTACAACAACAGTTTCCAGGCAAGTATCCAGATGGCACCGTTCGAGGCACTTTATGGCAGAAAGTGTAGATCCCCGCTAGCCTGGGATGATGTTGGAGAGAGACAGATGCTCGGTCCAGAAATGATTTCTCAGACAGTTGAGGTGGTCAGAAGGGTTAGAGATCATCTTCGAGTTGTCCAAGATCGCCAACGTCATTGGGCCAATTCTCATCGGCGCCCTCTCGAGTTTTCGATCGACGATCATGTATTCCTGAGGATTTCGCCTAACCGTGGCGTCATTCGTTTCGGCGTACGGGGCAAGCTTAATCCTAGGTAGATAGGACCGTTTGACATTCTGGAGCGAGTAGGAGATGTATCCTATCGTCTCGCTCTTCCGCCGTCGCTAAGCGAGGTGCATGACGTGTTCCATGTATCCCAATTACGATGGTATATCCCAGACCCGAGCAACATCCTGGATCATTCAAAATTGGTTGTTGGTACCAACCTTTCGTATGAGGAGAGGCCCATGTCTATATTGGACCGGAGAGAGAAAATCCTCAAGAATAAGACTATCAAGTTAGTCCGAGTTGCTTGGGGTCATCACTCTTTGGGTGAGTCAACGTGGGAGCGTGAGGATGATATCCGATTACGATATCCTGACTTGTTTGACTCGTGAGGTATAATGTCTTCCTTATGCCTCATGCCTTCGATTCCTTGCTTGCATGATTGATTGATTGCCTAGTATAACTCGCTCATTATTAGTATAGCTTGTCATTGCCCCTCTAGCCTCTTGATTAAATTCCGAGGACGGAATTCTTTTAAGGTGGGTAGAGTTGTAATGCCTGTGGTTCGTATTACGTATTCTGGAATACATGTACGTATTTATTCTTGTATTGCCTGATTTCCTTGCTTAGCTTTCCTTCATGGCTTGGTTATTCTTGGTTCGGGTTGGCTTGGTTCGGTTTGGGATTGCTATTTGGTTCATCATGAACCAAGGGGTGAACACCCTACCTACCACCACTACTACCATTTATTAACCCTTCTCCTTTCTCTCTCTTCATTTATCATCTTCTCCACCATTACTCCTTAACCTACCAAGAGAGAGAGAGTGAGCTCTAGGCAAGTGCAATTTGCTTTATGGAGGAACTCAAATTTTATTATTTCATTCTCTTCCTTACAATATTTTAACTTACTTTAGAACTTGGCATTTTTACTTTTCATGGCTAGATTCTTGTAGATCTATATTTACATTATTTTCGGATCTCTTGGGTTTTGATCTACTTAAGCTTGTTATTTCCGAGTTTTGATGGTTCCATGTTGTAGAGAATTTTGTTCTACCCCATTTCGACCTGTGGAAGTTCGGATTTAGGCTCCGGATGATGGAGTTATGGAGCTTGAGGACTTGGCTCTCATGGTGTTCTCTTCTCTGAAATTTTGGAGAAGATGAACAGTGCTTGACTTGTCCGCATGAATACTTCATGCAGCAAGTGTTCTATTTCAGCCGCATGACTGGATGTCCTCGAGCCGCATGAGAGTCGAACCTATTTCAGCCGCATAACTCGCTCAATTTCCAGCCGCATAAGTTCTGAACTCCCTTAGCCGCATGCAGCCCCTTCATTTCCTGGCCACATAGGCCCGTGACCAGTCTGGCCGCATAGGCATTGCTCCTCGAGCCGCATATGCGCCCATCTTCTTGAGCCGCATGAACTTGCATTTCTTCCTAGCCGTATGAGCTTGCTTTCCCCCCCCCAGCCGCATGAAGCCACTTTTCCGCTGGCCGCATGAGGCCCAACATCTTGGAGCCGCATGCGCCATCACCTTCCTGGCCGCATGCGCCCCATTTCTTCCTGGCCGTATGGGGATTAGTTTCCTGGCCGCATGTGCCTTTGCACTTCTAGCTGCATGGACTTTTCCTAGCCTAGCCGCATGGACTTTTCCTAGCCTAGCCGCATGGACTTTTCACCTTCCAGCTGTATGAGACCCATTTCTTTTGGAACCGCATGCGCCCTCCTGAACTTGGCCACATGAGATCCAGCGGCCCTAGCCGCATGCGCTCTCATATTTGAGCCGCCTGTGTCTTATTCTCTCCTGGCCGCATGCGCTCTCATATTTGAGCCGCATGTGTCTTATATCCTTACGCCTTTTGTCATGAACTTAATTTTTACTTATTATGTTTGGAATGACTATTGTACATGACATGGTATGACAAGGAACTAGCATAACACGATGGTGACCCGTAGTGGTGCACTCCTGATAAGTGACCTGGCATGACATGATAGTGGCCTGTCGTGGCGCACTCCTGACAAGTACACCTGACATGATATATCTTGATAAGTTGTTGCGACGGCTACCTGACATGGCATGACCTGTATAAATTACCTGGACACCGTGGGCGATTGTGCTTGTACAAATAAACCAGTCCTGTCTTGCATCATGTCTAGGACAGGGACTCCTGAGTACCACGGTCAGGAGTACCTATTGAAATGGACTAAGGTTAATAACTAGATTAACACATTAGTCATGAAGAGATTCCCCAGCTACAGGCAATCCCGTTACCTGGGCGAGCCTGGGATCTGTAGCCTGCCGTCGAGTAGGGCACATTTCCAGCACACTGTCATGTGTTGCACCCTTCAAGCTACTTAAGGGTACATGCATTTCCTGGACGATGTACCCCCTGTATTCAACCCCTAATTTCGACCTGGGTAACCTGGATGGTCTGCAGGGCTTGTGGCTGTGGAATAATCTCACTGCATCTTATTAGTAACTAGGCCTGTGATAACCCTAGTTAGTTAAAGTATCAAGCCGTAGGTCTTGTTTGGCCGTGAAAAGATTGGATGGAGTTTAGCCAGTCTAGTCTTGTCCTGATCCTGCTCTAGATTGCTATATGACCTGAATGCCTGTATTTATTTTACCGATAAATGGTAAGAATTCTAAGTTCTGTTCAGACGAAGGGTTGTTAGCCCAATGATTATATCATGTTTTTGAATATGGCTAATCAATTAAGTTTAACATATCGACGTCACTAATATTCATGTAATCACTATTATGTTACTACTTAAACTTAGCATTGTCCTAATGTTAGCATTGTCCTAAATATTCTATATCATATTGCTATGTTTGTATCATGTTGTTTTGTTTCGTCTAACATATATTTGTAGACATGCAGTAAGCATGATCAAGCCTTGATAAAGCAGGACATATGCAATGGAGAATTAATGATGGGCCAAAGACGGCGTTATACAAGAAGATTTCTCTGAACCGCCCAACGACCTATCCGGGGCCTCGCATCGGGGGTTCCGCTGACCGGGGTCGAGGGGGCAGCGCCCCCATCAGGGGTTCGGGGGCGAAGCCCCCGAAAGGTATTCAGATTTTCAGATCTGTTTATCTTTGGACGATTGCCGTCAAGGAAAAATACGTCTTCAATATCAGGAAAAGACGTCATCAAAAGGACTATTGGTTTTCATATTTATTCTGTATTTTTTTCTTTTATTGAGTCTAAGAAAAATGTGAGATTGATCGGATCGGTACTGGCTTAGGTTTTTCTCAGTCCACAAACAAAAATAAGCCTACCTAAGTATCCCAAAAATCCACAATTCCAAAAAGCCCAAAACCTATGTAAATTTGGTTTATTCCTTACTGTTCTGAACCAGCAGAACTCTGACAGAACTCTGACCGAGTTCGGTCCGAGTTCGGCCCGAGTTCGGTCTGGGTTATTTGAAATACAGTTCCCACCAAATCTGCATCCAACGTTCGTATGCGAAATCCTAGCATCCGAACTCTGCCCGAACTCTGCCCGAGTTCGGTCTCCCAAAAACACTATAAATAGAGTTGAGATTACCATTCATTTCAACAATCCAATTTTATCTCTTCTCTTCTCTATCTAAAGTGTTCTGAGCTTTTTACTTTCATATCTAAGCCTTTACGACTCTTAGCCAAGCCAGTACAGTTTCTATTTAATCTAGAGTTTGGTGTTGAAGAGTTGTATCGGAGGTTGTATTCAGAAAACGTTCCAGTTTTCCAATTGCCTTCTGGAGCCGGTCGTGCGCTCGTCACCAAGCACGGTGTTGTGAAGTCGGTCGTGCACTTGTCGCCAAGCACGGTGTTGTAAGAGTTGCAAGCACTCAGTTAAAGCTTGTGTCATAGTGGATTAACATCGAGCAAGAGTACTCGAGACTGGATTAGTCCTCTCAGAGGGATACCAGTATACATCGCTGTGTCACTGAGTTTGAATTCTTGACTCTTACTTTACTATATTTATTTACTATCTCCTATTTACTGCCATAGTTATTACTTAAGTTTTTAATTGGTGATTATTTTTCGCTGCACACGCACACACTCTATTCACCCCCCCTCTAGAGGTGCTCAACGGTCCTACAATTGGTATCAGAGCAGGTTATATTCATGTATAACACTCTAGAGAGTATAAATATGGCAGCCGTGAATTCAATATTAAACGGTGAAGGGCAATCCACAAATAGACTCCCACTATTTGATGGAACAAACTATAGTTATTGGAAAACACGGATGAGCTTGTACCTGAAGTCTCAAGACTTTGACTTATGGTCAATTGTTGTCAATGGCTACCAAAAGCCTACTATCACTTCTATTCTCACATCCTCTATTATTAACAAGCCTTATTATAGTTACACAGAGGAAGAGAAGAAGTTAGCTAGCCTTGATGCAAAAGCAAAGCATGCTTTCTATTGTGCTGTAGACTTTAATGTATTCAATCTCATTACTACTTGCACAACATCTCATAAAATTTGGAAACTTCTTGAAGCTACTTATGAGTGCAGGTACGAAAGCAGTGCTAGCAACTCCAGAGAGGAGGATAGTCTTCATAATGATTCAAATATGTGCATGATGGAATTGGGATTTAAGGTGCAACACAATTTCTTATACGAAGAAGAGCTTGTATGTGACAACTACAAGAAGATAGACCACATCCAAGATGATTGTACTACTACTAGAAAGGAGAGTCACTACGAACAATCAAATGAAAGAAGATCATCGGGCATATGGTGTGAAAGCGAAGCAAGAGAGTCTGAAGAAGAAGAAGAAGAAGAAGAAAAACCTCATCAAGCTGCAAATTTATGCACAATGGCATTATCTAATGAGGTACAAAATAATTCTTTTTCTAAAGAGAGTGAATTTTCTTATGATAATTTATCTGATGCTTTCGGTGATCTGTTAGAAGAACACAAGAAAGTATTAGATAAATATAAGCAAGCTAGAAAGGATATTCTATCCTATAAGCGTGAGATTAAAAAGCTTACTTGCTTATTGAATGATGCTAGAGATACTTCTACTTCTGATAATTCTACTGAGATTTCCACACTTGAGTTTAGATTGCATGAGGCACTTGATTGCATTGAGAAAAGCACTCAAGAAAATGCTAAACTTAAGGAGGAACTAGAATCTGAAAAGAAGAAGTATTCTATTGCTTCATGTAGAATTGATGCTCTTTCTGCTAAATATGATGAGATCTGTGCTAACTCTAAAAAGTTAGAGATTAGACTGGGAAAGCAGGTAGTACAACCTATGACTCAGTCTAACACAAGATACGTGACACATCACAAAGTCACACACGACAGATCATCTAGAAAGGAAGCAAGCAAAGCTAAAGCTTTACACAACCATGCTTTCTACTACAAGTATCCACTAAGATCATATCACACCACTTCACATTCTCATACTGCTGCACATAGCCCTAATGTTAATACTTTTTGTCATTATTGCGGCATGAATGGACATGTTTCTCATTATTGTTAGATTAGAAAACTTGTTGATATGAACTTGTGCAAATGGGTTCCCAAAGCTAACAAATATGGATCCAAGTATTGGATACCAAAGACTTCACCTAATTTTGCAGGTGAAGCTTCTTATATCAAATAGAACCATGGAGCATGTTGGTGATTGCAAAGCTACAATGGTCATCTTCCAAGCAATTGCACCAACATAAGTGTGGTCACTAGAACCACTTTGGTAACATGCTTCCTAAATAGTTTTTTAATGTCTAGCATGTTCTTATTGATGTATTGATATTAGCTTTCATTGATATCTTTTAATTGTTTATCATTTATGTGAGTTATAATCCTAGCATGACTTGTTGATTAGCTTAAATGATTATTTCACACTATATAGTCTTTTTTTATTAGTGTGACACATTTATCTAGGTATCTCTTTACTCGTAGTATTCATCTATGAAGTTGCATACCACTCTAGTCCATAGAAGCTTTTGTTGTTGATTTTATGCTTTTGACTCTTTGTCTTTAATACTTTTAATGGTCACTTCTTATCGATTTGTCTTTAACATGTCACATTTACTTGGATCAGTATTTTTGAGTATGTATGTTTAGCACAAGTCTTCTATTTACTTGAAAAGTACATACATATATTTTTATGTTAACCTTGTGCTTGCATAATATATTCACTATTGATTCTCATATCTTATTTTGAGTAACTTCTTACGAATCAATTACTTCTTTGTTTGATAAAGTTTATTTATGCATGTTTTTGATCTTGTGATATTTTTTTTTATGCTTGTTAATGATATATGAATAATTTATTATCAATCATATATTGCTCACATGTTTCTTATTTTGTAAAAATATCTTTATGGGGATATATGAGTTAAGTTCAAGTTCTATATTATATTATTTTGGAAAGTAGTTTCAAACTTGTGCTTATCTCATATGTAAGCTATTTTTTTTAACAAATTTATGTACTTCTCTTATTATCTTCTTCCTCAAAGCCTTTTTAAATAATGTATGTTTTTCTTGGCTTTTTGGTTGACATTTTGGATATATTTTTTTAATATCTTGATCTTGATAAACCATTACTTGAGTATTTACTTTTAGGGATTCTGGATTTCGATGATGTTCGATGATACTGCATATATTCCTTTGAATCTAAGTTCTTAAGAGTAGAAATCATTTTGGAAACAAGCCGAAAGGGTCCTTCTGTCATACATGTGTAAATAGCCTGAAGCGACACGGTGTACTAGTCTTCGGACTACCGCTAGCTGGGAACCGGCCCCAACAGCTAACCCGAAGTGATCAATACTTTATAGACTTAAGATTTATTAAGGTGTACTTGCAACTATCGTCTAGTTCTGGATCCAAGGTACTGAATCCAGTCCCCTAGATTCCAGAATACATCAACGTATCTAGGTTCTATATTTTGATTTACAAATATTTTATATTTTATTGTTACCCATTAATTTTGTAGCACATATGGATTAATGTAATTGATACATCTTATGCTGTTTGCTACATTGTTCTAAGATTTTTAAGTCCATAGAATATAATTTATTTCATATTGCACTAATTTTTTTAAAATCCTCGGTTATTAAAGAAGAGATTTATTTTGGGTACAAGCCTACAAAAGGTCTGTCTGTCACCACGACTACGGTCGAAGCGAAGCGGTACTTAAGTGTTCCCCGGTGAACCACCGTTAGCTGGGACAGTACCTCTACAGCTAATCCAAGATTGATCAATGCTTTATAAACTAAAGATTTATTGAGATCTAATTGCAATTATTATCTGATGGATTTTAAATTTTAGATTTGATGGATAATATTCTCTCTTTATATTTTTCACAAAAGGTAACATACATTGATCTTTCATAAGTTAATGTTTGTCATCTTTCAATATATTTTTTTTTGTCACACTTTTCGATATTCAGACTTAATGATTTTGTGACTACTCGGTGGATATTATGATCTTGTGATTTCGTCTTTATCTTGCATAATATTCATGATTTTAAGCTTTATTATTCTCTTCTTATTCAAGTTACTAACTGCCTATAGCAGTAATTCTTTGCGGGGAGAAGTCAAGCAAATTGACTCACTCTCTCTCTCAAAGCGTTTCTTTTCTTTAACCTTACGGTTGTCAGTGGACACCATGCTATGGCTTTAAAAGGGAAGAAATGAACTTTGATAAGAAGACCTAATATTTTTGATTTAACTTTCTACTTCTGGAAATATGTCTCTGAAATTCTTAAATTTTATCTATACTATTATTTTTGGATATAACCATGTAAAGGTGGAGTAGTTAATTGTTTCAAGTTAGTTATCCCCTTGACATGCCATACATTTTTCTTTGGACATATATCTAGTTATGTTTATTTGTTCAAATGGATTTATTTATGATTTATGGATTCTTTTATTGAAATTGTTTCTGTGATTCGAATCGTGTCAGCTTTCAGTCTAAGGACTAAATGGACGCATTCGAACATTTACTAAGACAGTTTTTCATAATAAATTCCACATTTTTGAAAAGTCTTTTTGATTTTTTTTGATTTATTGAATCTGTCTCGTACTCAATGTTATTATTAAAGACAGCCTTCAAAAATCTTTTACTTACATGAAATGATTTGTGTTATATTTTTTCTATTGAAGACACATTTTCTTCATCTTTAAGCGTTTATTTATTGGATATTTCTTTTATTTGCCTAAAGATGATATTTGTTTTTGAGTTTGATCAAAGGAAAGAAAAGATGCATATCTTGGATATCCTTTAGATCTTTTGATTATTTATTTTAACTATTTTATGCATATAAATTATTTTTTGAACTATATACGCATATTTTAAGGGGGAGCAAATTAATTGTTTCAATTATGTTATGCCCTTAATATGTGGTATACCTAGTTTATCATGGACCTACTGACTATTTTTTAATTCTTACCGATTGTGTTCATGATATTTTTTATGAGAGAATATATGATTATTATTATTTCTTCTTGATTCTCTCATTTTATAATTTTGTAAAAGTTATCTTGCCAAATATATTTAATTATCCTTATTAATGATTCCTTTGAGCTTAAATTGATTTGGCATTTCTTATTGAGTTTTTTTTTTCAAAGTTTATGATTATCTATACTTAGACGTTTCATACTTTGTGGGGGAGCATTCAAGTCGACTGGATTTCTCCTTCCCAAGTATTTTATCTTCATTACCTTCATGTTTATCTAATGGATATAATATATCATGCTAAGGTAATTGAATTCAAATGCATGAACTTTGGTATAGATTTTGCATAGATTCTAGTATACATCTTTTAATTTTTTTTCCAATGATTATACTCTTTATGGAATTGATTCACTAATTTGTATGGGCAAATTATGAATCATATTTTTTTTGTGATCATTGTTAAAAGTTTCATTATTTTTTTTTTATTTGGTATATACTAGATCTGTGAATTTCTCATGAATTATTTATGACCAATGATTGATTTCTGCTATATTGATATCTATTTCTTATTGAAATCCTTTATTGGTATATTTCAAAACTAGAGTTATATTTATCATAATATTGGGTTTTGAATATCATTTTTGGATTTCTAGTTGGTAAACTATGTATTGTTTGATTTAAATGTTCTTTGTTTAAGTTCAACCAACTATTTTGACAAATTTTTCTACTTTAGTTATGTAATTTTCTAAACATGTCATTTCACTGTTCTCCTAATCCTTGATCATGATTATTATTCTTTTTCCTTCCTCCTATACTTATGCTTGAGTTCGTTTTATCTCTTTATTATGGGAGAGCTTCTTTTTTATCATGTCAAAGGGGGAGAAATAAGTTTAAGTCTGCATACAATCTTCTAGTATTATGTGTTTATTAGTGATACATGCATCTATTGTATATATATTAAACTTAAAGGATTTGCCATAATCAAAAAGGGGGAGATTGTTAGCCCAATGATTATATCATGTTTTTGAATATGGCTAATCAATTAAGTTTAACATATCGACGTCACTAATATTCATGTAATCACTATTATGTTACTACTTAAACTTAGCATTGTCCTAAATATTCTATATCATATTGCTATGCTTGTATCATGTTGTTTTGTTTCGTCTAACATATATTTGTAGACATGCAGTAAGCATGATCAAGCCTTGTTAAAGCAGGACACATGCAATGGAGAATTAATGATGGGCCAAAGACAGCGTTATACAAGAAGATTTCTCTGAACCGCCCAACGACCTATCCGGGGCCTCGCATCGGGGGTTCTGCTGCCCGGTCAGCGGACAGGGGTCGAGGGGGCAGCGCCCCCGTCAGGGGTTCGGGGGCGAAGCCCCCGAAAGGTATTCAGATTTTCAGATCTGTTTATCTTTGGACGATTGCCGTCAAGGAAAAATGCGTCTTCAATATCAGGAAAAGACGTCATCAAAAGGACTATTGGTTTTCATATTTATTCTGTATTTTTTTCTTTTATTGAGTCTAGGAAAAATGTGAGATTGATCGGATCGGTACTGGCTTAGGTTTTTCTCAGTCCACAAACAAAAATAAGCCTACCTAAGTATCCCAAAAATCCACAATTCCAAAAAGCCCAAAACCTATGTAAATTTGGTTTATTCCTTACTGTTCTGAACCAGCAGAACTCTGACAGAACTCTGACCGAGTTCGGTCCGAGTTCGGCCCGAGTTCGGTCTGGGTTATTTGAAATACAGTTCCCACCAAATCTGCATCCAACGTTCGTATGCGAATCCTAGCATCCGAACTCTGCCCGAACTCTGCCCGAGTTCGGTCTCCCAAAAATACTATAAATAGAGTTGAGATTACCATTCATTTCAACAATCCAATTTTATCTCTTCTCTTCTCTATCTAAAGTGTTCTGAGCTTTTTACTTTCATATCTACGCCTTTACGACTCTTAGCCAAGCCAGTACAGTTTCTGTTTAATCTAGAGTTTGGTGTTGAAGAGTTGTATCGGAGGTTGTATTCAAAAAATGTTCCAGTTTTCCAATTGCCTTCTGGAGCCGGTCGTGCGCTCGTCACCAAGCACGGTGTTGTGAAGTCGGTCGTGCACTTGTCGCCAAGCACGGTGTTGTAAGAGTTGCAAGCACTCAGTTAAAGCTTGTGTCATAGTGGATTAACATCGAACAAGATTACTCGAGACTGGATTAGTCCTCTCAGAGGGATACCAGTATACATCGCTGTGTCACTGAGTTTGAATTCTTGACTCTTACTTTACTGTATTTATTTACTGTCTCCTATTTACTGCCATAGTTATTACTTAAGTTTTTAATTGGTGATTATTTTTCGCTGCACACGCACACACTCTATTTACCCCTCCCCCTCTAGAGGTGCTCAACGGTCCTACAAGGGTTACAACCCCGGTCCTTGTTTGGTTTACGGGTTGTAACCTGGTTATCTGAATAGTTTCATGGTTATCTCGTCGTATATCATCCTAATGTATTTTCTTTATTTCTAGTTTTTACCTTATTTATACTCTTGTGATGATTGCTGGTTCTAGTTCCTAAGTGAAGCCTCCTTTGTGGCACTTGCTCTTTCTGGGATCTGACCTAGCTGGTTTTGTATGGCCAGATTTCGGAGCAGCTCCAGAGGACCTACCGGCCTTCCAGCTAGATGGTGACCACTAGACGGAACCCTAGCAACGAGTGGGTTTATTTTTGATCTCCCACTTATTGTAAAAATATTCTTTTGAGGCGTTTAGCCGACGAGCACCTGTTTAGCTCGGTTGCACTTGTTTGCCATTGATTGTAAAAGTACAGAACAATTATCGGAGGACTGAACTTAGACTCTCAACACAAACTCGGTTGTACAAAGAAAGCCTAGGGACGAAAACCTAGGTACAGCAATCTAAGTACAATTGTTTATTTTAGATTCTGGGGGGTGACGATAGAGGCTCGGAAAGGCGACGGCACCCTGCCTTACTCCTTGGACGATCGGTATGCAGCCTTGGCTCCTTGTGAAAAGATGGTTGGCGTTGACGAAGAAATTGCTCTTTTTGCTCCTCTGTTGCTCTCCTGGCTTCTCTCTCTCTCTGTGTGTATTTTTTTTCTCAGACTCTGTATTTTTTTATTCTTTTGTTGCCGACCGGTCGCAAAGAAAATGATACTGGCTATTTA
The DNA here is from genome assembly GCA_029216955.1 of Iris pallida. Lineage (NCBI taxonomy): Eukaryota > Viridiplantae > Streptophyta > Magnoliopsida > Asparagales > Iridaceae > Iris > Iris pallida. Next base: position 621,557 of record JANAVB010031420.1, read on the forward strand.
TAGGAGTGGAGTATGATCATTAGGGTTTGCTAATGATCATCTGTTTGGAATGTCGGCGCTTCTCCAACTTATCTGGACCCTTGATTCTGATTGCAATGAATCTCGGCCATTAATATGGATATCACCGAATCTCGTGAGCAATTAATGTTGATTGCTTTAAATCTTCATGATGGATTATACCAATGTCTGATTGCTCGCCACGTGTCCTATTGGCTTTATGATAAATGATATGCCCTGATCTCAGTAATTATGACGATGATGTCAAATATACTTGTTGGGATTCGATTAGATCCTCGATTGATTCGATACCACGTGTTTTAATTGTGGGTCTTGCCAGAGCCGCATAGGATGGGCGATACTTGAACCGCAGGGAGATACTCCTCGTAAGCCGCATGTACATAGTCTCTACGAGTTGCATAAACTAGCGTTGCCTTGACCACGCAGAGAATGAGTTCTCAGGGAGCCGCATGTATAGCGTTGTGTTGGGCCGCAGGGATTGGGCTCTCGGTGAGCCGCATGTACAGCGTTGTGTTGGGCCGCAGGGGACGAATTCTCAGGGAGCCGCATGTGGCTGATTTCTGCTGGCCATATAGGGGGATTTCTTCGTGAGCCGCATGGAGCTGTTTTCCATTTAAGCCGCATGAGAGTTGCCACGTGGCAACCTAGGATTTCTGAAGGATCGGGTCAGAGATCTTCTTCATTTTTCGAAAAGTCTGTCATTATGGCAGAGCCATTATGACACTTTATGTCAGAGCCGTCACAGTCGTCCAGTCGTGCCAGAGCATTAAATGATGCCACTGCTCAAATGGCCAGCTGTAGGGGGAAATCCTAGTGGCGTCGATCGAGCCGCATATTCCTGCTGAACCGCATACACTCTCGAGCCGCATGAGACTGAGAGTCTTCCTTTGAACCGTATAAGACAGCTCCTATATGGGCCGCATGGGCTTCATATCCGGAGCCGCATGGACCATTATTCTGATATTTTCCATGCTTCTATAGGACCCCCTTCAAAGTTTTCAATTTGCAAAATTGAAACACTTTGAATAAGAAGCATGGTCCCGTTCGTGCCGCATAAATGTCCCAGCCGCATGGATTCAGCTATCCGCATAGGCTTTTTGCCACGTGTCCTAACCACGCCGTCTTTTGGGGGAGGATCCCAAGAGTCAGTTTTGCCTTAACCGAAGCGCTTTTGCCTTTATCTTTTGAAGCGGCGCGTAATCCGAGGCGTAATCCGAGACGTCTGTTCGTTTCGTGGGTCTCTTTTGCCTATAAATAAGAGGCTTTTAGTCTCTTGGGGATTTCTTTACCTCCTCTCTTTGCTCAAATCCTCTGTCGTCGACTTCGCTCTTCGTCTTCTTCCTTCAACAATCGAGAATGGCTCCCAAGAAAGCTATTGCATCGAAGGCCGCGAAGGGCAAGGCGACTGCGGCGACGACTGTGGTCGCCCCTCCGCCGGCTGCTGTGCCCTCTGTCCATCCTGATGTTCACCCGCCTATCGTTGGTAAGGGGTTGTCTGAAAACCCTAACTGTTGCCATGGCTCTGTTGCATACTTTATGCACAAGCCGTATGTACGATGCTTCTCGATATGACCGTATAGGCACCTAGCCCCCACGGGGCCGTATGAGCTTGTCATACTCGATCGGAGCCGCATATGTGTTTTCGATTTAGGCCGCATAAGCGTCGCTTGCTTTTGAACCGCAAAAGCTTGCTTATTTGTAACCGCGTCAGCTTTGTATGAGTTTGGCTTCATAGGCGGGCTTAACCTGAACCGCATGAATCTATAAACTCGTCTGAATTTGAGTTGTATGGACTCGGTTAACTCGGAGCCGCATGAGGCTATGATGAACTAGAACTATGTAGACTCATTTGTTTCTGAACCACATAAGGCTATGATGACCCGAGCCGCATAGATTCAAATGTTTTTTTCAACGCTTCTGTTTTCTTTGACTATCTTCTAACCTCGTTTCTTTTGTCTTTTTCCAGTGAATTTGCCCATAAATCCTGCTGGGGAGCTTATAGTGGGTTCAAATCAATTCGCTCTGGGCGTGCGTCTTGACGATTTAATTAAGCGTGTGTTGAACCAATTCCCTACTGATGAGCCTTCGGAGAGGTTGAAGGCCATTGAGAACCAGACCCTCCATTACCTCCGTTCCATGATGAATACTGGGAAGCTGGATGGAACATACCTGAAGCCTTTGTTCCTTTTTGGTGATGCTTTAGTCATCGCGAATACCCGAGTTTTAGAGATTTCCGAGAACTGGGACTTTTCTTTGGACGGGGTGGCGATCCATATTCCTCTTATGGAACGTCATTACCCCCTGTCGTGGTTCAACATGGTGTTGCTGGATAGGAAGATGGTGTGTAATTTGACTCCTACTCAGTCAGGAATGGTGATAGGTAACATCCATTATAATCCGAACATGCGGTCGGCGTACGCAGGTAGGGATTCCGTCCTCCGGTATATGATGGGTTTGGCCCCGGGTTCCTTTATGAATGTGTGCGGTCCCAACTTCTCACTCGCTCAAGCTGATACCTTCTTGAATCGGCTTGTTCGTAAGAAATCCTATCCCGTTGGCAGGATGGCATTGCCAAACTGGATAAACCCTACTTCTACATGGGTCCAGCTGACCACTTGGGTTCTGCAGACCTATAGAACATTCTTACGGGAGGTGGGGCTTTACTACACCATTCGGAGCACTTGTTATGGGCTTCCCCTTAATAAGCCACTGTTTATAGCGCTCTTGGAGATGTATAACCGACGAACGGGGACGTTCTTTGCACCAGCAGGGGAGCTGGGGCTTGCTCTTCACGAGATGTATACTGTCTCTAAACTTCCCTGGGGGAATGAGCCTTTCGAGGTGTATACCCCGTCGAATGAGGAGTTCGAGGCCCTGGACAGGCAATTCCCAGGCTTTGTTGCGGTGTATCGGAAGTTGTTGTGCCACCATAGTGCTTATCATCAGATGGCTATAAAAACGATGGATAGCTCTGAGGGGACCGCTCCCCATACCACATCCTGGATTAATTACCTTTTTGGAGTTGACCCTTCTGGCGAAGTTACTCCTCGAGCCCCTCGAACACATGCAGAGGTGAGGGATCTGATGTCAAATGTCAAGAAGTCGTGATCCAAGAGCGATACATTTGGGAGTCAAGCTGACTCTCTTAGTTATTTTCACTATGGGACCGTACAGATGTCGGAGAAGGCACTTCTGGCTAGATTTTTAATGATATGGCTACGGAACTGTGTAGTCTCGGGAGGAGCGGCTTCCATCGAGAGGCTTGGTCGTCATTTCATCCTCCCTGCCGTTAAACTAGTATTCGGAGTTAGACTGGCCCTCCTTCCTGCTATGATGTGTAGCATACACCATGGTCTTCGAACATTCTCGTCTAAGATTATTGCTTGTAAGAAGACTGCAGATTTTGCGCGCATAGAACTGCCTTTCCACTACTTGATGGGGTGGTTGGTGATGCACTACAGGTCTTTAATGGATTCCGGGATAGCGGAAGACGCTACGGATGAAGACGCTTTCCTTTTCAAATGCCATCACCGGTCTTGGGAGTATAATACTATGTCAGCTTATCGAAGGGCGCTGGCGAGGGTGGACGGGTGTGATTTCTTTGTGTCTGTTCCTCCCTTTTCTGATGAGGACGTGAGGAAGGTACATCTTGATGGTACCGGGCCTTCTCACTTTCTATCTCCTGATATGCTTGCTTGGTTGCGCAACATCCACCCCGCGCATCTGGTTTATCGCAATCGAGATAGGGTGTACTTGGAGCCTTACCTACCTAGTAGGTTTTCTTGCCAATTTGGTTATAGCCAGTTGTTCCTTGATTGTCCCAACCCTTGTTTGGGTTTTTAAGGCAGCGTTCTTGATGGTGTCCGAGCGTGGAATTATTATGACGCTTATCATACTCGAGCCAGCTTCTCGGTTCCTGATGCTAAGGCGCCGAGGGAAATTTTGTACGTGGCTGCATTGTATCACATTATGGCAAACAAGCCTCCTGTTAACTTCGATCCGAGTACCAGTTTCATTGTGGTTACCGGTTTAGAGGAGAGGCCCAAGGGGGCCAAGGTTAGAAAGCAACTGGCGCTCCAGATTCCCCTCCCTGAATCAGAACCTTCCGGGTCAGCTGAGGAGGAGGATGTTCATGATAGCGAAGACTCCCTTTCTGGCGGAGGTAAAGAAGTGACGGATCAACCGCTTCCCACACCCGATGAACTGGCGAAAGATCCGTTACTTACTACACAAGATGAAGTAGTGAGAGAAGAGCGGCCTTCGACTGTGCCTGGTTCCTCGCGTAAACGAGTCAGACACGAGTCTTCTGATGGTAGAGCGACCTTTTCCGTGGAGAGAGCTGCCGTTAGGTCTCGCGGATTACTCATTACCGAGAGGGGTGAAGATACAGCCGCTATTCCGGAGGTAAGACCAAGTCGTTGTCACCTCTTTATTGTAGTTTTCTTTTCTCTTGGAGATATGACTTGATCATTTTTCTTCGTAGGTGTCCGACGACCCGGCCTCTCCTGAATCGTCTACCACCCCTGAAGCTGATCCAGCCCTTGCTGCTTTGATTAGCGACATGTGTGCTGCGGTCCTTTTTTGCGGGGGCTCTCTCAGCGGCGGCTGGAAGCTCCCAGGGTGCTGAGGTTTCGGCCCGGGATGACGAAGGTTCCCTCGGACCCGTCTTCGAGACCGCTGATCCTCAGCAAGGTGCCGTCGATCTTGGTGCCTCACTTCCTGAGGACGTCAGGGGAGAGGAGTCTGTTATACCTGGCTCGGAAGCTGTCGGTGAAGAGGCTGCGGTGGCTGCTGGCGAACCTCGGCCTCCACACTCCTCAACTGGTAAGATAAGCCAGATATTGACTAGTGAGGGGGCTTATTTGCTCTATCAACATATCCTCCGGGTCAAGTCGATTCATGGTTGCCTTGGCCCTGCAGGTCCTGACTCTTTACCTCCCGCCGCGGCTATTCTCGGGGAAAGCCCGGTCTACCATGATCTGGGCGAAAGGAGTGTTTCTTCTCCTTCGTCATCGCATGTCGAGGGACATCCTGATAGCTCTGGGCAGATGGGGATGGAGTTGGTGCTGGCCCCGGCCTCGTCTTCGGCTGCTTATACGGCTCCGGAGATCGACTTCTCTACCCTGTCGAGCATCCAAATTCTGCGGGCCGCTGAAGAGAAATTGGCCGATGTTCAAGCGTCCTTCCGTGCAGAGTCGGTTTCTCTTGTGGCAGGAGCGGCAGATTCTGTCGTGTCTTCTTCCGTGCTGCCAGCTACACTTCCGTTGACACCGGCTTCCTCGGACGCTCTGAACGAGATGACGCAGGATGTGGTTGACAGCTTCTATCGTCACTTAGGGAGGGGTGTAAACGCTGTCGTGGAACGGGGAATCCCTTTTTCTCTATCTCTGCGGGGAGCTCGGGGCCAAATCGACACTCTAAAGGGTCTTCCTGGCGGGGTAGGGTTAGCCGCGCTCCTGGAGCCTAAGTTGACAGAGGCTGACCAGCTTGTGACCCAACTGCTGGCAGTACGGCAGGCTGGCTTGCCCGCTGCGATTGAACGGGAGTGGGGCTTCCTAGTTGCTGCTCGGGACAGGATCAAACTCGCTCGAGAAACTGCCGGGCCGGCTGTGCAGGGGGACCTTGACAAGTTCTCCGTCTCCTATGACCGACTGGGTCGTCGGAGTCAGGCTTGTAGAGCCCGGGAAGAATCTGCCTCTCGTGGAGTAGCCAACACGAAGGAGCGGATTCTCGCACTCCAGAAGGAGCTGGCCTTCTTAGAGTCAGAGCGAAAGGCTGCTCATGCAGAACAGGAGTTGATTGCTCGGGAGACCGAGAGGATTTCCCGATCTTCGGTCAACCTAGAGCGGGCCTTTAAGAAGTTTGAGGACAATTGGCGGGCCCACGCTTATCTGGAGGATGCGGCGGTGTTGAACCAGGAGGCGGAGCACCGAGCCAAACAGAGGCTTGAGCGGTCGGTTGCCTTGATAAAGGACCGTCTCACGGCGTTATGTGCTCCAGAGCAGTGATCCGCCCTATGTCTTCTTCTTCCTCTTTTCTTTTTTTTCTTTTAATTTTTGTAAGGGGTGTGATCCCCGCTGATGTGGCCCTTTGATTTTTGAATAAATGAGCATGTTTCAACTTATCTTTTCTTTCTTGCACTTGCGGTGTTTGTGGAATTTGGACTTGCTGGGGGATTATTTGTGGACCTGATATCCTAGGCGTACCTTGGTTTTAGGTATGGATAACAATTTAGATAGGATGTCCGGAACAACCATGGCAAAGTGGTCATGGATGTTCTCGGTACTTTAGAGGAGAAGGAATACCGTAGAGCTGCTGGGCTCCCGGGGCACGGTAAGATAGTGAATTTGTGCTAAGAAGCATAGCGTAAGAATATTTGTGGACCTATTCTCCTTGGCGTACCCTGGTTTGGGATACGGATAATAGGGTGAAAGAAAAACCAACATATTTGCTCAGAGGTTATAAGGACATGGCAAACATGAGGGTTATACCGTGGAATCTTCCTGCTCAGAGGTAATGAGGACATGGCAGGGGAGATTTCACGGAAGATATTTGTGGTCAACAGCGGACATTTGTGGACCTATTATCCTTGTTGTACTCCGGTTGTGGGTACAGATAATAGGTCGAAAAGGAGACCGACATACTTGCTCAGAGGTAATGTGGACATGGCAAGCATGAAGGGCTCTTCGACGGAGCCTTCCCACTCAGAGGTAATGATGACATGGCAGGAGTGGGCTCAATGAAGAGGGGGTACACAGGACGACTCAGAGGTAGGAGAATGTGGAAGTCCTTTGTAAGGGGCGGTTTGTTTTTGGTGGTAGTGAAAACGACTCAGAGGTGATGAGGACATGTCCGTTTTCGGAAATTTGTGGATCGATTACCCTCTTTGTGCACTGGGAGTGCGGGTACTGGATCATGAGTGAGGATCTCTTCCAGGAAGAAAGTTTAGAGGTATAATCATACGTAACTTACTATCTGAAAGAGTGACCGGAATATGAGTTCAGAGGCACCAGCGGGTACATAACTTGGTAAATAACATATTGGGAAAGTGGGAGTCCAGCGGCACCAGTGGGTACATGACTCGATAATCTGAAGGTGATGTAGGGGTGAGTTCAGAGGCACCAGTAGGTACATGACTCAATAATCTTGAAATGTTGTAGGTGTGAGTTCAGTGGTACCAGTGGGCACATGACTCGAAGACTCTGTAGTGAATGTTGTTTAGACATAATATTTCTTTAGGAACTTGCCGTTGACGGGCAGCATGAGTAAGTCTCCGTTTTGCTTTGCGAGGCGGTAAGCACCGTTGGAGAACACCGTCTCAATGATAAATGGGCCCTCCCACTTTGGCTGGAATTTGCCGGCGGTCTTGTGAGTCATGACCATTGGCCTCCGGACTGCCAAGACGAGATCGCCTACCTAGAATGTTCTGATTTTGACCTTTTGTTGAAGGCTCCTGAGATGCGTGCTTGGTATAGCTCGATCCTTTGCTGAGCTAGGAGGCGTTTTTCATCTAAGGCCTCTAACTCTTGCAGTCGACGCCGGTAGTTATCATGAGCTGTCAATTGGTGTGTGAGGGCGACACATAGTGAGGGGATCTGTGTCTCCAATGGGAGGACTGCCTCGCTCCCGTATACCAGGGAGAATGGTGTATTCCCAGTGGCTGTTCGAATTATGGTGCGATAAGCCCATAAGCATTCGCCGAGCTTTTCGTTCCAGTCACGTTTGTTGGAGGAGACAAACTTCTTGAGGAGTTTGATGATTGTTTTGTTGAATGCCTCTGCTAACCCATTTGCTGCCGGGTTGTACGGCGTCGAGGCAATATTCTGAATACGGTGCTTATTGCAAAACCGATAGAATGCGTGGCTTGCAAACTGTGGACCATTATCATGGATGATCCTTCGTGGCAGTCCGAAGCGGTAGATAATATGATGCTTAAGGAAGCTGATCACATTTGAAGTCTTAACTTCTGCGAGTGGGACGGCTTCCGCCCATTTGGAGAAGTAATCAGTGATCGCAAGTATGAAGCGATGTCCTCGGGAGGAAGGTGGGGTGATTGGGCCAATGATATCCATTACCCATGCTTCGAACGGCCAGGATGCTACCGTCGGATATAGAAACTTCGATGGTTGGTGAATGAAGTCTGCGTGGACTTGGCAAGCTTTGCATTTTCTGGCATAGTCTATCGCGTCTGCCACCATCGTGGGCCAGTAGTAGCCCATTCGGCAAAGGCGATCTTGTAGTTTCAGGCCGGGTTGATGGGCCCCGCAGATGCCGTAATGAGCTTCTCGCACGGCTTCTTTGGCTTCTGTGTCTGACAGACATCGAAGTAATAATCCATCGTAGGAGCGGCAATACAGCATTTTTGTCTCTGTATCGTAGAAGAATCTGAGGGAACGCCTTCTGATGGAAGTAGCTTCCTTTGGGTTCTCTGGAAGGATGTCGTAGACGACGAAGTCGATGAATGGCTGTCTCCAGTCAGGGGCATCATCGATCGTCTGGGCGGAATAACTTGCCACGAATTGCACATTGTTCTTGGGACAGACCAGTTCGTATCCTATCACATCCACCGACTGGCGATCGTAGTTTGGAACTGCTAGGGAAGCGGCAAGACCAGCTAGGGCATCAGCTTCGATATTTTGGAGTCTGGGGACATGTTCGATGAAGAATCCCTCGAACGGCGAGATGACGTCAATCGCTATTTGGTGATAAGGGATCATGTCTTCGTGGCGGACTTCGTACGAGCCCCAGATCTGATTGACGATTAATTGGGAGTCACCGTATGCTTCAAGGTATTCTACCCCCAGTTCTCTTGCAAGTTGGAGGCCAATAACCAGAGCGTTATACTCGGCCACATTCTTGGAGCAAGGTTCTGTGAGGGAGTAGGCGCGATTGATCACCAGCCCAGTAGGAGAAATCAATACTACTCCGACCCCAACGACGATATTTCCCTTGGGTCCGGTTCTTGAAGCGCCATCGAAGAACATCCGCCATATATTATTGTGGGTGGCTGTATTTGAATCGGCGACCTCATCTGGGATCTCTTCATATATTCTGGATGACTCTGATCCTGGGTGGGCTGTCAAGAAATCTGCCAGGGCTTGGCCCTTGACGGCCTTCTACGGGACGAAGATCATATGATAAGGGGACAACAGTATTGCCCATGTAGCGAGACGAGAGCTGAGTGCCCCTGGTTTGGTCATGAGGACTCTGAGAGGGTTGACTCAGGAGATCACATGTATGGTTTGCCCTGTGACGTAGTGCCGCGTCTTTTGAATGGCGAACACCAGGGCGAGGCACTCTTTCTCCACAGCGGTGTATCGATGTTCTGGCCCAATCATCATTCGGCTAAGGTAATATGTGGCCTGCTCGTGGCCTGCATCGTTGTTTTGTGCCAACAGGGCACCAAGGGAGTGTTCTATTGTTCGTACGTAGAGCAGGAATGGTTTTCCAGGGACCGGGGCCACCAAAACTGGAGGATTTGATAAGTATTCCTTGATGCTGTCGAAAGCACGCTGACATTCCTCGTCCCATATGAATGAGACTCCTTTCTTCATGAGGTGTGTGAACGGTCGGCATCGTCCGGAGAGGTTGGAAATGAACCTTCTGATGTAAGCTAACCTCCCTTGGAGGCCTCTGAGTTCGCGAAGATTTTTCGGGGGACCCATCTCCATGATTGCTTTTGTCTTCTCGGGGTCTACATAGATACCCTGTGCAGTGATGATGAAGCCCAAGAACTTCCCGCTGGATACGCCCAAGAACGATTTCGTAGGGTTCATCTTCAGATTGTGGACTCGCATCAGGTCGAATACCGTCCTCAGGTCCTGAAGATGATCCTCTTTATGGCGACTCTTGACGGCGATGTCGTCGACATAGCATTCCACTGTCTTGCGCAAATGTTCTCTGAAAATGATACTCATGGCTCGCTGATATGTAGTGCTAGCATTCTTTAGACCGAATGGCATGACTGTGTAGCAGTATGTGCCAATCGGGGTTCGGAATGAGGTGTGCTTTTCATCGTCGGAAGACATCTTGATTTGATTGTACCCCGAGAATCCATCCATAAATGACATACATTCAAAGCCGCATGTGTTGTCGATCATGATGTCTGTGATAGGAAGGGGAAATTCATCTTTGGGACATGCTTCGTTCAGGTTACGGAAGTCGATGCAGATTCGAATCTTCCCATTCTTTTTGAGGACGGGTACTATATTGGCGACCCATCAGGATGTTGCTCCTCACGAATGAAGCCGCTGGCTATTAATTTGTTGACTTCAGCTTCGATTGCATCCATGATGCCTGGACGGAAGCGTCGCTGCTGTTGCTTGACCGGCTTCGCATCTGGTCGAATGTTAAGTTTATGAAGAGCGATGTCACGATTTAACCCCGGCATGTCTTCGTAGCTCCAGGCGAACACATCAATGTATTCTCTGACAAGTTCTAACAGTGACTTCCGTTCTTCGTTCGTTAAGCTCTTACTGATAAAAATCGGTTTTGGAGAAGATTCGCTGCCAAGATCCACTTGTATGACTTCATCTTCAGTAGGGGGTTCTCTCAGTTCGAACCGCTTTTCCCATTGTGCGTCTAATTGCTGGGCCCATGGCTCTAACTCGAGAATTTCGGGGATGTCTTCGTCTTCTTCGTATGCGTCGGCGAATGCCATGTTGACCGACATGACTTGTCTGAACACATCTCCGATACTGGTATCTGAGTCAAAAGTTGGTGATCCGGTTGAATGTGACTGCCGGTCGCATTCTTCATTCGAACTTTCCGGGGTCATTTTAGGCGTTACATACCCTAACCCGCATCGAGTTTTGTTATAGTAGTTCTACGGTTTGCCTGCTGGGGCTGGCGGTTTCAAAGGTAATCGTCGCCCAGTGCCATAGTTCAATCTTGGCGTTGTCTCCAGATTATACCCCTGTTTCTGCATGAGATATTTGGACTGAAGGCTATAGAGATACAGAGGTAGTCTTCCGGTGTCTGATCCGAGGTCGGCTTCTTCTATGGTGAGGGGGTGAGGGTTGTTCGTCCGGCCAAAGATGATTGGATGATCTCCTCCCTCGATTATTCGGTAAGCGTCTTCTACTGGAGTAAGCTGGATTGCGGTGTACACATTTGTTACCTGTGTGTGTAGGTGATCGCCTATACCGTGTTCCATAGCATACATTGTACGTAGCTTATTGAGCTCGGTGTAGTTCAAAGATAACCCTTTATTGATGAAGTAAGGTATCTTTTCTAGGGGGATTACATCATCAGCGGAGGGGACATCAGTATGGGCGGCCATATATTTGGCTAGCTCCGGTTCCTCTTCAACTACCCCCTGTGTGAACGAAGACTGAGAGGACGACCTAGGAAGCTTGATTATCAGTGGTCCAGTTGATGGAGCAGAGCGTGAAGTCGTTGGCAGACTGGCAACCTCTAGTTTGGCATTCGATGTAGAGCGAGGAGTGGCCGGTTTGCTGGAAGTATCAGACCTTGTATTGGGATGACAACCCTTCCTAGGAAGGCGTATCGTCATGGGCTTGTCCGAGGGGTTGAGCTTCCCTGCTTGTGGTTGGCTGACTCTTGGTAGCCTGATTGTTAGTTGCTCCGTTGTGGGTCTCGGCACTTGGCCGGACCTTGGTAGCCAGATTCTCATCTGCTCCTCTTGCGCCGAGAGGCTGATTGCGTCCTTCTGCAGAGAGGCGGTGAGGGGTGCGGACTTGCCCGGTTTGCGAGCTTGGAGGTGGATCATCAGGGGTCCTTCTGATCCTGTGGTTGTCTCGGTATGAGTTCGTGCATCTCCTTCGTCAAGGTGCTTCTTCGACTTTTCGTATAAACAGGAGTCCGAGTAGTAAGATTCGACCCCTTTGAAGGGATCGATATCTGCAAACTCTGTCTTCACGAAGCCGTGTTTGTGGACATATTTGAAGCACTGGTGTAGCGTGGAAGGTACGATCATATAATCGTGTATCCATGGGCGCCCCAAGAGGATGTTGTAGGAAGTGTCTGCATCTATGACGTAGCAGGTGACTTCGGATTGGAGATCGCCAATCTGACACTTCAGACGAATCTTCCCAATAGGGTAGCTCCTGCCCGAATTGAAACCGCTGATGGCGGTGCTTGTAGGTGTCAGGCGATGCATTGGGATGCGAAGATGATGTAGCAGACCCTTCGGGATGATGCTTATAGAAGAGCCAGGATCAATGTGCATCCGATCCACCTTCACGTTGCCGATGTATCCCGTGTAGTATAATGGACGATCGTGCAGATTAGTTTTGATGAGCATGTCCTGCGGAGTGAAGACGATGTTGGGCATTGCTCCTGTGCAGGCACTATCTTGGAGATCCGCGGGTGTGTCCTCCCCGGTGAGGTTGGACTGAGCGAGATAGGCATCGACATTTTGGAGCGCTTCGCTCAATGCAATACGAACGTCCTTGGAGAGCCTCAGGAGTTCGTATAATGACAATTTGGCCGGAGTGTTAGCCAATTGTGCTAAGATGTCAAAGTTGTAGGGCCTCTCTAGCCCTTGGGCTGCATCCTTTCGGAGAGACTTGTCGAAACGAGTTTCTTTCGGCCTAGGCTTGTCGGTCGTCGAAGGCTGAGCCGGTCCCAGAGCATCAGTTGTAGTAGGTTGATAATTTTCGGCTGGGCTATCAACCATAGGTTGGGACTGCTCTCCGGACCGCGTGACGACAGCTGTAGCTTCCTCGTTGTCTGCTGAAATTGTGTGGCAGGCCCTAATTTTTCCACTCTTTTTGTTGGTGGGAGATGGTGTAGGCCGAGTTACTTCTGTCACCAAATCTGGATGGACCCACATGACTTCTCCTCGTGAGGTGGTGAGAGGTACCAAACCAGCAGCTTATTCTCGTGGTGGAGGAAGATTGGTAATCTCCATTGTGGCGAGAGGGACGGGGACTACCCCGTCTTGAGTTTTCGTCGGAGGGAAGTTGCCAAATTGTACGGACACCATATTGGCTGCTACGGTTACTTCTTCGAAGTCGATGGCCAGGGCATTCGAATCGATGAGGTTTTGGAAGTACCGTTTTAGTTGGTAGCAGTCATGTGTAGCGTGGTGTACATAACGGTGGTAATGGCAGAACTTTGGGTTCTCCAAATCAGCCGGCCGAGGCTCCCGTCTTGGTGGAGGAAGCTGAATTCTACCCCCTTGTATGAGCATGTCTAAGATAGGCTTGACATGGCCGTCTTCAAAAGAGTAAGTGATCTGAGGCCATTGCTTGCCTGTTGGCTGTGATTCGGGCTTCTGGGTCGTGTCGGCCACCATGGCCTGTTTTCCCTTGCTGTCCCGATTGTTGGAGGGATTACCCCCATTATCGTTGTTGGGACGCTTACCCTTGTTTTCTCCTTCTGCGATGTGCAACCCCAGTTGGCGGGCCTTCTTCAGTCGTTCTTCAGCGCTTGTGGCGCTGATGATGAACGCCTTCCAATCTTTGAATTGGCTCTCGCCCATCCAGAGACTGATCGTTGGAAGCAGCCTCTTTTGGCAGATTTCAATCAAAGAAGAATCTGGATTTCCGGAAGGCAGCTTCATGGCGGTCTGGCGGAACCGCTCGATGTAGTTTCTTGTTAGCTCTTTCTCCCCTTGGACGACGTCCATGAGAGTAGACATAGTGACATCTTGCCCTACTTCATAGAATCGTTCCAAGAACATGCGCTTGAAGCCGGCGAAGGAATAGATGCAGTTATCTGGTAGGTTGCGGTACCAGTCGAAGGCGACTCCTTCCAATGCCCCAATGAATAATCGCGTGAGGATAGCGTCATCATGGGGCAGATGGACGGTAGTAACCTCAAAGTAAGTGATGTATCGACTTGCTGAAGTCTTGCCATCATATGGGTTGATATTGAACGGCTTATATCTTGGTGGAAAGGGAACATCCCTCTATTCAGCAGGATATGGTTGTCGTATTCTGAGGTCTTGAGAGTTTTCTTGGGCGTGGAACATTGCTCGGAGCTCCTGAACCTCTCTCCTTACTTCTCGGGCCTCATCTGTCGCGGTAGGGGCCGTTATCTCGAGAGGGTTATTGCCCGGGTTTGGTGCCACTGAATTTGAATCTACGTTGATTGCGGGACCCGTGCTTGTCTGGCCAGGCGTTCCTCCTCGTAAAGTGGGCAGGGCTACTTTAATCTCGTCCACAGATTTGACCAAAGCAAGTAATATGGCCTCGAGACTGTCGATGTGCTAGCGATCACTGGAACCACCTTGATTGCTATCCGTCATGAACACCGTTCTCACGTGAGGAGTGATGGAAGGGACGGTGGAGGATGTGCCCTCTGAGTCATACCCATGCACCGAGAAGTCATCGGGGTAGGTGGGGATGTTCTCTTCAGGCTCGGACTCGGAAAGAATGGTATCCCCAGCTTCAGAATTTGCTTTGTCTTGAGAGTTACGGATGTCCTCGGAGGCATCAGCGTCCGTTGCTCCCGATGGCAGAGTTGTTTGTGCGGACTCGGTTCCTTGGAACATCGGATTGTTGTGGATGTTCGGAGGAATGCTACCCCCAGTTCCCTCAACCCCCAGCAATGTGGAAGAGGTAAACTTCATCTTTGAATGGGTGTGTTGGAATACACCAGTAGAGGACAACCGTTTAGACGACAGTTTCTTAGTTGTAGTGGTTGATATTTTTGGACTGGGGATGCTTGTCTTCTTCCCTTTCCCTTCGGCGGGGACTTTCTGTGCGGAATTTCAGGAGGCAATGGGAGGTGCTTCGTTCTTTGAGCTTGGATGCTGTAACCTTTGGAAGATGGACGGCCGATCTTCCGCTACTGCCGTATTGTTGCAGCAGCAGTTGATGATGATCTGGGTGCAGTGACGTCCATGTGAGGACTCTTTGCACGCCGAAGCCCCTTCTCTTTTCTTGCATTTGTGGAGGACAGCCTCACGCAGATCAGAAGAACCACTTCGTCCGTTTGCCGCTGGGGATGGGACTTGAGCGGTTCTATACAACTTCCCACCAGGGGCCCGCGTGATAATCAGCGGGACGCCCCGATAGTCAGAAATTGGGGCAGCTGTCTGGGCTTGATGAGCCCGCGCTGCCCTGGACTTCTTCTTCTTATCACCTGTGGGTGCATAATAAGAAGAATCCAAGTTAGATACCATAGAGTCTGAAGAATCATCAATGTTCGGACCGTACGAGAGACGGTCGAAAACTGATCGAGAGGAGCATGGAGTGGATGCTATGCAGCTGGGATTAGAAACCGTGCAGGCTGTCTGCATGCGGTTGCCTTCTGTCGTCGGCTGAGTTCTTATGCGGCTAGGAGTCACGATCGTGCAGGCTGGCCGCATGCGGTTGGCGTCTATGGTCGTATGGGTTTTCTGTAAACAGTTGACTCTAATAGCCGTATGAGTCTCATCCATGCGGTTAGCAACTGTAGCCGCATAAGTTATGCGGCTGACAGATGTGGCCGCATGAGTTTTCTTCATGCGGTTAGCGGATGTAGCCGCATGGGCTTTCTCCCTGCGGCTAATACCCTTCCGTGGCTCGGATCGCGTAGAGTTCCTCTTTGCCCCTGCAAGTCCAGCATTATAGTATTTTCTTCTGCCGGACTTGGGGACAGCAGAGTTGTCTTCGGTCTGTGGTGGGGCCGCAGGAGGGTCCTTCTCGCCGTCTTGAGCAACAGAGAGCACCCCATCAAGGGTTTGCGGAGGAGCAAATGACTTTGGCCTCCACTCTTTGCGAGCCTTTATGGTGCGGGTGCGCCTCTGGACCGGGCCAGCGCTGCCTTCAGAGAGCATCCCTTCGAACGCCTGTTGGTCGAAGCGGACGACCATCTTCTGTTGTGTAGAGCCAAGTTTGGCTGCATCCGATTGCGTCACCAACTCCTCAGCCGTGGAGTAGTCCCCAGCAGAGTCACCATCGTGTTTGCCATTGATTGTAAAAGTACAGAACAATTATCGGAGGACTGAACTTAGACTCTCAACACAAACTCGCTTGTACAAAGAAAGCCTAGGGACGAAAACCTAGGTACAGCAATCTAAGTACAATTATTTATTTTAGATTCTGGGGGATGACGATAGAGGCTCGGGAAGGCGACGGCAGCCCTGCCTTACTCCTTGGACGATCGGTATGCAGCCTTGGCTCCTTGTGAAAAGATGGTTGGCGTTGACGAAGAAATTGCTCTTTTTGCTCCTCTGTTGCTCTCCTGGCTTCTCTCTCTCTCTCTCTGTGTATTTTTTTTCTCAGACTCTATATTTTTTTATTCTTTTATTGCCGACCGGTCGCAAAGAAAATAATACTGGCTATTTATAGGAGTTGAGTATGATCATTAGGGTTTGCTAATGATCATCTGTTTGGAATGTCGGCGTTTCTCCAACTTATCTGGACCCTTGATTCTGATTGCAATGAATCTCGGCCATTAATGTGGATATCATCGAATCTCGTGAGCAATTAATGTTGATTGCTTTAAATCTTCATGATGGATTATACCAATGCCTGATTGTTCGCCACGTGTCCTATTGGCTTTATGATAAATAAATGTCATGATCTCAATAATTATGACGATGATGTCAAATATACTTGTTGGGATTCGGTTAGATCCTCGATTGATTCGATGCCACGTGTTTTAATTATGGGTCTTGCCAGAGCCGCATAGGATGGGCGATACTTGAACCGCAGGGAGATACTCCTCGTGAGCCGTATGTACATAGTCTCTACGAGTCGCATAAACTAGCGTTGCCTTGACCACGCAGAGAATGAGTTCTCAGGGAGCCGCATGTATAGCATTGTATTGGGCCGCAGGGATTGGGCTCTCGGTGAGCCGCATGTACAGCGTTGTGTTGGGCCGCAGGGGACGAATTCTCAGGGAGCCGCATGTGGCTGATTTCTGCTGGCCATATAGGGGGATTTCTTCGTGAGCCGCATGGAGCTGTTTTCCATTTAAGCCGCATGAGAGTTGTCACGTGGCAACCTAGGATTTCTGAAGGATCGGGTCAGAGATCTTCTTTATTTCCCGAAAAGTCTGTCATTATGGCAGAGCCATTATGACACTTTATGTCAGAGCCGTCACAGTCGTCCAGTCGTGCCAGAGCATTAAATGATGCCACTGCTCAAATAGCCAGCTGTAGGGGGGAATCCTAGTGGCGTCGATCGAGCCGCATATTCCTGCTGAACTGCATACACTCTCGAGCCGCATGAGACTGAGAGTCTTCCTTTGAACCGTATAAGACAGCTCCTATATGGGCCGCATGGGCTTCATATCCGGAGCCGTATGGACCATTATTCTGATATTTTCCATTCTTCTACAGCACTTTACTTACTGTCTGCCTATGGGCTGTAACATGATTAACAGATCCTAGGGTTGATCATGTATGACTAAACTCTTGCTAGTCCTAACATTTTGTAACGACTAGCTTCATGATCAGCTGAATATGTAATGTTTGGGACGCCTTACTATTGTATATTTAATGATCATACATCTTGTAACTTTTACTTACTTGCTTGTGATTGAGACACTAGGCTTGTTCATGACCATAGGAGACTGTTGGCTTGTAGATAAACCCTCATGTATCTTGACAGCCGTGACCGTATAGCGAGATGAATTCCATTTCATATACGTAGCTGGCTATGTCTGCCCCCGCTCTCCAGTATTCTGGTTCTGGGGCGTGACAGGCAGCAAAAAAAAAATGAGGAACCCATCATCTTCGGTCGGGTAGAACATCCTCAAAGACTTGCTCCAGCAGAACTGGAGCCCGATAACGACAATATGTAGCTCTACCGTTAAACTGCTCAAGCCAAGCACCTTATCCAGAAGATAGATTACGACTTTACCAGTGACAGAGGACTGAATTATGGCAAAGGTTGACGCCATCCTTTATGACTTTGTGCTCCAAAGGAAAAGTCTTAAAATTACTACCAGTGTACACGCCGGGGGTAGGGTTACGTTACACCCATAACAACTTCAGAGAGATCAGAGCCAGAGGTCATGATGCATTCTCACTCCTCTGATTCCTCAACTTGGAACTCTGATACTAGTATCGGCCAAGCCTTCAAGAAGATAATGTCCGTCAATATAGTCTCTACAGATCCTCCGGTTGAGGATGAAGACCAAATGCTCAAATTATTCGAGGATGAACCTTGGGCCCAGCACCTAGGGCCCTAATGGGAATGGAGCTTCGAACAACGAGAACCTTCCACCGAAGACGAGGTTGTTCAAGTTGACCTAGGAGATGAGGCTTCATCTAAATCTATCTTGATTGGCTAAAGCTTGACTGGAGAAGACAAATAAACTCTAATACAACTTATCCAAGAGTACATTGATGTCTTCGCTTGGAGCTATAAAGATATACCGAGTTTAGGCCCGCAAGTCGTAATGCATCGACTCAACATCCTGCCCAATGCTAAACCTGTCAAACGCAACAACGTTGCTTTCGGCCCATGTAATGCCTGTGGTCTGTATTACGTATTTTTGGAATACGTGTACGTATTTTATTCTGTATTACATGATTCCTTGTTTAGCTTGCATCTTGGCTTGGTTATTTCTTGGCTTGGTTCGGCTTGGCTCGGTTTTCCTTGGTTCAATATGAACCAATATGAACCCCCTACCTACCACCACCATTTATATTTATTGCCATTTCTTCTTTCTCTCTCTTCATTACTCATCTTCTTCTTCCTCATTTACTTCTTACCTACCAGAGAGAGAAGAGAGAAGTCTAGGCAAGTACAACTTGCTTCATGGAGGAACTCCGATTTTATTACTTCATTCTCTTCCTTGCAGCATTTTAACATATTTTAGAACTTGGCATTTTCACTTTCCATGGCTAGATTCTTGTAGATCTAAGTTTATTTCATTTTCGGATTTCTTGGGTTTTGATCTACTTAATCTTATTATTTTCAAGTTTTGATGGTTCCATGTTGTTGAGTCGCTCGTTCTACCCCATTTTGACCTATGGAAGTTCGGATTTGGGCTTTGGATGAAGGTTTTGTGGAGCTCAGAAGCTTGGGTTCATGGTGTTCTTCTTCTCGGAAATATGGAGAAGAAGAACAGTGCTTGACTTGACCGCATGGCAATTCATGCGGCAAGTGATTAAGCCGCATGAGACTTCTAGCCGCATGGGCTGAGTCTCATTCTTAAACCGCATGAGGCCCTTGCGTTCTAGCCGCATAACCTGCTTCCATCCTTGGCCGCATGAATACGAATTGAATTGACCGCATAAGCCCTCAGTTCCTTCTAGCCGCATGGGGTCCCACTTGCCGTCAGCCACATGTGCGCCCGTCGCTCCCGGCCGCATGGATTTGCCTTCCTTGACCGCATGAATCTTGCCCCGAGAGCCGCATGAACTCGGGTCCTTCAGCCGCATGCGCACCCGTTCCCCGCTAACCGCATGTGCCCCTACCCCGAGAGCCGCATGATCCCGATTAATCCAGCCGCAGGGACTTCTCTTCCGCCGGCCGCATGGACTTTTCCTAGTCTAGCCGCGTGGGTTGTTCACCTTCCAGCTGTATGAGACCCATTTCTTTTGGAACCGCATGCGCCCTCCTGAATTGGCCGCATGAGATCCAGCGGCCCTGGCCGCATGCGCTCTCATATTCGAGCCACATGTGTCTTATTCTCTCCTGGCCGCATATGACTTAGCCGTATGGCTCTTCTATAGCCCTGAATATTAATATTTTATTAGTGACCCGTAGTGGTGCACTCTTGATAAGAAAACCTGACATGACATGATAGTGGCCCGTCGTGGCGCACTCCTGACAAGTACACTTGATATGATAACCTGACATGATATATCTTGAGTAGTTGTTACGACGGCTACCTGACATGAAATGACCTGTATAATTACCTGGACACCGTAGGCGATTGT
Organism: Iris pallida; assembly: GCA_029216955.1. Lineage (NCBI taxonomy): Eukaryota > Viridiplantae > Streptophyta > Magnoliopsida > Asparagales > Iridaceae > Iris > Iris pallida. The sequence continues at coordinate 641,367 of JANAVB010031420.1, forward strand.
GCTTGTACAAATAATCCAGTCCTATCTTGCATCATGTCTAGGAGGGGACTCCTGAGTACCACGGTCAGGAGTACCTACTAAAATGGACTAAGGCTAACAACTAGATTAATACAGTAGTCATGAAGAGATCTCCCAGCTACAGGCAATCCCGTTACCTGGGCGCGCTTGGGATCTGTAGCCTGCCGTCGAGTAGGGCACATTTCCAGCACACTGTCATGTGTTGCACCCTTCAAGCTACTTAAGGGTACATGCGTTTCCTGGACGATGTACCCACCTGAATTCAACCCTAATCTTTTGACCTGGGTAACCTGGATGGACTGCAGGGCTTGTGGCTGTGGAAGATTCTCACTGCATCTTGCTAGTAATTAGGCATGTGATAACCCTAGTTAGTTAAAGTATCAAGCCGTAATTCTTGCTTGGCCGTGAAATGATTGGGTGGAGTCTAACCAGTCTAGTCTTGTCCTGATCCTGTTCCAGATTACTACATGACCTGAATGCTTGTATTTATTTTGTCGATAAATGGTGAGAATTTCAAGTTCTATTCAGACGAAAGGTTACAACCCTGGTCCTTGTTTGGTTTACGGGTTGTAACCTGGTTATCTGAATGGTTCCATGGTTATCTCGTCGTATATCATCCTGATGTATTTTCTTTATTTCCAGTTTTTACCTTATTTATACTCTTGTGTTGATTGCTGGTTTTAGTTCCTAAGTGAAGCTTCCTTTGTGGCACTTGCTCTTTCTGGGATCTGACCCAGCTGGTTTTGTATGGCCAGATTTCGGAGCAGCTCCAGAGGATCTACCGACTTTCCAGCCAGATGGTGGCCACTAGACGGAACCCTGGAAACGAGTGGGTTTATTTTTGATCTCCCACTTTATTGTAAAAATATTCTTTTGAGGCGTTTAGCCGACGAGCACCTGTTTAGCTCGATTGCACTTTACTTACTGTCTGCCTACGGGCTGTAACATGATTGACAGATCCTAGGGTTGATCATGTATGACTAAACTCTTGCTAGTCCTCACATTTTGTAACGACTAGCTTCATGATCAGCTGAATATGTAATATTTGGGACGCCTTATTATTGTATATTTAATGATCATACATCTTGTAATATTTACTTACTTGCTTGTGATTGAGACACTAGGCTTGTTCATGACCATAGGAGACTGTTGGCTTATAGTAAACCCTCATGTATCTAGACAGCCGTGACCGTATAGCGAGATGGAATCCATTTCAATATACGTAGCTGGCTATGTCTGCCCCCGCTCTCCAGTATTCTGGTTCTGGGGCGTGACAGCCCAACATCATAGATGTCATAGAGAAAGAGGTTGACAAATGTATCGCTCTAGTCCCATAATACTTAGGACCATGTACATAGACATGTTAGCTGTATACATACGAAACATACTCCAATATACGGAAACCTCATATGTATACATAAGCTATAAAATACAGTAACCATGAAACTAATCCCATCCACAAACCAATATATCATAAAATCAAATTATAAATGTCATTTGTACAAAAGGTTGGGCGGAGACAAATCCACGACCAATAAAAGGAGAGAAATACATAGCAACGATGGAAGAGTCGAGCGAAGCGAAAAGACGATCTGAGAGCTATCGTCGCGGAAGTAGATTGTAAACTGTCCTCGGCTAGAGCACCTGCGGAAATCACAAACACACATGGAGAAATCACCAGGTCCTCAGAGGGACATAACAAGATACAGAAAGAACATGCGAATATGAACTGTCAAAATAATAAAATAATATACAAAAGACTAACCTAGACACAAATATGCAAAGGGGATTCTAATCGTCTAATGTGCAATTTAGAGGACAACTTTCATTACGCATGTGTGGAATTTAGGCTATAAGTACGTAACTGGCATCCAGTCATACGTGTCCGGCCGTAATGTCCAAAAACGTCAGAGGGTATCGGCAAATATATCATGCTATAGTTCCTTTCAAAAACTATGGTTTACCTGTTTGGCTTTTCATACGCACTAGTGAGTATCCTCCTCCAATATTTCCTACGCTGACCAAATCATGTCGATGACCCACCCAATTTTGTAACTGCTCGAGTATTTATACCTTAATCGTAGCAGTTACGATCTATCCGTCACACGACATAGAGATGGCTAGTCCATAAATCATGTCCCTAGCAAAATGTCTCAAACCGTATAGTGCGAGTGTCATGGCCAAAGGAGATATAAGGATATCCCCCTAACAAGAAGGTAGTTCGCTAAAACTAAGTCAACATGCACAAATAAAGTAACGACTAATAGAGTCGCTTGCACCCAAGTATGGCTTGGACGCACATTTATAACAAAAGAAACTAACAAAGTAAATAAATGCTGAAAATAAATAATATGACAGTAATTATAGCAAGGTATACTTGCCTGGTGGTGACACCTGGTGTGCTGCGATAATCAAGGTGGCACAACATATGACTTCGATGTTGCAAATACGCAAGATGGCCTCTGATGATGGTATGGATTGTTCCATTGGGTCCAAAATAATCGAAATAGTTAGGGTCGATTGGAGGATGTACAGATTTGACGAGGAAATAGGAAAAAGGAAATTTGTCATGGACAAGATTTGATGATGACAAAAAGGAAATTTGAGAGAATAGATACTTATAATTATTTTAGAAGAGTATTTAAAATATTTGAAATATATATATTTGATAGTTAAAATAGTTTAAGATACTCCTTGAAATATAAGAATAACAGAAACCTAATTTCTGTCAAAACATAATTTGTAGGTCCAAAGCTACAGTTACGACATCAGAATAATAATATTTTTTATTCCAAAATAATTTTAGGAAGAAATTAAAAAAATAGATCGTTTCTAGTCAAAAATTATATGTTTGTGATAATATGATTTCTATGTCACAATATGTTTCCTTAGACCAAAATATTTATGGAAAAATATTTTAAAAAAATCTATATCGTTATTTTAGGGATAATATCATATCTTTGTAAAATTTAAATTAGATCAAATCTATACTTTAAACAGATAAAACTAATGTGATAATATTTTAAATGCTTTTAAATTCCATCTTTTGAAAATACATGTAGGCCAAAGCCCAATATAACATATATATATATATATATATATATATATATATATATATATATATATATATATATATATATATATATATATATATTTTATATATATATATATATATATATATATATATATATATATATATGTATATATATATATATATATATATATTATATATATATATATGTTATATATATATTATATATATATATATATATATATATATATATATATATATATTTTATATATATATATATATATATATATATATATATATATATATATATATATATATATATGTATATATATATATATATATATATATATATATATATATATTATATATATAATAAAATATATATATATATATATATATATATATATATATATATATATATAAATATATATATATATATATATATATATATATATATATATATACACAGACACACATAAGTTTTTCTTTTGGAGAATGTATAATACTTAATTAGTAATAGTAGTATAAAAAAAACCTTATGAACACATTACTCTGTATTGTACTAATAGGTGTATACTCTTATTTATTGATACTGACAATAATAATAATATTAACAGCAACAAAAACAAAAAAACAAGGACAACACAAAAGCTTAGCTGAGCTTCTCGAACGGGGGGCCTTCTCTTATGTAAAGAGAAAAGTAAGAGAGGTGAAGAGGAAGTCGGGATAACAAGAATATGAAGGAGGGAGAGGGATCCACGGAGGGGGCTCGGCCTGAGCTTGCCGGAGAGCTGCTCCGCGCAGGAGTCAGCGGTCGCGGAACGAGGAAGAGTGGGGAGAGCCGGACTGGGCGCTAGCTTCGCTCGCGACCACCATAGTCATCGACGGCGGTGCCGTGGCAAGAAGGAGTCTGGGCGAGGTGGTACGACGCCCTGGGTCGTGGGCGGCCAAGATCTGCGACGCGCTTCGAAGGAAGAAGTGCGGTCGGCACACAATGGAGCGGATACGAGTTCGGTAGAGATTGTCGGGACTGGGGTTCAAGTTAGGTTGTCTATGGCCGCAAAGGCAGGCTGGGACATGGTCCGACGGGCGTGGTCGAGGTAGCGAGGCAGAACAGGGGGTCGGAGAGGAAAATGCTGGTGGTTGACTCTGGTGAGGCCACGAGGAGGAACGGAGGCAGTGGTGGTGGAATCGTATTGCTGGCGTGAAGAATGGTGATGGCCAGGAGGCCAATTTGGGGGCTGGCCACGGTGGTAGCGTAGGGAGGCTATTATAGCCGTGTCTAGGTTAGGGTTATGTTTGAAATCAGAGATTGTGTCTGGTTTGTCGACACTAAGGAGAATAGTTATACTTGTATAGAAAGATGATATAGTGGATGGGGAGGGGTCATGGACACGATGCACTCACATTTGGTTGTGGAGAAGTTTTTGGATTGTAAATTCATGGAAAGGAGCCTCTCCTTATATAAGAGGTGGACTCCTAGATGGATAAGAACTAGGATGTTTTAAATCCTCCCATAGATAATTACATATTTGATTTAAAATAATTTATCGAATCCCAAATCAATCTAGAGAGAATCTATTTTGAATTTAAAGCTATCTTAAAATAAAGCTAATATAGTCCTTTCTAATTTAAATCATCAAAATTAATTACATATTAAATTAAATCATTTACAAAATAGATTTTTATAAATAATAAAAATATATTAATAAATAATTTCTAAACAAGCTTTAAATATTTGAAATCCATCTTCTTCTTTATAAATAGACAAAACAAATAAAATTTGTTTTAAAAAAATCAAAGTGGACCATGAAAAAAATCCATGTCGCTTGCACATAAATAGTCTACCATACTTTTGTACCATAAAATAAAATTGCCTTCTTTGTAAATAAATGGTCAGATAAAGGGTTGGAAATCTTCACGCGACAAAATAAAATAATTACTTATTATATATATTATTTTTAAACTATCCGCCATAAATAAAATCAAAAATCATTTTTCTAAAATTATGTACCTCGCACATATTCACACCCGACGAGCAAATTTGAAAACGTAAATTTGCACGCGGCGTACAATACACAAATAAAATCAAAACCAAATTTATATATATATAAAAATTCGTAGTAAAAATTTGAGGATTTTACAACAAACTCATAGAAAGTGGCTTCATTCGCGAGAAGCAACATCCAGACTGGGTTACCAACGTTGTTCCCGTCACTAAGAAGAACGGGAAGATTCGAGTCTGCATAGACTTCCGGGATCTCGACTCGGCCTGTCCAAAAGATAAGTTTTCTCTCCCGATAACCGGCGTCATAATCGACAATACTTATGGTTTTAAGCGTATGTCCTTCATGGACGGGTTCTCGGGCTACAACCAGATCAAGATGTTCCCGGAAGATGAAAAACACACTTCATTTCGGACTCCAAAGGGAATCTAATGTTATACAGTGATGCCTTTTGGGTTGAAGAACGCGGGAGCAATATACCAGTGGGGTGTTACCATATTTCGTAAACATCTTCAAAAAATAATGGAATGTTATGTTGATGACAATTTCGTTAAAAATCGAAGGAAATCCAGCTATCTGGACGACTTGAGGATGGTGTTCGACTTGATGAGGACACATCGACCAAAGAAGAATCCAACCAAGTCTTTCCCGGGGGGTTTCCAGCGACAAGTTCTTGGGCTTCATCGCCACAGCCAAGGGTATTCACATTGACCCAAAAAAGACCAAGGCCATTCTAGATATGGCTCTCCCAAAGAATCTCCGTGAGCTCCGGGGTCTACAAAGAAGCTTGGCATATATCACAAGATTCATAACAAATCTCTCTGGACAATGCCAACCATTTACCAAACTGATAAAGAAAGGGGTTTCTTATGTCTGGACCGAAGAATGTCAGCTCGCGTTCGACGACATCAAGAAATACCTCACTAGTCCTCTAGTACTAATAGCACCAGTTGTGGGAAGGCCGTTTCTACTGTACGTCCGAGCCATGGATCATTCTCTTAGTGCTTTGCTAGCCCAGAGGAGCAACGAAGGTCACGAACAAGCAATCTACTATCTTTGCAGGACCATGGTTGGTAGAGAACATCGGTATAATCCTGTTGAGAAGGAGTGTCTCGCTCTAGTCTTCGTCATCCAAAAGATGCGCTATTAAGTGGCTGGTAAGACAATTCATGTTATCTCCTGAGTCAATCCCCTCAGAGTTCTCATGACTAAGCCAGGGGCACTAAACTCATAGTTAGCCACATGGACAATTCTTTTGACGCCTTATGACATGGTGTTCGTCCCATAAAAGGCAGTTAAAGGTCAAGCATTGGCCGACTTCTTAGTGGCACATCATGTACCGAAGATGTCAAAACTCTACGACGGTATCACTGACGAGGTCTTGGAGTCTAATGCTGTCACAGACAATCCTGTCTCGCGAATGTTCTTTGATGGTACTTCGAGAATAGGACCCAAAAACAAAATCATCGCATGGGTCGGAGTAGTCCTCGTCACTCATGACGGTCTAGTCATCCACCATGTGTATTCTCTCATAGAGTCATGCACCAATAATATTGTTGAGTACAACGCTCTCATCATCGGGCTCTAGCTTGCTAAACAGTTGGAGGTTGACTACATTGAGGCCTACGACGACTCTAAGATGATTATCAACCAACTTCGAGGACAATATGAGGTTCGACATGAGGATCTGATCCCTTATCATCAGGCAACAATCAATATCATTTCTACCTTCACAGGGTTCTTTATAGAACATGCACCTCGACTGCAAAACCTAGAGGCCGATGCCCTCGCTGGCCTCGTTGCTTCTCTAGCAACTCCTGTCAGAACCCAGTACTCTGTTATAGTGATGGGTCGGGAGCTGGTCTGTCTAAAGAATAACCTACATACGTCTGAGCTACTTTGTGCAAACGAACACCAACATTGACATTCGGGAATGGAAATTCTCGTTCATAGACTACGCGGTCTACGGGATCCTACCTGAAGACCCGAAGGAAGCCACTTCTATCGAGAGACGCTCTTTCCGGTTCCTCTATTGTACAGCTACTAAAATGTTGTACCTTCGTTCCTATAATGGACTTCTTCTTTGATGTTTATCTAATACTGAAGTAAAAGAAGAACTCCGGGAGGCGCATGATGGTACCTATGGAGCTTATTAACCTGGTCCTAAGTTGCAGGACCGACTATGTCGAATGGGCAACTACTGGCCCACTATGATGGCAGACGTCGTGGAGTATGCTAAGAAGTGTCGGGCATATCAATTGTATGCTAACTTTATTCATCGACCATCTGAGCTCCTGTACCCCACTGCGGCCGCCTGGCCATTTGAAGCATAGGTAATGGATATCAACGGACCGATCAGCCCCCATCCTCCAAAGGACACCGGTTCATCCTCGCCATCTCCGATTACTTTTCCAAGTAGGCGAAAGCAGTGCCACTGGCTGAGGTGAAAACCTCAAACGTGATCAGCTTTGTTAAGCACAACGGTATTTACCGCTTCAGAATTCTTCGAAGGATTATTCATGACAATAGCCCTCAGTTATGAGCCATGTATTCTATCAGTTCTTTGATAAGAATTTGATATAGAATATAGCATCAACGTCCTACAATAATGCAGTGAATGGGCTAGCTGAAGCACTCAATAAGACGATTGTCAAGCTGCTCAAGAAAGTCGTATCTTCCAACAAATGTGATTGGAATAAGAAACTTGATGAAAGTCTATAGGCTTACTGTACCGCCGTTTGGACACCCATGGGCAACACACCATTCTCTCTTGTCTACGGGAGTGAGGTGGTACTCCCTCTAGAGATCCAGATTCCATTCTACGAGTAGTTGTCACCAACCAGCTGATAGACGAAGACAATCAACATTGTCAACTACAGGAGTTGGAAGTGTTGGATGAGAGGCGCTTGCTGGCTCAACAATGTATCGAATTTTATCAAGCTCAAATTTTTGGAGCTTTCAACAAAAAGGTTCGAGAAAGGACATTCCAAGTCGGTGACCTCGTCTTATCAGTTTGGAGACCGATGGTAATGACCCACAAGACAGATAGGAAGTTCGAGCCCAAGTAGGAAGGACCGTTCGTCATAGAGACGGTCTATTCCAATGGTGCTTACCGGCTGGCCAAACCTAACGATTATTTGCTAATGATGCCAATCAACGACAAATTCCTGAAGAAATACTATGTCTGAGGCCTAAACCAACATGCATTTCCACATCCCCCACGGGTGCTTATGGATTCTATTAACGAATTCATCCCTTCCTCATTTCCCTACTAGAAAATATTTCACGTCCATATTACCTCTGAGTTGTTTTCTATACCCCAATGAAGTTCATGTCTACCATGTCCATATTACCTCTGAGTAGACATGTCTTTCATGACAAACCCATTGTTGTCATAATCATCTATAGAACATTTTACGTCCATACTACCTCTGAGTCGTTTGGCACATTCGAAGAATTTATTCTTACCATGTCCACATAACCTCTGAGTAAGAAAAATTCTACCACAAAAATTTTGTGTTTACCATGTCCATATCACCTCTGAGTAAGCATCCTATCCCTAGCGGAGTTACCTCATTCCTATCATGTTAAGACTACCTCTGAGGGAATTCTCACTGCTATAAAAAAGTTCATAGTAAATGGACAAACAAAGAAGCAAAACTAAAATTTTCATTCATGAAAAGAAAAAGTTTTTCTTTCTTTACTACAAAAAGGCCTCCGAAAAGAGAGGAACAAGAAGATTAAAGACATCAATATTGCGATCTAAGACGATCGACACATAAGTTCGTCAAGGCGGCTCCTCAAAAAGGCAATTTTTGGCCCAACCAACTCTTTGGCTCAGCGCTCTGCCTCTTGTCGTCTGGCGGCTTCATCCTCAAACTAGGATAAGTTCTAGCGTGCGATGTCTAACTCTACCTGACTAGAACTGATCCTCTCCTTCTCTCGAGCTAAAGTCTCGGATCGCTGGCGAAGGAGCCTCTGCTGGTCTTTTAACTTCTCCAGCTCATCGCCTCTGCTGGTCTTTTAACTTCTCTAACTCACTCTTGGCAAAGGTTAGTGCCTATTCATGTAGGAACGAATCGTAAAACGCAATACTCAAGAGGGGGATAAATAGAGTAGGCAGCAGAAAAATAGCTAATTAAAAAGTTACCAGCAAGATCACAAAGATATATCACAAGTAAATAAATGTAAAGACAGATCAGAAAGAAAACGTAAAGACGGCGATGTATACTGATTTCCTTCTTGTGGGAACTAGTCCAGTCGAAAGAACTCTAGCTTCCAGTTGAATCTACAATTGGAAAGTACCACAAGTTTACATACGAAGTCCTTGCAGCTTCTACAAACGTGAGCTTTAATACGAAGTACTCGACCAGCTTTAATTATTAAGTGCCTTTCTTCAATCAAGCCTCTGATTACAATCACTCTGAAACTTTTAGACCGTACCGTACTAGCAAATCGACTAGAGGTTTATAACTGGCTTGGGATTTGAAAATTAGAGTTTTAGAATACTTTGGAAGAACATAGTAAGCTTTAGAGAGAAGAGATGAATGTGAATGAGTGATTTAAAATGATCAAAATCCTTCTCTATTTATAATTTTTCCAAAGGCAGAACTCTGTCAGAATTCGGACAAAATTCGGACAGAACTCTATAAAAAAATCTCGACAAGATCCGTAACTACAGGAGGACCAAATTCAAAATACAACATCCACTAACCGAACTTTGGCCGAGTTCTGTCAGGGTTTTTTTTCAGTTTTTTTGCAAATAGATTTTTGGGACTTTTGAAATTATTTTAAGCAGTTAGGAGATTGTTTTTAATAGGGGCTGTTTTTCAAAACATAGGACATTTTGAAAATATTTTTTAGGGTAGCCTATTTGCCAGTACGACTCGGTGTACAATGTATTCCTAGACTTAATAAAAGTGAAAACTATATTGCATACAACTCATACGACAAACACAGCTTCGATCTTGAACAAATAGGTAGCAGTTCTTTGGCAGTTGTCTAAGAGTCCAAATTAACTTGAGCAGCCCTTATATCGAGACAGAGTTTGATCAATTATTAAAATCAGGTTTGACCATGACTAATGGGCCAACAATATCCTCCATTTTGATAATTGACAAACCTTGACCGATATAACATCTTTGATCAATAAGATTTGAAAGATAATGAAAATTGTATTGTATCCTGAAAAAAATTCCTGTATCCCGCAAAAGATGTTAGATCCTATTTCTCCCCCGTTGTCACTTGGCAAAATAATTGTAAAGAGAAAAGCTCCCCCGCAATTTATGCATAAGGAACAAACGTTGAAGAAATAAAAATATATAGATAAACAAATATTTCACCGGCAGTTTATATTGAAGCATAAAGAGATAGTGCTATAACAAGAATGTGAATAATGCTAAACTGAAATAAAATACTCTAAGCAAAGCGTAAACTAGATGTTTTCAATACATCAGCTCAGTCAGTCATAATCTCAGTGCAAAATAAACTAAACGATAGAGTACTAAATGATATCTTGGAATGTCGGAGCATTTCCAAGTAAACATAGACATAACAAAGTTCAAAAAGTGGCATCTAGACAAAATATAACATGTCTAGATCACAAATCCTCTGAAGAATCATCATCAGCAGTGTCAGCACGTCCACCATGTCCGGATGGACCAGCTCCAGAAGGGTGTGGAGTAGCACCAGAACCACGGAACCAATCATATGCGTTATCGGGCTGAAAGAGAGTATGTACGGCCTCATCCTCATAGCGGTAGCCGGAGACAGCTGGATCTCTGGGAAGTGAACTGACAAAATGTCCAGGCTGGGCAAAATAGAGGTCGACAAAGGAGTTGGCAAGAGCCTGGAACTGACTCACATCATGAAACTTGCGTTCCCTGGATGTGTCAGTGATGAATGTACGCAGATCTGAGAGATGTTGATGAATACCCTCAACGGTCATAGGGTAATCCTGATGAGGTGGAGCAGGAGCAGTAGGAGGTGTAGGAGGAGCAGCTGTGCTACAACATAATGGCTGGAGATACTTGGGCTCAGGGTCCAGAGCACAAGTGGAAAGATCAATATCAAAATGCTGAAAGATGCGTGGAATGAACATCGTATAAGAGAGATTTCGATCTCTTTTGCGATAATGTTCCATCATCTAAATGATAGCCTTGGGAACCAAAAATGGAATTCCCTTGATAATGTGGTAGAGGGCAGACAGTTCAAGATTTGTAACATCATCCTTTGAAGTAGATTTTGGTAGCATAGTGGATTAGATGATACGGTACAACTCATAGTTAAATAAGTTCAAGTTTGCAGCCTTGAACATTCCAGAATGAACACGGACAGGTGCACAAAGTTCGTTCTTGAAACAGATAAGAGTCATGCCATCAGGGAAATTGAACTCAGTGATATCATTAAGCGAGGCACCTTCGTTAGGAACACCATAGATTTTTGCTAAGATGGTATCATTGAACTCGATGTTAATACCGCCGACACGAGTTCCAACAGAGAAAGTGTCCAAAACAAAGTTGTAAAAGAACAGTCTAATGGCATTAGTAGCTATAGGGTATTTGAGGGTGACAAGTCTGTGTAACCCTAATGCCTCAAACAAAGGACGGTGGTCAGGAAACATAGTCCACTTAATCGGGGCTCCAGTACATATGTTACGCATCGTAAAGTCAACGTACCATAACAATGAATGATCATGAGTTTCAAAGTAAAACTCATTGAATGCACCATTGGCTGATTGGACCGAGAAAAGAGGGAATCAAATGGTAGATTCTAAGACGAAGCCTCTTCACTGGCATTTGTCTTCTTTCTCTTGGATGGAGTGAATCTCTTAGGTATTTTCTTCCAAAAATGAATTTAAACTAATAAAATTGAAAGAGATAGAAGGAGAAGTTTATATCTATTGAGATTTGAGTATGTGGTAGAGACAGAGATTCTTCGCACGAACCCAAATTTTGGATTGAAATCCCCAAGTAGAATATGAGCAATAAGTTGGAGAAAAACTAGGGTTTGGAGAGGGGTTCGGACGACAACTGCTGTTGAAAGATGAGTTTGGAGGAGATGAAGAGTAGGGGGCCTTGGGTTCTGACTTAAAAACATATACCACCAATAGAACCCTGGTCGAACTTGGGACGAATTCTCCTAGGGTTCTTCTGATGAATTTTTAAAAAAAAATTGCAGACCATATTCTTTTCATCAAACCCTTTCAGTTATCTAATTCCATGTTTTGTAATTTTAAATTTCAATTAATATAATTAATATTATTTTATAAATTAAATTTGTTACACAACGACTGTTTCAGATTAGCTGTAGGGGTACTGTCCCAGCTACGGGAGTTTACTGGGGAACAATTAAATATCGCTTCACTTCGACCGTAGTCGTGGTGATAGACAGACCCTTTGTAGCCTTGTCTCAAAACAGCTTTTGGGTATTGAAAAATAATCGATAAAACAAAATTAATTAATATTATTGATATCTAAAATTCCTAATTCTCGACGTAAATAATTGAAACGATCTTCTGTTAAAGGTTTTGTAAAAATATCAGCTAATTGATTCTCAGTGTCTACATATACAAGATTTTTATCTCCATTTTGTTGATGATCTCTAAGAATATGATATTGAATCTCGATGTGCTTAGTACGAGAGTGACATACTGGATTCTTAGTCAAATTAATAGTACTAGTGTTGTCACAAAAAATGGGTATGTGTGTGTACAGTAAACCAAAGTCTTCTAAGGCTTGCTTCATCCACAAAATTTGTGCACAACAACGTTCCACGGCGATATATTCAGCCTCGGTCATTGACAATGCGACAGAATTTAATTTCTTGCTAAACCAAGAGACTAGAGCTTTGCCTAGGAAATGACATGTATTACTTGTACTTTTTTTATCTACTTTGCATCCAGCAAAATCAGCATCCGAATAACCGGTTAGGTCAAACGACGTAGTTTTGGGATACCATAAGCTGACAGAGAAAGCGCCTTTAAGGTATCGGAAGATACGCTTAAACGTGCACAAATGTGATTCCTAAGGGTTGGCTTGAAAACGTGCACACAAGCAAACACTAAACATTATATCAGGTCGACTAGCAGTTAAATAAAGTAAACTACTAATCATACCTCGATACATACGTATGTCGACCAGTTTGCCTTGTTCATCAATATCAAGCTTAGTTGAAGTTGCCATTGGAGTGCCAAGTGGTTTGACTGCTTCCAGATCGAACATCTTTAATAAATTTTTTATATACTTGGCTTGATTAATAAACGTCCCATTGTTAGTTTATTTGATTTACAGTCCGAGAAAGAATTTCAGTTCTCCCATCATGCTCATCTCAAACTCATTCTGCATACACTTTGAAAATTCTTAGCAGAGAGATTCATCAGTAGATCCAAAAATGATATCATATACATAAATTTGAATTAAAAGAAAATTGCCATTAAAAGATTTTATAAACAATGTAGTATCAACCTTCCTTTTTGTAAAACCGTTGTCAAGTAGCAAAGATCTTAGACGATCGTACCAAGCACGAGGAGCTTGTTTCAAACCGTATAAGACTTTTTTCAACTTGAAAAATAATCAGGATTTTTGAAATCAGTAAAACCTGGATGATGAGCTACATAAACTTCTTTTTTTATAAAACCGATCAAAAATGCACTCTTGATATCCATTTGAAACAATTTAAAATTATGAAAACATGAAAATGCATATAGCATGTAAATGGATTCTAATCTTACAACTGGGCATAAGTTTCATCGTAGTCGATACCTTCCTCTTGATTGTATCCTTGAGCTACGAGTCGAGCCTTATTACGAGTCACTAAACCATTCTCATTCAGTTTATTTCGGAATACCCAACGGGTGCCAATAATCGGATGATCAATGGGCTTGGGAACAAGTTTTCAAACCTGATTTTGTTCAAATTGGTTCAATTCCTCTAACATAGCATCAAACCAAAAAGTATCACTACATGCTTCTTCAATATTTTTGGGTTCAAGCTGTGAAATGTAAGCAACGCAGGAAGCTATATCTTTACTAAAGGAACGAGTACTTACACCCCTGGTAATCTCACCAATACCAAGTCCTTCGGATGGTCTGCCAAAAATCTCATTTCTTTTGGCATATCCGCTGGATTGCTGGTTCCGACTTCTGGTTCGGTACGTGATTTGCTTGGAGAATAAGCCGGTGCTTTGTGTGAAGGTTCTACAGGAGCTGTACTTGGTGTAGTCATGTCACGCCCCAGAACCAGAATACTGGAGAGCGGGGACGAACATAGCCAGCTACGTATATTGAAATGAAGTCCATCTCGCTATACGGTCACGGTTGTCTAGATATGAGGGTTTACTACAAGCCAACGATCTCTTAAGGTCAAGCTTATTGTCTCAATCTAAAGTAAGTAATATAAGTACAAGATGTTTGACCACCAAATATACAATAAAAGGCGTCCCAAATATTACATATTCAGTTGATCATGAAGCTAGTCGTACAAAATACGAGGACTAGCAAGAGTTTAGTCATACATGATCAACCCTAGGATTTGTTAATCATGTTTACAGCCCGTAGGCATATAGTAAGTAAATGTGCATCGAGCTAACAGGTGCTCGTCGGCTAAACGCCTCAAAAGAATAATTTACAATAGAGTGAGCGAAACAAAATAGAAAACCCACTCGTAGCCCGGGTTCCTTCTAGTCGCCACCATCGGGCTGGAGGTTCGGTAGATCCTCGGGTGCTGCTCCAAAATCTGGCCACATAAAACCAGCTGGGTCAAACCCCAGAAATAGCAAGTGCCACAAGGGAGGCCACGAATAAGAACAAAACCAGCATATCAGAACATAACAAAATGGAAGAAAGTACTAGTAAATAAGAGTACAACAAGACAATAAACGACTAGGGACATAGAACCATTCCGGAAGCCAGGTTACAACCCGTAAACCAAACGAGGACCGGGGTTGTAACCCTTCGCCTGAATAACACCTTGTCTTTACCCATTTATTGTTAAAGTTAAGAAAAACAATCATGTTCAGGAGGACCAGGTACTGGGACTAAAGGAGACATAGACAGGGCTAGACAACATCCATTTACAAGCGGCCAAGCAATCACTACGGCTTATTACTTTAACTAACTAGGGTTATCACAAGCCTAATTACTAACAAGATGCAATGACAATTTCCCAGTCCCAAGCCCTGCAGACCATCTAGCTATCCTTCCGCGGGTTGAGAGTATGGTTGGGTACATCGCCCAGAAGACGATATATCCTTAGATGACTTAGAGGGTGCAACACATGACAGTGTGCTGGAAATGTGCTCTACTCGTCGGCAAGCTACAAGTCCAATTAAAGCGTCCAGATAACGAGATTGCTTGTGACTGAAAATTCTCTATGAACTATAGTTTGATCTAATCATTAGCCTAATCCAGATTCAGTGTAAATCCCTGACCGTGGGAACCAGGGAGTCACGTCCTAGACATGATGCAAGACAAGACAGGTGGATTGTACAAGCAAGCAAGCAGGAACACCCACGGTGTCAAGTTGGTTATACGAGTCGAGTTACAAGCTACAAGTCAAGTCAGTGCGCCGCCACGGGCCACTATCAAGTTATCAGGTTACATGTCAAGAATGCACCCCATCGGGTCATTTTCCAGAAAATCAGGAAGTACTAGGATCATAAATCACAGAAATCATAAAAACCGTACTAGTCATATCAAATACTGAAAATCGTGCCAGGTCGTATTGGGGTCAAGGTAGTCATGCTGTGTGGAACAAGATCTCAAAACCTAATCCACAAAAGAGAAGCCAAGTCCAAGAAATAAAACTAAATCATTATGGGCCAGTGGGTTGCGCAGGGGTGGATGGCGCAGGAATGGTTGGTGCAGGAGATAGATGGCGCAGGGTTGAACTGTGCAGGGGTGAAGTACGCAGGGTTAGATTGTACAGGGAGTCAACTACGCAGGGGTGAGCTGCGCAGGGGATAGGTGGCGTATGAGCAGACGGCGCATGAATGGATGGCGCATGAGCCGACTGCGCATGAGCAGTCTGCGCATGAACAAACTGTGCATGAGCAAACTGTGCATGAATGGATGGCGCATGAGCCGACTGCGCATGGATGGATGGCGCATGGAGCTGAGCGCAGTTCGCCAAGGGGCAAGCAGCGCGGTCGGCGCCGCGCTAAAGAGCGCAGGCCGAGAGGGGATGCGCAGTCCAGCACTGCGCTAAAGAGCGCAGGCTGCAATCTTCGTCTCCAGGCCGAGAGCAAGCATCAAGAACACCAAAAATTCCATTCTTCATATCTTGGTCAAATCAAAGCCAAATCTGAATTTTCAAAGTTCTAACTTGAGTAAAATTGAGTTCTCTTCCACATGGAAGCATCAAAACCCACAAAAAGCTAACTAAAATAGATCAAAACCATATAAATTCGAAAATAGAGAAAACTTAGATCTAGGGCAAAGGAGACTCCAAATCACAAAATGTCAAGTTCTAATGTTGATCTCCATGGCCTAATCTAGCTAATGGACAAATAAAATAGGGTTCTCATGTGGTGGCAAGGTGCACTTGCCTATGGGTGTTGGTTAGTTATGTAGAGGAAGGAAGAAGAAGGAGATGGATAAAATAAATAAAAGAGTTATGAGGAGAGAGAAAAGGTTGGTAGGGTTTTAATGAGGGTGGTTATGTTGTGTTGAGGGTGGAGCATAGGCTAAGGTGTTCCAAATGCATGTTGAACCAAACCAAACCAATCCTCCTCCACAAAATAAAACCAAGCCATGTCAAAACCCATTTTACGAGAAAACCAAAATCTGCAAGCTGAGCCAAAGTATAATTACAGGCCAGAATCTGAGAAAATAAAATACAGGTCCAAGATACATGCAGGCTTAACAAAATACGTGTTCTGAGATATGGGTGTTACAACTCATGTCTTCATCATCATCATCGACTGAGTATTGATTGAGTTCATAAAATATAAAATTTATCAATTCTTCGATGATTATGGTTTTCTTGTTGAAGACTCTGTACCCTTTGCTCTTTGTCGCATTACCTAAAAAAATACCTTCATCGGCCTTTTCGTCAAATTTACTCAGATTGTCTTTAGTGTTAAGAATAAAGTATTTACAATCAAATATTTTGAAATAAGGGACAGTAGTATTCTATCAAACCATAGCTCATAGGGAGTCTTCTTCGATATAGGTCGAATTAGAACCCTATTGAGAATATAGCAAGCTGTATTGATAGCTTTAGCCAAAAAATATTTTGGTAGACTAAACTGGTTTAATATTACTCTAGCTATTTTAGATAGTCTTGTTCTTACGTTCTATGACTCCATTTTGTTGTGGAGTCCTAGGGCAACAGAACTCATGCAGATAACCGTATGTGTCATAAACTTGCTTGAATTATGCATTCTCAAATTTGCAGCCATGATCGCTTCGAATACGAGTGATCATGAAACCTTTTTCATCTTAAACTTTCTTGCAAAAGGTGACGAATTCTGACAATACATCATTCTTGTTTGCAAGAAAATATATCCACGTGTATCTAAAGAAATCATCTACTATCACAAATACATATAACTTACCACCTAGGCTAGCAATTCTACTAGGTCCAAATAAATCCATATGCAGTAATTATAGAGGTCTAGTGGTACTTACAGCATTCTTGGACGTAAATGCGGATCGGATAGCTTTGTTCTTTTTCACATTCACTACATACCGTATCCTTCTTGAAAGAAATGTCCGGTAAGCCTCGTACCAACTTCTTTATGGATGATCTTGAGATTGTGTCCATGTTTGCATGACCGAGTCTTATGTACCATAATTGACTCATCACTTTTGGCCATCAAGCATCTACCTGCTTTGTTAGCATCTTTTAACAGATAGAAAACATATATATTGTCTTCTCTGATACCTTCAAAGATAGTACTACCAGTTGAGCTATCAACTATAGTACACTTGTCTTTGACAAAGTTAATACCATAACCAGGGTCAGCTAAATGGCTTATGCTGAGCAGATTATGTTTTAACTCGATAACTAGACAGACATCTTTAATCACAGGGTAGGGGACCTTGCCAATATTGTCGATACCAATTATGTACCCTTTCAAATTATTACCGAAGGAAACGTATCCTTCTTTCTTCTTTGACAGTATTGCGAATAATGAAGCGTCACCGGTCATGTGCCTGTTTGCCATTGATTATAAAAGAACAAAACAGTTTTATGGGAGGACTGAACTTTTACTTCATAATACAAACTTGCTCGTACAAAGAGAGCCTAGGAATAAAACCTAGAAAAAGCAATCTAAGTATACTTGTTTAGTTTTTCTGGGGGGTAACGGTAGAGGCTCGGGAAAGTGACTGCAACTCTGCCTTACTCCTTGGACGATCGGACGTCGCTTCGGCTCTGGTGAAGAAATGCTCTTGTTGGATGCTCTTTGCTCTATATCTCTCTATGTGTCTCCGCCGCTCTCTATGTCCCCAGCCATTTGCAAGGTAATATAACCTTGCTATTTATAGTGCTTTGTGATAAGTAGGGTGTGCAGTAATTGCTCCTTGAAAAGTGGGCGGTTAGGGATTTGGTTAAGATTAGACTTGATCTGCGCTGTTAATGTTGATTGCAACAAATCTGGACAGTTAATATTGATTGTAATAAATCTGGGTAGTTAATATTGATTGTAATAAATCTGGGCAGTTAATGTTGATTGTACCAAATCTGTATGGTTTGATGGAAATCGATCTGGGCAGTTAATCTTGATAGCAACGAATCTGCATTATTATGATTTGTTAGCTGCTAAATTCGAATAGATAAGTCTTGGTCAATCTCCAGCCACGTATTCCAACTGTCTGTTATGTCGATTGCCATAAATCTGAATTATCGGGATTTGATCAACTCATGCCACGTGTCCCAACTGCTACGAGCCGCTGGGAGGACTGTCATAGTTGAGCCGCATAGGGGTCCTTTAATCTGAGCCGCATGGATGTCCTTTAATTTGAGCCGCATGGAAGTCCTTACAACTGAGCTGCATGGTGTGTAGGAACGATATAGTAAAGCGTAATACTCTAGAGGGGGGTGAATAGAGTTGGCAGCGGAATAATGCTAATTAAAAAATGTTAGCAACACAATCACAGTATATAATCACAGTAGAAATAATGTAAAGGCAGAGTTCAGAAAGCAAACGCAAAGACAGCGATGTATACTGGTATCCCTCTGTTGAGGACTAATCCAGTCGGTAGAACTCTTGCTACCAGTTGAATCCTTGCAACTTCTACAACGCGAGCTTTGATACGAAGAACTCGTCCAACTTCAAATGTGAAGAGGTATTCTTCAATCAAGCCTTCTAATTACAATCTCTCAGAAACTTCTAGACCGTACCGCACTGGCAAATCGACTAGAGGATTGTAACTGGCTTGGGATCTGAAATTGAAAGCTCTAGAAAACTCTTTGGAAGGCAGAAAGCTTTTTAGATAGAGAGAAGATTGAAAGTGAATGAGTGAATTGAAATGATCAAAATACTTCTCTATTTATAGGAATTCCAAAGGGAGAACTCTGTCAGAATTCGGGCAGAATTCGGGCAGAACTCTATGAGCAAATCTCGGTCAAATCCGCAACTGCAGGAGGACCAAGTTCCAGAGAATTCAAAAATCAAACGGCCACCAACCGAACTCTGGCCGAACTCTGGCCGAACTCTGGCCGAGTTCTGTCAGGGTTAGGTTAGGGTTTTAAAAATAGATTTTGGTGATTTTTGAAACCTTTTTGAAAACCTTTTTGTAAACATTTTTGATAGGTCATTTTAAAAACATTTTGAACTATTTTGGGGATAGTCTATTTGCCAGTACGACTTAGTGTACAACGTATTCCTAGACTCAAATAAAGTGAAAATTACATTGCATAGGAAATACAGACTCAAGTAGGCAAACAGATCTTCAGTCTTGAACGGAGTGAATATCCAATCTTCCTTATGTCCAAGAAGCTGAGATGTCCCAACAAGCTTCATATATCCAGACAGAGTTTTGATCAATTATTAAAATCAGGTTGACCATATGACCAATGGGCCAACAATCTCCCCCATTTTGATAATTGACAAACTATGAATGATATAACATTAAGCTAGTTGGAAAAATATCAAAAAGTAGAAATTGTTCATAACCTGTATTTAACTCAAAAAAATATTAGATCTTTTTTAATTTTCTTCCCCTTTGTCACTTAGCAAAATAATTGCACAAGAGAAGGCTCCCCCGCATTAAATGCAGAAGACTCCCCCGCAATCAATGCATAAGTAACAAATAGCGAGAAAAAAATAAAAGAAATATAGTATAAGAATTAGAGATATAGCATCACAGGCTTGTAACGTTCTACATATTATCATCACAGGCATGTATTGTTTCAAAAACAGAAAAGAAATCTCAGGCATGCTAATTCACAGGCAGTTTAAAATGAAGAAGCAGTATAAAGAGATAGTGCTTAAACAAAATGCTGAAATAAACTGAGATGTCATAAATAAAACATCATAAACATGTCCATAAAGATAAAAAGTACTGATAGCAAACTACAAAGTACTGATAAAAAGTAAATGATAAAAACTTGGAATGTCGGAGCATTTCCAAGTATACAATAGAATATCACTAATAATCAAATCAGATCTCATCATCACTATCCTCATCAATATCATCAGCAGCTCGGCCAGCATGACCGGAAGTACCAGCACCAGAAGTACCAGTGCCAGTAGGATGAGAAGGGGCGCCAACATAGAACTCGCCAACGTAATCTTGAGGAGCACGATACCAATCATAGGCGTTACCTGGCTGGAAGTAGGCATGGACAGCCTCATCCTCACAGCGGTAACCCGAAAAAGCTGGATCTCGAGGGATGGAACCGGCTGAATAACCAGTCTGAGCGAACCGAAGATCAGCCAAGGAGTTTGCCATCGCCTGGTAATGGGTGACATCACGGAACTCACGCTCGCGAGCCATATCCGTCATCGAGACGTACAAAGCTGATAAGTGCTGATGTATGCCCTCAAAAGTTATGGCATACGGCTGATGTGGTGGAGATGGTGCAGTAGGAGGAGCAGGAGGTGGAGCTGAAGCAGTCCGACTGCGACGAGATAGCTGGAGTAACTTGGGCTCAGAGTCCTGAGTACAAGTCGATAGATCGATCTCGAATCGCTAAAAGATACGAGGGAGAATCATCGCGTAAGAGAGATTTCGATCTCTTGCACGACAACGTCCCATCATCTGAATGATAGTCTTAGGGGCGGAAAAAGGAATCCCCTTGATAAGATGATACATAGCGGACAGCTCAAGCGAAGTCACATCATCCTTGGAAGTGGATTTTGGAAGTAGAGTAGAGTAGATGATGCGATGCAATTCGTAGTTAAACAAGTTCAGGTTGTTAGCCTTGAACTTTTCAGAACGTACTCTGTCAGGTGCACAGAGTTCCGTTTTGAAACTCGTGAGTGTAGTGCCTTCGGGGAAATCGAAATCGTGATGTCAACTAGCGGTTCACCTTTATTGGGAATACCAAGAATCTCCGCTAGGAGGACATCATTGAACTCAATGTCTATGCCTCCAACACGTGTGCTTACGTCAAAAGTATTAACTACGAGATTGTAATAGAACAATCTAATGGCATTAGTAGCTATTGGGAAGCACAGTTTAACAAGTAAGTGTAACCCTAATGCCTCAAATAAGTGACGATGATCAGGGAATACCGTCCATTTAACCGGAGCGCCGCTGCATATGGATCGGGTGGAAAAGTCACCGTACCATAATAAAGCTTGATCGAGGGTTTGAAAGAAAAACCTATCGAAAGCGCCGTCGCTCTTTTGGATCGACGAAAACAGTGAATCCGTGTGAGGATTCAAAGAGGACCCTTCCTCACTAGGAGTGGTCTTCTTCCTCTTAGACGGATTAAATTTTGGTGCCATTGGAATAAAAAGCACTAATGAAAAGTGGAGAAAGAGGGAGTTATACCTCACGAAAATTGGATATATTGTAGAGAGGGACGATCTCCGCACGATTCCAAAGTTTGGAAGGATTTCACCAAGTAGATAGGGAGCAATAGTTTGGTGAATACCTAGGGTTTGGAGGAGTTTCGGGCGACTGGAGCTGCTGTTTGAAAGTTTGGAAGCAATGGAAGAGAAGAAGCTCCCGGGTTCTGGATATATACACAGACACCCTCAACCGAACTCGGGCCGAATTCGGTCAGAGTTCTGGCCGAATTCGCCTAGGGTTCTTTTGATTTTTGCTACTTCTTTTTCATTGACTCGTTTCAAATATTTAATTCAAAGATTAGTTATTTTAGTCTTCAAATAACATAATTAATAATATTTTATGATTTAAATGTCGTTACACATTGACTGTCTCAGATTAGCTGTAGGAGTACTGTCCCAGCTGGCGGAGGTTCACCGGGGAACTCTTAAGTACCGCTTCGCTTCAACCGTAGTTGTGGTGACAGACAGACTCTTTATTAGCTTGTCTCTAACATAGTTTTTGCATAATGATATATAATCATAAAAATAAAATTAATTTATATTACTGACGTCCAAAATTCCTAATTCTCGACGTAAATAATTGAAGCGATCTTCCGCTAGAGATTTAGTGAAGATGTCAGCTAATTAATTTTCAGTATCTATGTATACAAGGTTTATATCTCCATTTTGATGATGATCTCTAAGAATATGATGTCTAATCTCGATATGTTTAGTACGAGAGTGACATACAGGATTCTTAGTCAAATTAATGGTGCTTGTGTTATCACAGAAAATGGAAATATGTGTGAAAAATAAATCAAAGTCTTCTAGGGTTTGTTTCATCCACAAAATCTGAGCGCAACAACGTCCTGCGGCGATGTACTCAGCCTCTGTTGTTGATAAGGCTACAGAATTTTGCTTTTTACTAAACCAAGAGACTAGAGCCTTGCCTAAGAAATGACATATGCCGCTAGTACTTTTTCTATCAACCTTGCATCCAGCAAAATCTGCATCCGAATAACCAATAAGGCAGAAGAAGTACCCTTAAGGTATCGGAAGATACGTTTAACTGCGGACAGATGTGATTCCTTTGGGTTAGCTTAAAAACGTGCACACAGGCAAACACTAAACATTATATCTGGACGACTAGCAGTTAAGTAAAGTAAACTACCAATCATACCTCGATACTTACGTGTGTCGACTGGCTTACCTTGTTCGTCAGAATCAAGCTTTGTTGAAGTTGCCATCGGAGTGCCAATAGGTTTGACATTGTCCAGAACAAACTTCTTTAGCAAATCTTTTGTGTACTTGGCTTGATTAATGAACGTCCCATTGTCGGTTTGTTTGATTTGTAATCCGAGAAAGAATTTCAGCTCTCCCATCATGCTTATCTCAAACTCATTCTGCATACACTTAGAAAATTCTTGACAAAGAGATTCATCAGTGGATCCAAATATGATATCATCAACATAGATTTGAATTAAAAGCAGCTTGCCATTAAAAGATTTAATAAAAAGTGTAGTGTCAACCTTTCCTTTTGAAAAACCGTTGTCAAGTAGAAAAGAGCTTAGACGATCATACCAAGCACGAGGGGCTTGTTTCAAACCGTATAAGGCTTTCTTCAACTTGAAAACATGGTCAGGATTTTTGAAATCCGTGAAACCCGGAGGTTGTGCTACAAAAACTTCTTCTTTTATAAATCCATTTAAAAAAGCACTTTTTATATCTATTTGAAAAAGTTTGAAATCATGAAAACATGCAAATGTACATAACATGCGAATGGATTCTAATCTCGCAACTGGGGCATAAGTCTCATCGTAGTCAGTACCCTCTTCTTGATTGTATCCTTGAGCTACGAGTCGAGCCTTGTTACGAGTTACTAAACCATCCTTATTTAGTTTGTTTCGGAATACCCAACGGGTGCCAATGACCGGATGATCAATAGGCTTGGGAACAAGTTCCCAAACTTGATTCCGTTCGAATTGGTTCAATTCCTCTTGCATGGCATCTATCCAGAAATTATCACTACATGCTTCATCAATAGATTTAGGTTCTAGCTGTGAAATAAATGCAACACTAGAAACAATATCTCTACTGGATGATCGAGTACTTACTCCTTTGGTAATGTCACCAATTACCAAATCTTGTGGATGATCAGCTGTGAATTTTAACCTCTTCGGTAGACTCTGTAGGTAGCTGGTTCCTGGATCTCCTATAGGGGGTTCAGCTAGTGCAGAGCTTGGTTCTTGTTCAGCTGATGTTGAGCTTGATGTAGGCAGATCTTCATCACTGTCATCGATGGTCATTTGGTTCATTTCATCAAAAGTGACGTTGATTGATTCTTCGATGATCATGGTACGTTTGTTGAAGACTCTGTACCCTTTGCTCTTGGCCGCATAACCTAAAAATATACCTTCATCGGCCTTTTCGTCAAACTTTCCCAAGTTGTCTTTAGTATTAAGAATAAAGCACTTACAGCCAAAAATCTTAAAGTATGAAACTGAAGGAATTCTATCAAACCATAACTCAAATGGAGTCTTCTTCGATTTGGGTCGAATTAGAACTCCATTGAGCACAAAGCAAGCTGTATTGACAGCTTCAGCCCAGAAGTATTTGGGTAGGCTAAATTGATTTAACATCACTCTGGCCATTTCGGTTAGAGTTCTGTTCTTACGTTCCACAACTCTATTTTGTTGTGGAGTTCTATGGCAGGAGAACTCGTGTATGAAACCGTGTGAGTCACAAAATAGCTCGAAATCAGCATTCTCGAATTCGCCTCCATGATCGCTTCTAATTCGAATGATCATGTAACCTTTTTCATTTTGTACTTTCTTACAAAAGGCGACAAATTCTGATAATGCGTCATTCTTGCGTGTCAAGAAATATACCCACGTGTATCTAGAAAAGTCATCTACAATTACAAATGCATATAATTTACCTCCGAGGCTAGCAACTCTGCTAGGACCGAATAAATCTATGTGTAGCAATTGTAGAGGTCTAGTAGTACATACTGCGTTTACAGACTTGAATGTGGATCTGGTAGCCTTGTTCTTTTTACATTGGCTGCATACCGAATTCTTCTTGAATGTTATGTCTGGTAAACCGCGTACTATCTTCTTTGTGGATAATCTTGAAATTGTATCCATGTTTGCATGACCGAGTCTCATGTGCCATAGATGACTCTCATCACTTTTGGCTATTAAGCATCTACCTGAAATGTTAGCTTCTTCCAGCAGATAGAAAACATATATATTGTCTTCCCTGATTCCTTCAAAGATAGTACTACCAGTTGAGCTATCAACTATAGTACATTTGTCTTTGCCAAAGTTGATACCATAACCATGATCAGCTAGATGACTTATGCTGAGCAGATTATGTTTCAACTCGGTAACCAGACAGACATCTTTAATCACGGGATAGGGAGACTTACCAACATCACCGATACCAATAATATACCCTTTCAAATTATTACCGAAGGAAACATAACCTTCATTCTTCTTCTTCGACAGTGTTGCAAATAGAGTAGCATCACCGGTCATATGCCGTGAGCAACCGCTGTCGAGGATCCATTTGCTTCTAGCATGTGAAGGGTGTTCCACCTACAAAACAGTTTGCAGATGAAACCTTTGGTACCCATTTCTTGTAAGGTCCTGAATTGTTAGCTTTAGGTATCCAAGCATAAACATTTAAATCTACAAGCTTTCTCATTCTACATGCAGATAATATATGACCAATGAGGCCACAATAATGACATTGTGCATGTCGAGTGTTGAAAGCTGAGTGGTGTGCATGGTTGGTATGTTTGGGTTTTCTAGTATAGAAGAATGCATACCTATGATCATGTTTGGGCTTAACCTTTTGGGGTAAAGGTTTTATATGGTTTGGTCTGACAGTGTTTGGCTTGGAAATGTTTCGATTTTTTGGTAAGTGACACGTGTTAGGATAGGAAGCAGCAGGCTCAGGCTGTTTTCCTAACCTAATTTCCAATCTTTTGGAAGTGTCATATAACTTAGTATAATCAAAAGTGAGTGATTCCATTCTGATTTGTACAGATTTAAGACTTTTCTTTTCTTTAGAAAGATCTTCTCTCAATTGGTCTATAATCTTGTCTTTCTCTTCGGATGACTGTTTAGTCTCGTATAATAAGAGCTTTATAGAGGAAAGCTCACCAGACTCACTAACATTGGCTCTAACCTTAGCTAGTAGGTCGGTAAGTCTTCCTATTTCTCCTTTGTACTCTTTGGGTACCTTCTTAGCGGTCTGATATTTACTACGCAGTTTCCTGTAGTCAAGCATCAGGTCACTGAAGGCATCTCCTAATTGCTCAAAGGTAAAGTCATCATATGTTTCTACAGGTTCAGTAGGTACCTGATCGATTGCCATGAAGCAGATGTTTGCAGCGTCCTCTGAACGTTCATCTTCTGAGTCGCTAGCTTCACTCTCATGCCATATGCTGGTGTTGGCATATTTCCGAGACGTTGATCTTTTCAGGTTGCCTTTTTCATACCTGTTGTTCTTCTTGCTCGATGATGAGTTGATGGGACAGTCCTTCTTTATATGTCCTTTCTTCTTGTAGCCATAGCAGACAGCATCTTCTTGGTACCAGTTGTTGCTGTTGTTCTCTTTGACTCTCTTCTCATGTTTTATGAATCTTTTGAACTTCCTTGTTAGTAGAGCTTGATCTTCAGCGTCAGATCCACTGCTATCTGAGTCATCTTCAGCAGCTTTTCTATGCTGAGCCTTGAGGGCGATAGTCTTCTCCTTTGGTGCAGGCTCTTCAAAATCTTGTAGCTCCAGTTCATGAGTGAGTAGCTTACCCATGAGTACTTCAAGTGACATTATGGTGAGGTCATTTCCTTCAATGATAGCTGTAGCCTTCGGAATCCAGTTCTTGGTGAGAGCTCGCAAGAGTTTGCGAATCTTTTCGTGGTTACTGTAATCTTTGCCTAAGGAGGACAAAGGGTTTACAATATCCAAGAACCTCTCAAATATTTGTGTGACTGTTTCATTTGGCTTCATTTTGAACGCCTCGTACTCTTGAGTAAGTCTGCTGACTTTTGACTCCTTGACTTGAGTCGTGCCTTCATGTGTAACTTCGAGAAGCTTCCACACACTATTTGCCGTTGTGCATGTAGATACCCTGTTAAATTCTGTTATGTCTAAGGCACAAAAAAGAGCATTAATGGCACGTGCGTCAAGACTGGCCTTTTTCTTTTCCTCCTCTGTATAACTGCTTTGGGATTTTTTAACCAAAACTCCCTCGACATTTATACGAGGTGGCTTCTGATAGCCATCAAGAACAATATCCCATAAGTCAAAATCAGGAGATTTCAAGAAGAAACTCATCCGTGTTTTCCAATAAGTGTAGTTAGTACCATCAAACAGTGGGGGTCTGTTTGTGGCCTGACCTTCACTTGTGAATTTCATAGTAGCCATGTGATGTGCTGTGATCTAATAAATAATGAATAAATAATAGCACTGTTACCTCGCTTTACCTGTAACACCCGCTCTGATACCAATTGTAGGAACGATATAGTAAAGCGTAATACTCTAGAGGGGGTGAATAGAGTTGGCAGCGGAATAATGCTAATTAAAAAATGTTAGCAACACAATCACAGTATATAATCACAGTAGAAATAATATAAAGGCAGAGTTCAGAAAGCAAACGCAAAGACAGCGATGTATACTGGTATCCCTCTGTTGAGGACTAATCCAGTCGGTAGAACTCTTGCTACCAGTTGAATCCACTATAGAAAAAATTGCAAGTTTTCTTACGAAGTCCTTGCAACTTCTACAATGCGAGCTTTGATACGAAGAACTCGTCCAACTTCAAATGTGAAGAGGTATTCTTCAATCAAGCCTTCTGATTACAATCTCTCAGAAACTTCTAGACCGTACCGTACTGGCAAATCGACTAGAAGATTGTAACTGGCTTGGGATCTGAAATTGAAAGCTCTAGAAAACTCTTTGGAAGGCAGAAAGCTTTTTAGATAGAGAGAAGATTGAAAGTGAATGAGTGAATTGAAATGATCGAAATACTTCTCTATTTATAGGAGTTCCAAAGGGAGAACTCTGTCAGAATTCGGGCAGAATTCGGGCAGAACTCTATGAGCAAATCTCGGTCAAATTCGCAACTGCAGGAGGACCAAGTTCCAGAGAATTCAAAAATCAAACGGCCACCAACCGAACTCTGGCCGAACTCTGGCCGAGTTCTGTCAGGGTTAGGTTAGGGTTTTAAAAATAGATTTTGGTGATTTTTGAAACCTTTTTGAAAACCTTTTTGTAAAAATTTTTGATAGGTCATTTTAAAAATATTTTGAACTATTTTGGGGATAGCCTATTTGCCAGTACGACTCGGTGTACAACGTATTCCTAGACTCAAATAAAGTGAAAATTACATTGCATAGGAAATACAGACTCTAGTAGGCAAACAGATCTTCAGTCTTGAACGGAGTGAATATCCAATCTTGCTTATGTCCAAGAAGCTGAGATGTCCCAACAAGCTTCACATATCCAGACAGAGTTTTGATCAATTATTAAAATCAGGTTGACCATATGACCAATGGGCCAACATGGTGGTCCTTGCAACTGAGCCGCATGAAAGTCCTTACAACTGAACCGCATGGGGGTCCTTACAACTGAGCCGCATGGAAGTCTTTACAACTGAGCCACATAAAGAGCTTTGGAAATGGGTGGATCGTGCCAGCTATGAAGATTTTATCTCATCTCTCTAGGAGCACGCCATTATGACAGGGCCATCATTTTACCTTTATGTCAGAGCTGTCAATCCGTCGTTGTCAGAGCTGCCTCTGTGTCAGGGTAATTAATAAGCCAGCTGCTCAGAGCATTTATGGCCAGCTGTAAGGGTCTGTTTTGAGTCGCATGAGGCCACGTGGCTTCCCATTCGTCTTTCTGAGCTGCATGAAGCTCTTGGGTCTTTTGAGCCGCATGAAGGCTCCTTCAACTATGAGCCGCATGGGGCTGATTTCTGGGCCGTATAAGAATATTTTTCCATGCTTCTACAAGACCCCCTTCAAAGTTTTCAATTTGTAAAATTGAAATACTTTGAATAAGAAGCATGGATATGTCTGCCTAAGCTCTTCCTGCCACATAGACTTCTTTGGCCGCATGTGATGTTCTTGCCGCATGGGTCGCTCTGGCCGCATGGACTACTCTGGCCGCATGGACTGCTCTGGCCGCATAGACTTCCTGGCCGCATAGACTGTTCTGAGCGCATAATGGTCCTGTGCCACGTGGGTGTATCATTATTACTCTTGATTTGTTTTTATTTGAAGCCGTCTTTTGGGTAAAATCCCAAGAGTCAGTTTAAATATACTTTGGATTTACCTCGATGACCCAAGAGTCGGTTCTGTCTCCTAGGCGGCCCATAAACCGAAGCGCGTATCGGACCACGTGCCCACTGTCCGCCTATAAATATGAGAAAGTTTTAGAGAGAGACTCTTTACTCTCTCCTCTTGTTCAGGATTTTCTTGCCCTAGTTGCCGTTTTCTTCTCCTTCGTTCACCAATGGCTCCCAAGACTTCTAAGGCCTCCTCTAGTGCTGCAGCAAAAGGTAAGGGAGAGGCTTCTTCATCGACTACGGCACCTTCAGTTCACCCTGATTGTCACCCCGCCATTGCTGGTAAGATTATTGGGAGAAAGCTACATGAACTCAAACCCTAACCATAACGGCTACGTCGCATATTTATGCGCGAGCCCTTCTTCATCTTCATAGAACTTTTTAAGTTCATTGTGATGATATTGTGATGTGTGTGCCGCATGAGAGTCATCTTGTGGCCGTATCAGCTCTTTGCAAATTAGGCCGCATGAAGACCCATCGAACAGTACCGCATGAGCTTTCTTTTGAACTGTACCGTATGAGACCCCATCAAATCAGAGCCGCATAAGCTCTGTTAAATTGGACCGCATAAGTACTCGCTAAATAGAGCCGCATAAGCTCACTTTGAACTGGGCCGCATAAGCACCCGCTGAATCCGAGCCGCATAAGACCCTACCAAATCAGATCCACATAAGCCCTGTTAAAATTGGACCGCATAACCATCCGCTAGACAGAGCCGCATGAGCTCACTTTAAATTGGGCTACATGAGCCCTCGCTGAATCAGAACCGCATAAGCCATGTTAAACCGAGCCGCATGAGGCCACGCTAAATCAGAGCCGCATAAGCTCTTCTAAACCGTGTCGCATGAACACTCGCTAAACCGAGCCGCATATGCTCACTTGAACTGGGACGTATGAGGCCTAGCCAAAATAGAGCCGCATAAGCCCAGAAATACTAAGTGGTTTTACCTGGCCGTCTTCTAACTTATTTCTTTTGTCTTTTTCAGTGAATCCTGCGGGAAAGCCCTTGGTAGATTCAGCCCAATCTGCTGTGGGTGTGTGGTTCGATCACATAGTCCAGTATGTGGTGAACCAGCTTCCCCAAGATGAGCCTGTGGAGAGGCTGAATGCTATCAAGAACCAATCCTTCTACTTTATCTGTGCCATGATGAACTCGGGGTGATTGGAGGAAGAATTCATGAAGCCTGCATTCCTCTTTGGGGATGCCTTGACTGTGAAGAACCCCCAAGTTCTGGATATATCCGAGAGTTGGAGCTTTACTTCTGACGGAATGGCGATCCATATTCCTCAGATGGAGCGTCATTTTTTGCTGTCGTGGTTTAACATGCTGCCGATGGACAGAAAGATGGTGGACTCCTTAACTCCGAGCCATTCAGGGGTGTTTGTGGGTAACATCTATTATAACAGAAACTTGGGGTCGGTGTATGCTGGCAAGGTATCGGTCAGTTGCTACGTGATGGGGTTGGCCCCGGGGACCTTTTCGAATGTACAGGGTTCGAATTTCAAGTTCTCTCAAGCTGACACCTTTCTGAACCAGCTTGCTCAGAAGGGGTCATATCCAGTTGGCCGATTGGTGCTGTTGAACTAGATAAACCCCATCCCTTCGTGGGCCAATTTGACCACATGGATTCTGTAAAAGTATGAGACTCTCCTTCGTGAGATCGGCCTCTATCATGCCATTCGGGGCACTTGTCACGGTCTGTCCATGAATAAGACGTTGTTCATGGCTCTCTTGGAGATGTACAACCGGCGAACGGGAACCTTCTTCACACCTGGAGGGGAGATGGGACTCGCCTTCCACGAGATGCATGTAATTTCCAAGCTGTCTTGGGGTGAAGAAGTCTTTGAAGTGTATACCCCGACGAATGAAGAGTTCGAGGACTTGGATCGACGGTTCCCGAGCTTTGTTGCCGTATACCGGGAACTATTATGTCATCACAGCACCTGCCACCAGACGTCCATCAAGAAGGACGGTAGCTCAGAAGGGAACCTTCCCCATACTAACTCCTGGCTCACCTACCATTTTACGCTAGGCGCCTCAAGCCAGGTTTCTCCTCGAAATCCTCAAACCCAGGTAGAAGTACATGACCTGGTGTTGAGTGCCAAGAGATCAAGGGCCACGGACGACAGGTTTGAAAGTAAAATTGACTCCTTCAGTTATTTTTATCAAGGTACTCAACAGCTGTCAGAGAAGGCACTTTTGGGAGGGTTCTGATGGTTTGGCTACGGAACTGCGTGGTCTCGGGAGGGGCTGGTTCTATTGAGAGGATCAGCCGTAATTTTATCTTTTCTGCTGTGAAGCTGGTCTTCGGGGCCAAACTAGCTCTTCTTCCGACCATGGTGTGCAGTATACACCGTAGCCTCCACGCCTTCTCGTCCAAGGTTATCGCCCGTGACATGGCGAAGGACTTTGAATGTGTTGAACTACCCTATCATTATCTGATGGGGTGGTTGTTGATGCACTACCGATCTTTGATGAGGACTGGCACAGAAGACGGTGTTACGGCTGATGATGCTTTTATTTTCCAATATCACCATCGGCCCTGTGAGTGCAGCACTATGCCAACCTTTCGGAGGGCGCTGGCGAGAGTGGACGGATACACCTTTTTTGTGTATGTTCCTTGTTTACCGATGAAGAAGTGAGGGGCGTACATATTGATGGTACCGGACCTCCTCACCTCTTGCCTGAGAAGATGCTCCTTTGGCTGCGTAACATCCGTCCTACGCACCTCGTATACCGCAACCACAATACTGTCTATTTGGAACCTTACCTGCCCAGTAGGTTCTCTCGACAGTTTGGGTATAGTCAGCTGCTCCTGGACATCCCCAGCCCTTGCCTGGGTTTTGAAGGTAGTGTCCTTGACGGTATCAGGGCCTGGCATTATTATGACACGGTTCATACCCGTACTAGCTTCTTAGTTCCTGATGCTAAGGCGCCGGGAGAGATTTTGTATTTGGCCGCTCTATATCATATCGCGACGAGCAAGCCTCATGTTGGCTTTGACCCAAGTTCCAGCTTTATTGTTGGTACTGGCTTGGCAGAGAAACCCCAGGAGTCCAAGGCGAGGAAGAAGTGGAAGAATATAGTTGCTATGTCGGACTCGGAGTCTGCCAACGCGGACGAAGAGGATGACGAGCATGAGCATGACCCCGACAACTCTCTTCCTCCTGCAGATAAGATGGTGGCGGATCAGCCGCCCGTTGTGCCGAGCCCTTCCCGAAAGTGAAGCAAGCCTGAGTCTGCTGGTGGCGGCAGAACCTACTCCGTGAAACGGGCTGCGGTTAAGCCTTGCCGACTGCTCATTAAGGAGAGAGGCGAGGATATGGACGCCATTTCGGAGGTGAATTGAATTACAACCACCTCCTTCTTTAGCTCTTTCTTTTCCTAAACTATGATTGAATCATTTTCTTTTCTTTGTAGGCGTAAGAAGAATCAGACTCTCGAAAACCGGCCCTTGGCTCTGAAGTTGAGCCGGCCCTGACCAATTTGATTAGTGACATGTGTGCCGAGATTATTTCTACCGGGGTTCTTCCGGAGACGGCTGAGGTTCCTCCCATTGTTGAGGTCTCAACTCACGGCGACGTGGAATCTGAACCCTTCTTCGATACTGCTGAACCTCAGCCGGGTGATGCTGATACAGTTGTATCTCCTTCCGGGGCAGCTGGGGCAGAAGAACCTGCTGAATTCAGCTCGAAGGTCGTTGGTGAAGAGGCTATGGCGGCTATGAGCGAACCTCTGCTTTAGCAACTTTCCCCAGGTAAGATAAGCTATATTTTGACTAGTGAGGAGGTTCATCTGCTCTATCATCACATCCTTCGGGTTAAGCTGATTGATGGTCGCTCTGGACGTACAGGTCCTGCTCTTTTCCTATCCACGACGGATATTGTCAGGATAGAGTTCGCCAGAGAGAGTGTGCCTTCTCTCCCTCTATCTTATATTGAAGGACCTCCCGCTGAATCAAGTTCGGAAGAGCAGACGGTGGAACAGCCAGGGCTGGGAGAAATGGTCTCCGTCCTCTCCTCTGTTCATGTGGCTCCGAGGGTCGACCTTTCCGCCCTGCCGAGTCTCCAGACCCTTCGGGCTGCGAAGGAGGAACTAGCCGATCTTCAAGCGTCTTTTTGCTCAGAACTTGTTTCCATCGTGGCAGGGGCATCAAGTTTCGATGCATCTTCTTCGATACTGCCAACTACTCTTCTTTTGACGCCATCTTCTACGGAAGTTTTGGATGAAGCGTTATAGGATGTGGTTGACAGTTTCTACCGCCACCTGAGGCGAGGAATTGAGGCTACGGTAGAGAGGGGGACCTCTTTTGCCTTGGCCCGTCAATGCGCCCGGGGCCAGATTGAAGTCCTTAGAACCCTCCCCGGCGGGGCAGGGATAGTTGATCTCTTGAAGCCCAAATTGCTAGAGGCTGATCAACTTGTGGCCCAGCTTCAAGTGCTGCGACAAGTTGATCTGTCTACTGCAATAGATCAAGAGCGTGCCTTCCTCATAACCGTCGTGGAGAAGGTAAGGGTCGTTCGGGATACGGCCAAGCCGATTATAATGGGGGACCTCCATCGCCTATCTCTGCAGTATGATCAGTTGAGCCACAGGAGGAAGTATTGCATGGCTCAGGAAGCGGTCGCGCCCGTGGGGTAATTGATACGAGAGAGCAGATCCTCGAACTTCAGAGGAAATTGACTTTCTTGGAGTCTGAGCTCGCGGCCGCCCGCACGGATAAGGAGCTGACTATTCAAGAAGCCGACAAGGTCACTCGAGCTTCTGCTGGCTTGGAGCGTGCTTTGGAAAGGCTTGAAGAGGGATGGCGGGCTCACAGAGGATGCGGAGCGGCTGACTTAAGCAGCGGTTTGAGCAGTCGACTGCCTTGCTGAGGGACCGTCTCAAAGACTTAGGTGTCGCCGAACCATAGTGTAACATCCAATTTTCCAAATGAGGGTAATTTTGAACTTTTGTAAAAGTTTATTATTTAATAATAGGATTTATGATTTATGAGAATTTTTAATTAATTTAATACTATTTAAAATTGGTGAATTATAATTTTGATGTGTTAACTAGTGAACTCAAAACTGTTGAGCCTAGAGACTAACCATGACCATGGGAACCTAACCATGTGATTAGAATGACTATTTACAACTTTTTAGGCTAAGGGTATTTTGGTCATTTTGTGACTTTTGAATTATTTAAGATTTTGATTAATTGGTAAATTTTTGATTATTTTAATAATATTTAAATTGATATATTATGATTTTGGTCATTTTTCATATTTTAATATTTTGGGAAAATTTTATATTTAATATTGTTTTTATTGGATTTGTTTAGTCGGGTTTGAGTTTCGTCTCGTTCCGACTTGTATTGTGACCCGGGTAGCTTGAACTCTAGATGGGACCCAATATTAAGTTAAGCATGGCTCACAAGACCCAACATTAAGTTAGTTAATTAAACTAATTTTTATCATGTCAGAATGGTTAAGTTAGAGACTCAATCATTTTGACCCCAAACTTGAACCTAGTCTAAACTTAACCATATGAGACTAGAGAGGGGCAATTAGGACATTTCCCATTAGCCCTAAGGGTGGCAGCCACCTTTAGGAGAGAATGATTCATTTCATTCATTACAATCTTGCCTCTTTTATTTTCCTTTTGTTCTTCCCCAATTTTAGAGAGTCTTCACATTGATTTGATCTCCAAATCAAATCATTCATTCACCAAAACTTCCCTCAATCATTACCATTCTCCAAAGGAAGGGTACTACCAAAGATTGGAAGAGGAGTGCAAGGAGGAGTGTCCACTTTGAGGGATCTTCGTATCGGAGCCGTGTCCTAAAGGATTTTATTGGGATTCCACTCCCAATAGGTAAAACCCATCCTCTAAATCGATTTCCTTTGCATATAAATTAGTTTTGAATCCGTAGGATCCATCCTCATGCATGTGTCCCATTTAGATTCAAATTTGAGGCCATTTGGAGCTCTCTTGAGGATTTTAGATATGTGTCTTGTGTCCTACTTGATAGATCCCAAATTAGGATATCTAATGTGTATGTATGTATGATAATAGTTTAAATAGATATTTAAATTCAGTTTTATAATAGTTAGAGAGTAAATTGATCTTTGTTAGGATGGTTAGAATGAGTTTCATTTGGATACCTATGTTTGTATGCAAGTATCTTGGCCTATATGTGTTCTTTTGTCAAATCCGTCATAATTTTCATCCACGTTTTATTAACCAAAGCAACTTAGAAATG
The DNA here is from genome assembly GCA_029216955.1 of Iris pallida. Lineage (NCBI taxonomy): Eukaryota > Viridiplantae > Streptophyta > Magnoliopsida > Asparagales > Iridaceae > Iris > Iris pallida. The sequence continues at coordinate 676,970 of JANAVB010031420.1, forward strand.
TCATAACTTTTAGCTTAGAACTCTGATTTATCTTCCGTTTTTTTAAAGAACCGTATCGAAGTTAGCTTTCCATATATATATTTTAATAAGCCAAATTATTTTTGCAACTTTCTGTAGAATTATTTGAGTGTCAGTTGTACGAAAGACGAACGTGTTTCGGTATTTTTGCGATTCCGGGAGCTTCCGGACACAAAAATGTGATCCGTTTAAAGTTTCGGAAAGCTAACACAAAGGGCTAGGATATACTTTAATCGTAGAATTTAGTGAATGCCCAATTGGTACAGTATTGGATTTAAGTAGAAGTGTGACTATACGATATATGCATTTTGTGTAACCTATGAGCCTATGTAGTATGGATATTAAATGAATATAGAGTATGTAATGCATGATATGTTAGATGAATAAAATGATATATATATGATATATATTCTCTTTATATTAAGGTATATATATGGTTGAATGCAAGCATGTAGGAATACAATTAATATAATGCATATAAGCAATGCATGAATGAAAGAATGATATACAATGTATGCATGAAAGTATATAATGAATGCTAGATATGAATGCAAGATATATATGTAATGATAGATATGAAGGCATAATGTATAAATATTGTAATACAATATACAATGATAACATGTATGGTAATGTAGAGTATATGATGCAAGCATGAATGAATGGAGGAAATACATGTATATAGGTAATATAGAATGTAATATATGAATGCAAGCATGCAAGATAATGTATTATATCCATATATGATGTATTCAACTTAAAGATAATGTAATAAATGAAAGAAATGAATGATAATATATAACATGATATGTAAGGTAATGCAAGGTATGAAATATATGATGTGTGCATGTTTGTATGTCTCTATGTTAATGTATGAAATGATATGAATATACAACGTATGCATATGTATAAAATATGTAGGTAATGCATAGATGCATGAATGAAATGAATGTTGCAATATGTTAATATAAATACAAGTATCTAATATGCATGAATGTAAGTATAATATAATACAAGTATACATGTATGTATCATGTAAATGTAATATACATGATATGTATGTATGCATGTATACAAAGTAAGTATGTATGTACGTATTTCTATAAACTGAGTTAACCTATAACCTTTTACACACATGCATTAATACACCCTTTGACATCATGTATCCCATGTCACATACACCTACCTATCACTAAATTTTTGAACATTAACACATATCCTTTCACACACATACCAAACACACACATACTCACTTACTCTTTTACCTCTCTTTCTCTCTATATATATATATATATGTATGTGCCTATATATATAGCTTTCCTATATATATATCTATGTATATGAATATGTGAATAGTGATGCATATATATATATATATATATATATATATATATATATATATATATATATATATATATATATATATATATATATATATATATATATATGTGTGGAATGTACATATAGGTAGCCTATATGTTATGAGTGTACTACAATATATTAGATATATATATTGTTATGTGTATATGTGTTTGTGGTTTGGCTTAGGCATGATATAGCCTATAGCCTAGGGCTCTTAGCCTATGGTGTGTCTGTTTGCCTAGTGAGAGTTTAGTTAGACTTGTTTAGTCTTGATTAGGCCTAGAATAGACTAGTTAGACTAGTATAGACTTGTTTGGTTTAGGTTTGACCTAGTTGACCTAGTTTGACTAGTCTAGTTGACTAGAGTTGACCAAAGGTTGACTTTAGCCTAGATTGACCCCAAACTTCATGTAGATGCATTATAGCAGTCTATTTCTTTATTTTAGACTTGTTGTGACTTGTACTATTCTATAGGAGACAGACACCACTCCTCGGACAGTATATTCTCTTCGGACATTCAGGATACCAGGCGAGTACATTCTTTGATCATTTCATATCACGCTTAGAATTATTTTTCTGCATTAAATTACTTTACTTGATACTGTCACGTTGGTCACACAGATTAGTACTATATGAATCCATTCTTGAGATGTTATCCCTTCAGAGAGCATCGGGTACTTCATGTTCTGTGCGTTTCACTTACATGGCGTATCACTATGCTTTATTGGTTTATTGATCACTTGTGATATGTACTCTCATGATCACAGAGTCTTCCTTGAATCCTTATCACATTTATTAGGTTTCCTAGAATCCCCATTTATGGGACATCCATGTATCACCCTTCGGGGGCCTTTGCATGGAATCATAACATAACCTGGTTGGATCCTTGTGTATTGAATGGGGGTACGAGAAGTAGAAGTAGACATGTGAATAATATCCAAGTAGTGTAGCATCAGAATTATTCCATAGTGTAGCATCAGAATCATCCTATGCTGTTTACATGTCTATATTGTACTCTGACTCACTAGCCACATGATAATTCTCTATTTATAGTAGATATTTCTATTACAGTTCTCTCTCTGTTTATATACTGCATTTTTTTCAGTACCTGTATCTTACTTTACAGCATGATTATATTTTCTAACTTGCTATGAACTGTTGAGATGTATTGTGCCCGCTCCTGTCCTGACTGGACCTATTGATAAATTTTACAGATAGCCTAGAGGTTGCCTGCTAGCCTAGAGGAGACATAGTAGAGGTTGTATAGATAGCTAGGGTTTTGCTTATAGCTTATTTTCAGTTGTCTTGAGTTGTATTTATGGATTATTGTATTTGAGATTTGAGATGTTTTCTGGTTTGTGTATCTTAGACACTTAGACTTCTATCTGATATATATCTTTGTGGATTATATGTTTTATCTATCTTCCATTATGCTCCACCTTAGATGTTGAGACCTAGGACAATGTTCTACCGCCAACACTGCGGCGTAGGCTGGACGTAGTATATGGCGTTGAAGCAACATTCTGGATTCGGTATTTATCGCAGAACCGATAGAAGGCATGGCTTGCAAACTGCGGATCGTTGTCATGGATGATCCTTCGAGGCAGTCCGAAGTGATAGATGACGTGATGCTTGAGGAAGCTGATCACGTTTAAAGTCTTTACTTCTGTGAGCGGAATGGCCTCCGCCTATTTGGAGAAGTAATCTGTGATTACGAGTATGAAGCGATGTCCTCGGGACGAAGACGGAGCGATCGGACCAATGATGTCCATTCCTCATGGTTCGAATGGCCAGGATGTCACCGTCGGATGTAGAAACTCGGATGGTTGATGTATAAAATCTGCGTGGACTTGACAGGCTTTGCACTTTCTTGCATAGTCTATCGCATCTGCAACCATCATGGGCCAGTAATAGCCCATTCGGCGAAGGCGGTCTTACAATTTTGGGCCAGGCTGATGGGCCCCGTAGACGCCGTCGTGAGCTTCGCATACAGCTTCTTTGGCTTCTGTATTTGACAGACACCAAAGCAGTAATCCATCGTATGGTCGACGATACAGTATCTTCATCTCTGTATCATAGAAGAATCTGAGGGAACGTCTTCTGATAGAAGTGGCTTCCTTTGGATTCTCGGGCAAGATGCCATAGACTACAAAGTCTAGGAATGGTTGTCTCCAGTTGGTGCTTCGTCGACTGTCAAAGCGGAGTAACTCGCTATAAATTGAACGTTATTCTTGGGACAGACCAATTCATGGCCTATCACGTCCACCAAGTGATGAGCATGATTCGGAACCGCTAAGGAAGCGGCAAGACCAACTAAGGCATCGGCTTCGATATTTTGGACTCTGGGAACATGTTCTACGAAGAACCCTTCAAATGACGTAATGATGTTGATCGCTATTTGGTGATAGGGGATCATATCTTCATGACGAACTTCGTATGAACCCCGGATCTGATTGACAATTAACTGCGAATCGTCGTATGCTTCAAGATACTCTACCCCCAGCTCCTTTACAAGTCGGAGGCCAATGACCAAAGCGTTGTACTCGGCCACGTTGTTTGAATAGTGCTCTGTGAGGGAGTAAGCCCGATTGATCACCAGCCCGGAGGAAGAAATCAGTACCACTCCAACTCCAGCGACGATGTTCCCTTGGGCCCAGTTCTGGAAGCGCCATCGAAGAACATTCGCCATACGGCATCATGAGAGGCCATATTTGAATTGGCAACCTCATCTGGAATCTCTTCGTCTATTCTGGTTGACTTTGAACCTGGATGAGCTGCTAAAAAGTCTGTCAGAGCTTGACCTTTAACAGCCTTCTGCGGGACGAAGATCATGTGGTAGGAAGACAATAATATCGCCCAAGTAGCGAGGCGAGAGCTAAGTGCACCTGGCTTGGTCATGACGACCCTGAGGGGGTTAACTCTTGATACGACATGGATGGTTTGTCCCATGACGTAGTGTCGCGTCTTCTGAATGGCAAACACCAGAGCAAGGCACTCCTTCTCTACGGCATTGTATCGATGTTCAGGCCCCATCATTATTCGACTGAGATAATATATAGCTTTTCATGGCCTACATCATTTTTTGTGCTAGTAAAGCACCGAGAGAATGCTTCCTTGCTCGCACATAGAGCAGAATGGTTTTCCAGCAACCGGGGCCACCAGGACTGGAGGGTTCGACAGATATTCTTTGATGCTGTCGGAGGCGCGCTGGCACTCTTTATCCCATATGAATGAAACGCCCTTCTTCATGAGGTGGGTGAATGGCTGACATCGTCCGGAGAGGTTAGAGATAAACCTCCTGATGTAAGCTATCCTCCTTTGAAGGCCCCGGAGTTCACGAAGATTTCTCGGAGGACCCATCTCCATGATTTCCTTCGTTTTCTCAAGGTCTATGTGGATTCCCTGGGCAGTAATGATAAAACCCAGGAATTTTCTACTAGATACGCCCAAGAAGGATTTGGTAGGATTCGTCTTCAAATTGTGCGCTCGCATCAGGTCGAATACTGTCCTCAGATCCTGCAGATGATATCCCTTAGAACGGCTTTTGAGAGCTATATCGTCGACGTAACACTCCACGGTCTTATACAGGTGATCTCTAAAAATGATGCTCATAGCTCGTTGGTATGTGGTGCCGGCATTTTTTAAACCGAAGGGCATGATGGTGTAACAGTACACGCCAATCGGTGTTCGGAATGATATATGCTTCTCGTCGTCAGGAAACATCTTGATTTGGTTATATCCTGAGAAGCCATCCATGAATGATATATGCTCAAAGCCACTTGTATTATCGATCATGATGTCCGTGATGGGAAGAGGGAACTCATCTTTGGGACATGCTTCATTTAGATTTCGGAAGTCGATGCAAATTCGAACCTTTCTATTCTTCTTGAGGACTGGTACTATGTTGGTGACCCAGTCAAGATGTTGCTCCTCCCGGATGAAGCCGCTGGCTATTAGTTTGTTGACCTCAGCTTCGATAGAGTTCATGATATCCGGGCAAAAATGTTTTTGTTGTTGCTTGATTGGTTTTACGTCCGGACGAATGTTGAGTTTGTGAAGTGCAACCTCGGGGTTTAGTCCTAGCATGTCTTCATAGTTCCAGGCAAACACATTGATATATTCTCTGACGAGTTGCAGTAGCGATTCTCGCCCTTTGTCTGTCAGAGTTTTGCTAACGAAGATTGGTTTTTGAGATGACTCATCGTCTATGTCAACTTGCATGACCTCTTCTTCAGTGGGAGGCTCTCTTTGTTCGAACCACTTCTCCCATTGTGCGTCTAGCTGTTGGGCCCACGGCTCTAACTCAAGAAGTTCAGGAATGTCTTCATCTTCTTTATAGGCATCGACGAATGCCATATTGACAGACAAGACTTGCCTGAATACGTCCCCGATGCTGACATCCGAATCGGAAGTTGGTGATCCGGTTGAGTGTGAATGCCAGTCGCATTCCTCATCTGAGTTTTTAGGGGTCATTGAGGTGTAACATAACCTAGCCTATCTGCTCTTGTTGTAGTAATCCCGTGGTCTCCCAGTCGGGACTGGTAACTATAAGGGTAACCGCCGACCAGTACCGTAATTTAAGCCTAGCATAGTCTCCAGATCATACCCCTATTTTTGTATGAGATACTTGGATTGGGAGCTATACAGATAAAGGGGTAGGCTTCCGACGTCGGGTTCGAGATCGACTTCTTCTATCCTGAAGGGTTGTGGATCATTCTTCCGGCCGAAGATGATTGGATGGCCCTCTCCCTCGACTATGAAGTAGGCGTCTTCCATGGGAGTAAGTTGGTTTGCGATGTAAACACTTGTCACCTGTGTATAGGTGCGTGCCTATACCATGTTCTATGGCATACATTGTACAAAGCTTATTAAGCTCGAAGTAGTTCAAAGATAGCCCTTTATTGATAAAGTAAGGTATCTTTTCCAGTCGAATTACATCATCTGCGGATGGAACATCAGTGTGAGCAATCACATACTTGGTCAGCTCTGACTTTTCTTCGGCCACCTCCTGTGTCAATGAAGACTGGAAGGATGACTTGGGCAGCTTAATCATCAGGGGCTCTACTGGTGGAGCAGAACATGGAGTCGTTGGCGTACTAGCGACCCCCAGTTTGGTGCTTGGTGTTGGGCGGGGAGTTGTTGGTTGGCTAGTGGTCCCCGGCTTAGCGTTCGACTGCCAATTCATTCTGGGAAGACGAATCGTCATCGGCTTGACAGAGGGATTGAGCTCCTCTGTTTGTTGCTGGCTAGCTCTAGGCAGCCTGATTGTCAATGGCTCTATCGTGGGTCTTGGCGCTTGGCCAGACCTTGGCAGTCAGATTATCATTTGCCCCTCCTGTGCAGAGCGGCTGATTGCATCCTTACGCAGAGTGGCTGTAAGGGGTACAATTCTGCTAGGTTTGCGAGCTTAGAGGTGGATCGTTAGAGGTTCTTCCGATCTAGTTGCCGCCTCAGTTTGATCTTGAGTATCTCCTTCGCTAAGGTGCCTTTTCGACTTCTCGTACAAGCATGAGTCTTGAGTAGTAGGATTCGACCCCTTTAAAGGAATCGATGTCGGCAAATTCTATCCTCACGAAGCCGTGCTTATCGACGTACTTGCAGCACTGGTGCAGTATAGAAGGCACAATCATGTAATCTTGTATCCAAGGATGCCCCAGGAGAATATTGTAGGATGTGTCCGCATCTATGACATAACAGGTCACTTCTGACTGAAGGTCGCTGATTTGGCAATTCAGGCGAATCTTTCCGATCGGATAGCTCCTGCCTGAATTGAAACAGCTGATGGCAGTACTTATCGGCGTCAAGCGATGCATTGGGATGCGTAGATGGTGTATCAAGCTCTTTGGGATGATGCTTATAGAAGAACCGGGATCAATATGCATCCGATCCACCTTAATGTCGCCAATGTATCCAGTATAATACAAAGGGCGATCGTGCAGGTTGGTCTTGATAAGCATATCCAGCGGAGTGAAGACAATATTGGGCATTGCACCTGTGCAAGCGCTGTCCTGGAGATCTGCAGGCGAGATCTCCCCAGTGAGATTGGACTGGGCCAAATATGCGTCGGCATTCTGGAGTGCCTCGCTCAGTTCGACGCGAACATCTTTGGAGAGTTTCAGGAGCTCGTATAGCGATAATTTGGCCGGTGTGTTGGCCAATTGTGCCAAGATGTCAAAGTTGTAGGGCCTCTCCAGCCTATGAGGCGCCTCTTTTTAGAGTAGTTTGTCGAAGCGAGTCTCCTTCGGCCTAGGCTTGTCGGTCGTCGGTGGCTGAGAAGGTCCTGGAGCATCAGCAATAGCCGGCTGATGATCTTCAGCCGAGTTACCCGGTATAGGTTGGGATTGTGCACCCGACCGAGTGACGACAGCTGTAGCTTCTTCGACCTCTGCCGAGATTGTGCGACAGGATTTGACTTTTCCACTTTTCTTCTTATTGGTGAAGGGTGGTGCAGACTGAGTTACTTCAGGTACCAGGTCCGAATGGACCCACATGACCTCCCCTCGTGATGTGGTAAGGGGCACTAGACTAGCAGCATGGTCTCGAGGAGGTAGAAGATTAGCAAGCTCTATTATTGCCCGAGGGATGGGAACTACGCCGTCTTGAGTCTTTGTTGGAGGGAAGCTGCCGAACTGTACTGACACCATGTTGGCTGCCACGGTCACCTCTTCGAAATCAATAGCCAGGGCCTTAGAATCGATGAGGTGCTGGATGTATCGCTTTAGTTGGAAGCAGTCTTGCGTAGCATGGTGGACCTAGCAGTGGTAGTGGCAGTACTTAGGGCTCTCCATCTCTGTAGGACGAGGTTCACGCCTTGGAGGAGGGAGCTGAATTCGATCTTCTTGTATAAGCATGTCAAGGATGGGCTTGACATGGCTGTCTTCAAAGGAGTAAGTCATCTACGGCCACTGCTTCTCTGCTGGATTTGGTTCAGTCTTCTGGGTTGTGTCGGCCACCATAGCCTGTTTGCCATTGTTGTCTCGGTTGGTGGAGGAAGTACCGCCGTTATTGTTGTTTGTATTAGGGCGTTTGCCCTTGTCCTCTCCCTCCGAGATGTGCAATCCCAGTTGACGAGCTTTCTTCAGTTTATCTTCTACGCTAGTGGCGCTGATGATAAAAGTCTTCCAGTCCTTGAATTGACTTTCGCCCATCTAGAGGATGATTGTGGGGAGTAGCCTCTTTTGGCAAATTTCAATCAAGGAAGAGTCCAGATTACCGGAGGGCAACTTCATTGCGGTTTGGCAAACCCGCTCAATGTAGTTTCTTGTCAGTTCCTTCTCTCCTTGGACAACGTCCACGAGAGTGGACATCGTCACGTCTTGTCCTACCTCGTAGAACTTCCAATAACATGCGTTTGAAGCCGGCGAAGGAATGGATGCCGTTGTCTGGCAAGTTACGGTACCAGTCGAATATGACCCCTTCTAGTGCCCCAATGAACAATCGCGTAAGGATAGAATCGTCATAGGGCAGATGGTCGGTTGTGACCTCGAAGTAAGTGATGTACCTGCTTGCAGAGGTCTTGCCATCATAGGGATTGATGTTGAATGGCTTATATCATGGTGGGAAGGGAACATCTCTCCATGCAGCAGGATACGGTTGTCGTATTCTGAGGCCCTGGGATGTTTCTCGAGCGTGAAACATGGCCCGGAGCTCCTGGACCTCTCTTTTTGCCTCCCTGGCCTCGTCTACAGCGGTGGAAGCCGATATTTCAGGAGGATTATCACCCAAGTTTGGTGCAGCTGAGTTTGAGTCCGCATTGACCGCGGGACACAAGTTTGTTTGGCCAGGCGTCCTTCCTTGCAGAGATGGGAGGGCCGCTTTGATCTTGTCTACAGACTTGACCAAGGTATGCAGTATGGTCTCTAGAGTGTCGATGTGTTGGCGATCACTGGGTCCGTCTTGGTCGTTGTTCGTCATGACTGTCGTCCTCACATAAGGAAAAATAGAAGGAACGGTGGACGACGTGCCCTCCGAATCATACCCTTGTACAGAGAAGTCGTCAGGGTATGTAGGAATATTCTCCTGAGGTTCGGTCTCAGAAGGAGTGGTGCCCCCAGCTTCAGAGCTTGCTTCGTCTTGAGAGTTGTGGACGTCCTCGGGGACATCGGAACCTGCTGCATATGTTAGGGGAATTGTTTCCCCTGGATTATCTTCTTGGAACACCGGATTGTCGTGGATGTTCGGAGGAGTGCTACCCCCAGCTCCAGCGCCTCCCAGAGATATGGATGACAAATCTCCAAGTGTGGTAGATTTCGTCTTTGAGCGGGTACCTTGGTAAACTCCTCTTGTAACGGTCGCGGATAGCCGCTTAGAAGAGAGTTTTTTGGCTACGTTGGTTGAGATTTTCGGGCTGGAGATATTTGTTTTCTTCCCTCTCTCGCCGCCAGGGATTTTCTGAGCAGAATTGCAGGAGGCGATGAGAAGTGCCTCGTCCTCTAAACTTGGTTATTGCAGTCGTTGGAAGACGGATCACCGGTCTTCTTGTACTGTCGCGTTGTTGCAGCAGCAGTCAACAATGACTTGGGTGCAGTGATGTCCATGGAAGGACTCTCTGTATACCGAGGCTTCTTTTTTTATCCTTGCGCTTGTGAAGGATCACGTCACATAAGTCAGGTGCGTCCCGAGCAACCTTTATACTCGCTTTGTGGGCCCGGGAATCGCGAGCATCCGAGTGTTTTGGCAGCATGTTTGCTTCCTGATTGTTGGAAGACTCTTGGAAACCACTCTGTCTATTTGCCGTCGGGGGCTGGACTAGAGTGGTTCTGTACAACTTTCTATCTGAGGCCCGTATAACAGTAAGCGGAGCGCTCGGATGGTCAGAGATTGGAACAGTTGACTGAGCTCGTCGAGCCCATGCTGTCCTAGACTTCTTCGTTCTAGCACCCGAAGGTGCATAGTAGGAAGAGTCCAAATAGTGCCGTACAGAGTCTGGCATATTTTCTTGGAAGCATCTGGAGTCAGGACCGCATGAGAGGCGGTCAAAGACTGAGCCCGAGCCATATGGAGCAGATAATCTGCAGCTGGGATTGGTGGCCGCATAGGCCGTCTTCATGTGGCTGGCATTTGTGGCCGCTTGAGCAGTTTGCATACGGCTGGGAGTTATGGCCGCATGAGCCTCCTTCATGCGGCTGGCAGTTGTGGCCGCATGAGCTTTCTTCATACAGCTGGAAGTATTGGTCGCATAAGCCTTCTTCATATGGCTGGCCTTTGTGACCACATGAGTCTTCTCCATGCGGCTGGCCTTTGTGGCGACATGAGTCTTCTTCATGCGGCTAGCCTTTGTGGCTGCATGAGTCTTCATGCGGCTGGCACCCTTATGCGGCTTCCGCACAGAGTTTTTCCTTATTCTGTAAGTCCAGCATCGTAGTGCTTTCCTCTGCCGAACTTGGGGACAGCAGGGTTCTCTGTGGCCTGAAGTGGGGCCGCATGCGAATCTCCGCCGTCCTGGGCAGTAGAGAACACTTCGTCCAGAGCTTGGGAAGGAGCAAATGATTTGGGCCTCCACTCCCTGCAGGCCTTCTTCGTGCGGGCTCACTTCTGGACCGGGCCAGCGCTCCCGTCGGAGAGCATTTCATCAAACGCCTGTCGGTCGAAGCGGACGACCAGCATCTGGTGTGTGGAGCCAAGTTTAACCTCGTCCGATTACGTCACCAAGGAGAAGTTAGTCCCCAGCAGAGTCGCCATCGTATTTGTCATTGATTATAAAAGAACATAATAGTTTTATGGGAGGACTGGACTTTTACTTCACAATACAAACTCGCTCATACAAAGAAAGCCTAGGAATAAAACCTAGGAAAAGTAATCTAAGTACAATTGTTTAGTTTTTCTGGGTGGTGAAGGTAGAGGATCGGGAGAGTGACGGCAACTCTGCCTTACTCCTTGGACGATCGGACGTCGCTTCGGCTCTGGTGAAGAAATGCTCATGCTGGATGCTCTTTGCTCTATATCTCCGCCGCTCTCTATGTCCCCAGCCATTTGCAAGGGAATGACACCTTACTATTTATAGTACTTTGTGATAAGTAGGATGTGCAGTAATTGCTCCTTGAAAAGTAGGCGGTTAGGAATTTGGTTAAGATTAGCCTTGATCTGGGGTGTTAATGTTGATTGTAACAAATCTGGGCAGTTAATGTTGATTGCACCAAATCTGCATTATTTGTTGGAAATCGATATGGGCAGTTAATATTAATTGCAACGAATCTGCATTATTATGATTTGTTGGCTGCTAAATCTGAGTGGATAAGTCTTGGTCAATCTTCTGTCACGTATCCCAACTGCCTGTTATGTCGATTGCCATAAATCTAAATTTTTGGGATTTGATCAACTCCTGCCACGTGTCCCAACTGCTGCGAGCCGCATGGAGGACTGTCATAGTTGAGCCGCATGGGGGTCCTTGCAACTGAGCCGCATGGAAGTCCTTACAACTGAGCCGCATGGGGGTCCTTTAATCTGAGCCGTATGGGGGTCCTTTAATCTGAGCCGCATGGAAGTCCTTACAACTGAGCCGCATGGGGGTCCTTGCAACTGAGCCGCATAGAAGTCCTTACAACTGAGTCGCATGGGGGTCCTCGCAACTGAGCCGCATGGAAGTCTTTACAACCGAGCTGCATAAAGAGCTTTGGAAATAGGTGGATCATGCCAGCTATGAAGATTTTATCTCGTCTCTCTAGGAGCACGCCATTATGATAGGGCCATCATTTTACCTTTATGTCAGAGCTGTCAATCCGTCGTTATCAGAGCTGCCTCTGTGTCAGGGTAATTAGTGAGCCAACTGCTCAGAGCATTTATGGCCAGCTGTAAGGGCCTATTTTGAGCCGCATGAGGCCACGTGGCTTCCCCCTCGTCTTTCTAAGCCGCATGAAGCTCTTCGATCTTTTGAGCCGTATGAAGGCTCCTTCAGCTATGAGCCGCATAGGGCTTATTTTCGGGCCGCATAAGAATATTTTCCCATGCTTCTATAGTGCCGTGAGCAACCGCTGTCGAGAATCCATTTACTTCTAGCATGTGAAGGGTGTTTCACCCACAAAAGAATTTACAGATGAAAACTTTGGAACCCATTTCTTATAGGGTCCTGGAATGTTAGTTTTCGGTATCCATGCATAAATCTTTAAATCAACAAGATTTCTAACTCTACATGAGGAAGAAATATTACCAATAGTGCCACAATAGTGACATCTAGCATGTTGAATGTTGAATGTAGTATGTCGTGCATTATTAGTAGGTCTTGGTTTTCTAGTATAGAAGAATGCATGCCTATTTGTCTTCTTGGGCAATGGTTTTATTTGGTTTGGTCTGACAGTGTTAGGTTTGACAGTGTTTCGATGATTCGGTAAGTAACACTTGTTAGGACAGGAAGCAGCAACTTCAAGCTATTTTCCTAACCTAATTTTCAACTTTTTGGAGGTGTCATGTAAAGATCTCAAATCAGCAGTAAGTGCATCATTTCTAATCAGTGCATACTGATGACTCCTCTTCTCCTTGAGTAAGTCTTCCTCTAGCTGGGTAATGGTCTTGTCCTTTTCTTCGGATAGTCTTTTGGTCTCGTGTAATAATAGTTTAACAGAAGAAAGCTCGCGTACCTAACTAGATTTATCATTACTTCTAACCTCGGCTAGTAGGTCGGTAAGTCTTCCTATTTCACCTTTGTACTCCTTGAGTACCTACTTAGAGGTCTGGTATATACTATGCAGTCTTCTGTAATCCCTAAGAGGTCAGTAAAGGCTTCACCTAGTTGCTCAAAGGTAAAATCATCATAAGTATCAAATAGGGGGTTAGTGGTTACCTGATCGTAAGCCATCAAGCATACATTTGCAGCGTTATCTGATTGTTCATCTTCTGAGTCGCTAGCTTCACTTTCATGTCTTATGCTTGTATTGGCATACCTTCTGGATGTAGATTTCTTTATGTAGCCTTTGTCATATTTGTTGCTTTTCTTGGTTGACGATGATGTTGTTGGACATTCTTTCTTTATATGTCATTTCTTCTTACAGCCATAGCAGATATGATCTTCTTCATTGTTGTTGTTGTTTCTATTGCAGTCCTTTGTTCTTCTGTTGAATCTCATGAACTTCTTAAACTTTCTTACCATAAGAGCTTGAGCTTCAGAGTCAGGGTCACTGTCGTTAGAATTATCTTCGACAGTTCTTCTATGTTGAGCCTTGGAAGCGATCGACTTCTCGGACTTCTCCTTTGGTGCAGTATCTTCAAAGTCTTGAAGTTCTAGCTCGTGAGTGAGTAGCTTACCCATGAGTGATTCGAGAGATATTGTTGAGAGGTCGTTCCCTTCAATGACTGTTGTAGCCTTTGGAATCCAATTATTCGTGAGAGCTCGTAACAGTTTGAGAATCTTCTCATGGTTGCTGTACTCCTTGCCTAATAATGACAGAGGATTTACAATATCCAGGAATCTCGTAAACATCTGAGTGAAAGATTCGTTTGGCTTCATTTTGAACGCCTCATACTCCTGAGTAAGTTTGCTGATCTTTGACCCCTTGACTTGTGTTGTTCCTTCGTGGATTACTTTGAGAAGTTTCCAAACTTTATTTGATGTTGTGCAAGTAGACACCCTGTTAAATTCAGTCATGTCTAAAGCACAAAATAAAGCATTAATAGCACGTGCGTCAAGACTAGCCTTTTTCTTTTCATCCTCAGTATATTTATCATGTGGTTTTTCAACCAAAACATCTTCAATAAGAATGTGAGGAGGCTTTTTATAGCCATCAATAAAAATAGACCATAAGTCAAAATCTAGAGATTTTAAGAAAAAACTCATCCGTATTTTCTAATAAATATAATTTGTACCGTCAAACAATGGAGGTCTGTTTGTGGCTTGGCCTTCACTTGTAAACTTCACAGTTGTCATGTGTTATACTGTGATCTATGTAAAAGTTAAGAATAATGAAATATAACTGTAATGTTACCTTGTTTTACCTGTATAACCCGCTTTGATACCAATTGTAGGAACGAATCGTAAAGCGCAATACTCTAGAGGGGGTGAATAGAATAGGTAACAGAAAAATAGCTAATTAAAAAGTTAGCAGCAAGATCACAAAGATATATCATAAGTAAATAAATGTAAAGACAGAGATCAGAAAGCAAACGCAAAGACGGCGATGTATACTGGTTTTCCTCATGTGAGGACCAGCCCAGTCAGAAGAACTCTAGCTTTCAGTTGATCCACTACTGGAAAATACCGCAAGTTTTCATATGAAGTCTTTGTAACTTCTACAAACATGAGTTATGATACGAAGTACTCGACCAACTTCAATTGTGAAGTGTCTTTCTTCAATCAAGCCTCTGATTAAAATCACTCTGAAACCTCTAGACCGTATCGTACTGGCAAATCGACTAGAAGATTGTAACTGGCTTAGGATTTGAAAATGAAAGCTTTAGAATACTTTAGAAGAACGTAGTAAGCTTTAGAGAGAAGAGATGAAAGTGAATGAGTGAGTTGAAATGATCGAAATCCTTCTCTATTTATAGTTTTTCCAAAGGTAGAACTCTGTCAGAATTCGGGCATAATTCGGGCAGAACTCTACGAGAAAATCTTGACAAGATCCTTAACTGCAGGAGGACCAAGTTCAAAATACAACGTGTACTAACCGAACTCTGGCTGAACTCTGGCCGAGTTCTCAAGGTTTGTTAGTTTTTTTGCAAATAGATTTTTGGGACTTTTGAAATTGTTTTAAGCAGTTAGGAGCTTTTTGTAAATAGGGGATATTTTTCAAAACATAGGATATTTTGAAAATATTTTTAGGGTAGCCTATTTGCCAGTACGACTCGGTATACAATATATTCCTAGACTCAATAAATGTGAAAATTGTATTACATACAACTCATACGACAAACACAGCTTCGATCTTGAACATATAGGTAGCAGTTCTTTGGCAGTTGTCCAAGAGTCCAAATTAACTTGAGTAGCCCTTATATCGAGACAGAGTTTGATCAATTATTAAAATTAGGTTTGACCATGACTAATGGGCCAACACTTCCAACTTTCGAATCTGTTCCCGGAGGATTTTGCACTATTTCTTGAAGATTGTTTGATGGCAGACTTGAACTTCTTCAGCATCGATCACCTCTTCAATATCTTCTTCAACCTCGGAGTTCCTGTGAGCCAAAGCCTGACGTCTCTATTTATGCTGGAAAGTTCAGCGACCATTTCTTCTAGTTCCACGTCCGCAAGGGACGAAAGGCTATGTTCAAGGCCTTGAAGGTCTAAGATTATGGCTTCTAGTTCCGTCATAGAATCCTCTATCGCATCCGCTTTCGCCTCATATTCCTGATACTCGCGCAATGCCACTAGCTGGGATCTTACTACGGATCGAGCCTGCCTAAACATTTGGTTATGTTGTAATACGCCCTCTATACCGTGCTTTAAAGCATGGCAAGTGGTGCCCATAATAAGGTTGGCGTAATATACATTGTCAGCCATGGCCATTGGAGTCATCGGAGATGCCGCAGTGGACGGTCCTGGAATAGTGGCAATAGCTAATACATGACTAGGGACTGCGGTCGAGGCAGGTGTTGCCATGGCAGAGGCCATTAATAGAGCAATGATAGCACCTGTCGATGCTGTCTGATTTAGCCCCTCGGTATCTGATTCAGGAGTAACCCCATGGATTACTGACTCTTCAACGGACTCCTTTACCGGCTCTTCAACAATTTTTGTGACTGACTTCTGGGAAGCTACATGGACTGGCCCTCGAATTGTCTCCATAATAGACACTTCGACAGTCACTATGACCAAACCCTCAGTAGCCTTCATAATCGATTTGTCAGCAGCCGGCTTATCGATAGTCCCCTCGACCAAACCTTTAGCAGATGGCTCGTCGACAGTCTCTTCGATCAGCTCTGTAGTGACTACTTTGACGGACTCCTCAGCAGTCGACTCATCAGCGATCTTCTCGATCGGCTCTTCAACGATCTCCCTGACCGGACTGTCAATGGTTTCTTTGACAGGCTCATCAGCAACCTCCTCGACCGCCATTTCATTTGGTTATATTGACCGGTTCCTCAGCGACCAACTCATCAGCAGTCTCCTCGACCTGCTCTTCCATGGTCTCTTCGACTGCCACCCCAAGGACCATATCGGCTAACTCATCAATAGCCTCCTAGGCCGCTTTCATAATGATCTCATCGACTAACTATTCGATGGTCATCATGACCGGCTCCTCAATGGCTTTTCCAGCTAACTCTTCGATAGCCTCCGTCGTTAATTTTTCGTAGTCTCTTTAATCAGCCTTCGAGGCAGATCCCTCATGTCTTCTAGGGCTAATTCATCGGCCGCTTGATCTTCCTCACCTCTCGGTACATCTGGGTTCTCTTCAGCTCCTTCTTCGATATAGGAAGGAGGTTCAGTAGGGGGTCCTGAGCAATGCCTTCAGTATCCTCAGCCGTTCGGCCCATCGTGGATACGAATTCTGGAGGCATGAATTTGGCCACCACCAGACCTATCCTGGGTATCTCCACGGACTCGTCCACAGTCAGCTCCATGAAAGTGTCTCGCTGAGGCGAAGCCATTAGCTCTGAGAAGTCCTGAGTCTCATACTCAAAAAGAGTAGGATGAGAGATCTTCCGAGTCAGCCGCCTCAGTAGCTGCGGTCGACGGGTTCTCCTCTGGGACACCACCTCTTCGTTGCTTGCAATCGTAGTCATCTCAAGATTTGAAAGACCCACGACAAAGGCGATTCCTTCTTTCCTTCTCCAAGAAGGACCTTCAGCGGGCAAACGGATGCTAACTCTAACTGTCGGATGGAGTGGCTCCTTCTGGGGTACCTCAAGGACTGGTTCCTTAGGAAGTTCCCTGTGTATCTCTAACCATCCAGACTTCTTCTTCGCTTGTACAAGCAAAACTGTAATAAGCGAAAAGTCTGGGATAAAATCCCGAATAAAAAGGACTGAAGTATACCTGTGAAGAAGATTCAACAGGCAGAGTGCTCTGTCATGGAAAAGATCATCGTGAGGGTCCGTACTGCCTAGGTATAGCCCATTTGGTTCTCTTAGCAGGAGGAGAACTCGCCTCCGAAGGAGTCCGACATTTCGACGAGGTATTCAAAGGCACTGCCTTCTCTCTTCTTTTCCGGGAGGTACTAGAACCATTCGAGGATTTACCACCAGATAACAAAAGCTTTCGGAGATGCACAAAGGGCCGACTGAGCGCCTCCAACTTTGTCCCCTCAATCAGACTCTATTTTCGATCGTAGCCCGACGAGAAGTTATTGGCCATACAATGAAACTTTACGATGGAATACAAGATATGGGTCTCTCCGTGCATCGTAGGGATTGTAAAATTCGTACCAGTGCACATGTCATTGTAATAATACCACGCCCGGGTGCCATCTAGTAGACTTCTCTCATAACCAAGGCAAGAGCTTGGGTTGTCCATCATCGTCTAACTATAGCTGAACTATCGCACAAACTGACTCGACAAATAGGGCTCCAGATACACCTGGTTCTGGTTCTGGTACACTTAGTATAAGGAACGAATGGACTTCAGCCAATGGAAAGTACCGAGAGTCAGATCACTCTCTTCTCCGAGCTGTTCTACATGCTCCTCGTCTGCAAGATAACCCCGGTAAAAGGGCACAACCCTATTGAAATAATAGCCATCCAGGCGGCCTAACATCCACCTACAGATGGGGACGCCCTGATGGAGCCATTTTGCCCGGTGATAGTTAGGCATCGTCGTGTCCCCTTCCTTATAACCATCAATGGTGTTAGGAACTATCAAACCTGGGCGGTATAACGCCAACCAAGCCATTAAATAATGGTAAGGCACTACAAAAATACTCTATTTTAGCGATTGTTCCAACCGACAAAAGTAAATCCTTCGCTAAATAGCGACAGAATAGCGACCGCTTATCAACTAATATCATATATAAAATACAGTATTAATTTACGTCGCTAATTCTATCAACAGTTCATCGCTAGCTATATACCGACTACTTAGCAATGGATATTTTCATCGCTGTCCACGAGTAAAAGTGTAGCAGTAACCCGTTGTTACTCATTCTCAAATTTTTACAAAAGTTTTTATTTCCCCCAAACATCCCTCCTCTCCGACGACTGCAGCGACCCCTCTGCGGCGGTGGTGCGGCAACCCCTCTCCGATCTCGACGGCCGGCGGCGACCCTTCTCCCCCTCTTCGTGACCCCTTTGTAGCCCCCCTCTCCGTCCCCCTCCTCTCTGCCCCTCTCTTCGACCCCCTCTCTGTGCCCCCCTCTCTGTCCCCCTCTACAGCCCCTTCCCTCCTCTGCCTCTCTCCTCGACCCCTACTCCTCCCCTCTCCAACCCCCTCTAAAGCCTCCCTCCCCGGAGCTCCGGACAGACCCCCTCTTTGCGTGACCACCTCGTCGTTCATCTTCGGTAAACCCTAACATATTTTTATTAATGTTTTTATATTTTGGATTTTGGACACAGTTGAAGATACAATGGAGCTAGGGTAAAAAAAAATGTAAACATTAGCTAGGGTTTTGGACACGGACACAATGGAGCTATGGTTTTACGTTTTCGTAAATTATTCAAAATTCGTAAAATTTGAATCGGACATACAAATATTTTCGGACATTAAAATATCGAATCCGTTAATATTGGATTATAATATTCGATTATTATTCTAAATATTATTTAACTCTAGGATGGTGTTATAGGGTTGTCAATACTATCATATAAGGATACGGCTGATACCGATATGATACGGCTGAAACTAATCTGGTAAGGCCAATACCAATCCTATGCGGCCAATACCAATCATATACGGACAATACCTATCAGATAGGACGATACCAATTCGATAAGGTCAATACCAATCTGATACGGCCGACACCAAACCGATAGGCCGATACTAATCCGATACAGTCAAAACTAATAAGAACCAAACGTGAAGCAGAGCTTCATATTCAAAACATCTTCTTTTTTCATTCTCAGAATCTCATGGCTTCCTTTACTAGAGCAAAATATAGAACCAAACAAGAAGCAGAGCTTCATACTCTCTCTCTCTATATTCCTTCTCGATACTCATAGGAATGGTATGATACCAATTTTGATATTACCTATTTTGACATCGATACTCATAGGAATGGTCTGATACCAATTTCGATATTGATACTCACAAGAATGGTCAATATTATCGATTTTGATATTGATACTCATAGAAATGGTCTGATATCGATTTCGATATCGATACTCATTAGAATGGTCGATATTACCGATTTCCAAATCGATACTCATAGAAATGGTCGATATTACCGACTTCGATATCGATACTCATAGGAATAGTGTGATACCAATTTTGATACTGATACTGTTAACCTTGGTTGTTACAATTAGGTACTAAATTAATTTTTACTTGTATTTACCCAATATATGGTACGTGGTGCAGAATTGGTTTGAAGAATGAGTCGATATTTAGTTGACCGTTCATGGATGTACAATCGGCGACATGAAAGCAAGATTGGTTTTACGGATGATTTCAAGGCAAGCGTCGAGAAATTTCTGAGATACGCTAGTAGCCAACCTTATTTCATGGACGAAAGGCTCATAAAGTGTCCTTATGTCAATTGTCGTAAATACCATTCAGAGAGGTAGATCTCGTAAGAGAGCACCTCTACAAGAAGGGTTTCGTACCGAACTACAACGAGTAGACGGCTCAAGAAGAACTTTTGGTTCTACAATATCAGTCCTCCTTTAATATGGAGGTGGAAGACCCTACTCTTGGAGACCACTTCCAATATCGACATCGAAACTTAGCACGTGAGTTGGTATTTGATACGGCTTCTGCCGATCCAAGTTTTGATCCGGAGGATCCGAATCCTGTTGCAAAGGAGTTCTATGATGTGTTCAACCATGTTGATACTCCGTTATATCCGGGTTGTGATTCTCATTATGTCCTATCGGTGGTGATACTATTGTTGAACCTCAAGTCTGATTTTAACTTACCACAAGAATGCTACGACCGGATAATTCAGTTTGTTAGAGAGTTGCTGCCAAAAGGAGCAAAGGACTTCCCAGAAAACTTTTATAAGTCGAAGATGATGATACAGAAACTCGAATTATTCTACGAAAAGATAGATTGTTGCCGAAACGGCTGCATGTTGTACTACAAGGAGAACAATGACAAAGACAAATGTATTTTCTGTCATGAGGACCGGTACAAGCCCATTCGGGGAAAAACAATCAACTGCACGAGCAAGGTTGCTCTCCTACAAATACATGCAGTTTTGCCGATCACAAAGAGGCTATAGAGGTTGTATATGTCCTCGAATACTGTAGAACACATGACACGGCATAGTAAAGAGTGGAAGATGGATGAAGGAGAATTATCTCATCCATCTGATGGAGTGGCATGGAAGTATTTTGATCGATGTCATTCTAAATTTGCTACAGAACTTAGGAATGTTCAGCTGGCTTTATGTTCTGATAGATTCACTCCTTTCGGACAGTCGGGGGCTCAGTACTCTTATTGGCCGGTACTTTTGACCCCTTTTGCCTATATTGATGTTTCAGACCATTCAACCTTAGCCTAGTTCTAAGCATTTGTTTCAGTCTCTTATTAGTTTAGTCTGCCTTAACCCTTGGTTGATCAGTCATGTATATATATATAGAGAGGATGTACTTAGGACATATGTGATGGGTTGTTGTTCTTGAGCATATATATATATATATGTAGTATTTAGGATTGGTGTGCTTAGCTTGTAGGTACTTAGTTATGGGTGACTTGATAGGATTGGGAAGTTAAGAGCTAGCCTATTATAGAGTTCTCTTTTGCAAAATTCTAGTTGCCAACACTTAGGTAGCTGGCAGAGGTAAAGTCCTAAGAAGTTGATCAAGCACTAGGATGTTGAAAAATTGACTAGTGATTGACCTTGACTATGTTTGACCTGGAAGGGGGTACGACCATATTAATTTCGAGGACAAAATTTTTATAAGGTGGGTAGGATTGTAACACCCAGTTTTCCAGATGAGGGTAATTTTGAAATTTTGTAATTATAATTATTATTTATTTATATTTAATTCATATTATGATTCTTGGAGATTTTTAATCTTTTTAAACTATTTAAAATCATGACTTATGATTAGGGTATTTTATTTATCATTTCTAGTTTGAGGGTATTTTTATCATCTTTGGGGTTATTTAAATTTATTAGAATTTATTTGAATTTATGGAAATTTTTAGAATTTATTTTGGAATTGTTTGTATGAGGGTTGACTAGGTTGACTTTGACTAGCAATGACCATGGTAGACTAACCTAGGAGCTAACCCTAGTTGAGTTTGGACTTGGTTAGGTCATGCCACCCTA